>JACEEZ010022682.1:57500-162500 GCA_016584305.1 Chionoecetes opilio
GAACTACAAGCGCAGTACACAGTGCATGATATATTTCCATGGTGACAGCTGCAACGTTCACTGCCGCATGCCTTCCCCGCTGCCTTACAGCTGCACCGCACTACATCCATGAGATCTTGGGGTCCTGGGGGCTGATCAGAGGTTGCTGGTACTGGGGTGCCATCTTTGATTTCCCACCCATACTTCGTGATGTCAAGTTCAGGTGGAGCCTGCTGGTCAGCAAATTTGGCGAGTATAGGCTGCAGATGAGTGCGCAAGATGTGCAGGAAGAGATTTTTGTCTGTTGGTGGTAGCGACATGATCTTGAGCAGCGTTCCAGCCTTCTTTGTGTACATATGGTACCTCGCCTCACTCATAGTGGTCCCCTGTTGCTGACCATATAGAGCACAGAAGAACGCCTGTCCTGCCTCCATGAGCTGTGCATGTGTGGTATCAAGCTCGCCGAAGGCTGAGTACAGGTCTGGGAAGTCGCCAGCTCTCAGGGTCTTCAGTGCCGACACTTTCCCCTTGCCGTACAGGTATGAGGTGGTATCTGAACCAGTAATGTAGTGCATTCCCAGGATCTGCAGGCACTTGGGGCCGAGTTGGGAACAGGTGGCGTTGATGTCCCAAATGGATCCATCCCACCGCTCCATTTTCACTGTAGCCTGGATGTTTTTTCGGTACATCCAGTATACAAGCAGCACGAACACATCGGTGTCATCTGAGAGAATGCGGATGACTCGCGTGTCGGACTCGGCAGCCATAAGGAGGTACGGGATCATTGTTATGTCCGCTTCGTCATGGGTGAACACACCATCGCTGGGGCTCTCCACGGTGACTCCTTCGCCGAAGCTGTAGGTAATAAGAATTTTCGACAGCTGCAACTTGTGGGCTTATTCCTCATGATGGCATCTCGACTGGGCAGCGGTGTGTTGATGGTCAGGTTGTAATTGATGGAACCAAGGCCAGTACGTCGCATACGCTCATGGTCCTTTGCAGAAACGTTGTGATACTTATCGAAAGTATAAGACCTTCTTGCCAGCGAGAGAGGACAATCTCGTCTTGATGGACTTAACTATGACCGACGCATCTCCTCATGTTTGATCTGCTTCACCACGGAAGCAATGCTCCTCTCATCCGTATCGTCATCCTTAACTATCTTGAGTTTTAGCAACGGAGTCACGGAAACCAACCATGGTAGCACATCCATCTACTCAAACAACTATAGCATCCTTACTCATGCAGTCAGTCACCTTGCTAAACATGTCACGTCGAGCGAGATTGCCACCTAAATCCGAGTACAGGGAATGCAGTTCAACACTATTCCATAATCTGGACCTGTCTCGGCTCATGTACTGAATGACTTTGTTCAGAGCATCTTCATCTGCAGCACTAGGTGGCAAATCAGCATATGTGGGAACTTTCGTAAAGCTGTTATAGCAGCGGACGTGGTACTTGCACTCAGCAGAAGGTAGATCAGAAACAAAAGCAAGGTGCAACTTGAGCCTTCTAGCCACATCATCATTACGCTGATCTGCAACATCAAGGAGCATATCTTTCATAGTTGGGAGTGGGTTACGTTCTGTGTCAAAACGTTCTTTGGTCATACACTTACGAACGCGGTCCCATCTTTCTGGGTGTCTATCATCAATGGGTAAACATGCCTCGCTACAGAACATACAATCACGGTTGTACTCAAACACACCTTTATCAGCTACCTTAGTATGAGACCTTGTACTTGTCCTTACACAGTGATTCTCAAACTGTGCGCCGCGGCGCACTTGTGCGCCGTGGGAATCCCCTAGGTGCGCCGCGTAATTTTTCATAGATATGAGTATTTTGCGCTTTGAGGTGGCAGTTTTTGTTTTTTATATTGAAGATGGAAAATCGTAAATGAATGTGTTAATATGTAACTAGGCAGGTAGATGCAAGGTCCTTTTAATAATATTATAAGTACTTTGGGTAGATGGATAAAGTAAGAAATAGAGAATAAATAAATAAGTTATTCATGCTTAAAAAAAATACTTCCCGCTTCCACCACAATACGTGTTGAACGAGTACTGTACACGTACTGTACCAGTCTGAGCCGCAGCCTGCTGGTGTTACTGAGTTACCAACTTAATAGTTTTATCACGCGTTCATGTGAATTGTTTTTAGCGACATATAAAAGGAAAAAGGATGATGAATAGAAACTCATGCATACGTATATCAGTAGGCTTTATGCAAGTTTGACTGTTTGACGTGATTTACGTGAACCCCGATCGATAAATAACACGTATAATTTGGCAACACACGTAGGCAGAGCGTTGGGTAGGCACCTCCCGTGGTCAGTGTAGCCATGAGCCTCAGTAAGTATCGCTGTTGTGGTGTTAAGGCCTCTTCCATTTGCGACATTTCAAGAACCAGTTCACGGAACCCAAGAGTTCAGGCGTTCCATTTGCGCACGAAAACCTGGGTCCGAGGCAAAGCGCGTAGTGACTCAGCAAAACCCGTGAACTTTCTCTACTCACATTGAGAGGTGGGTAGCTTGGGTAGAGTTTTCAGTTCATAACAAACAATGGTCGCCTTGGGCCCTATTTCTCTTATCGTGAAGGGTTTTCCGCATGCACGAGTCGGAGAGGATGTCAGACGGCATAAAAGAGGCATACATGGCTGGTGGGGACCATGCGTTCCCGCGATCTTAAACCTGATATGATCCCTTCACATAGCAGCTAGCTGAGTTATATCTCGTTATCTCTCTCTCGTTATCTCTCGTTATCTCTCGTTATCTCTCTCTCGTTATCTCGTTATCTCTCTCGCTACCTCTCTCTCTCTCTCTCTTTCTTGTTATCTCTCTCTCTCGTTATCTCTCTCGCGTTATCTCTCTCTCGTTATCTCTCTCTCGTTATCTCTCGTTATCTCTCGTTATCTCTCTCTCTCGTAATCTCTCTCTCTCTCGTTATCTCTCTTGTTATCTCTCTCTCGTTATCTTTCTCTCTCTCTCTCTCTCTCGGTATCTCTCTCTCTCTCTATCTCGTTATCTCTCTCTCTCTCTCTCGTTATCTCTCTCTCTCTCGTTATCTCTCTCTTGTTATCTCTCTCTCTCTCTCGTTATCTCTCTCTCGTTATATCTCTCTCTCTCTCTCTCTCTCTCTCTCTCTCTCTCTCTCTCTCTCTCTCTCTCTCTCTCTCTCTCTCTCTCTCTCTCTCTCTCTCTCTCTTAAATTGCCTCGCCAGCTGAGTATATGTTTGTAAACAAAAAACGGGGTTTTTGCGTTCCATTTGTGACACGCGAACCCAACCCTGAACCCAGAACCCAACCCTGAATTGAAAGAACTGGTTCATGCAACTTGGGCACAAATGGAAGAGGCCTTTAATGAGGTCCAAGCTTAAAAAATGGATAAGTACCTCATTAAAAAGCGAAAGTGTACTGAAGGCAATAGCAGTGAAGTCGCAGTTGATCATGAATCAAAACGTAAATGTGTCGAAGGCACCGAAGGCGAAGTAACAGTAATAACTGTTGAAAGTGAGTCCTCTCGTCCAGACCCTAGTGTGGAAAGTGAAAAAAGTGAAGTGACAGTTGAAAATGAGCATAGTCGTACAGGTCCGTGCTGGCAAAGTGAAGTGACAGTTGAAAATGACCGTAGTCGTGTAGGTCCGAGCACACTGTGGGTCCGAGCGGGCAAAGAGAAGTGACAGATGAAAGTGAGTTTTGTCATCCAGGTCTGAGCGTGGTCAAAACAGGTGCCAGCAAAAGTAACCGCAGTAAGTCATTTCGCCTGTGTAACGACAGTTATCTTGGACTTGGGGTCACTTGCTGTGATGATGAAAATGGTCCAAAGCCAAAATGTGTTGTTTGCGGCATTGAGCTATCAACTGAAGCTATGACTCCTATGAAAATGAAGAGACAGTTAGCAACAAAACATAGTCACCTCTCTCAGAAGCCTATAGATTACTTTAAAAGACTCTTGAAAGATAACAAACAACAAAGGCTTGGGTTTGAGGAAAAGGTGAAGGTGGCAGAAAAGGCACAGAAAACAAGCTATATTTAGTGGCAGAGCATACAGCAAAACAAATGAATCCCCATTCAATTGCAGAGTCATACTCCATTCTAGCCTGCTGTGCTGTGGTGAAAACATTGTATGGGGATGAAGCTGAAAAGGAAGTGGGCCAGATCCAGCAAATACATACGCCGGCGTATGTCAGCGTAAGTCTGAGATACTCCTCTTTCGAAAACTTTCTTGGATCAGGAGCTACATCTGCGCCAAATCGATGACGTCACAAGGCCAGACTTTACGCCTAGGGGCAAGTCTGCGCCCGCCCTCCCTGTCTGGATCCAGCAAGCGTACTTACTCCATTTCCGTGACGTCACAGGGCCAATATTATGGCGTATATTTACACCACCTCATCGAGGAGGTGTAGCCTCGGCGTATCTCATATATATAAATAAAACGTCATTTATCTTGCCTAATAGACGTTACCACCGAGGTAAGGATTGAAATATAAGCCTATTGGTAGCCGGCAGCGGCGTGCAAATGTTTAGGAGACACAAGCCTTGGTAGGCAGGGCGTGTGGTTCGTTACGGTACGGTACGAAATTACGGTACGGTACGGTAATTTAAGGGCTAAAAGTACGGTTCGATATTACGGTTCGATATATTTCTTCAAGTTCGGTACGGTACGAGAGCTCAATTTTTATTTCCGTACTTATATCGAACCATTTTCGTACCCAGCAGTATGGATGGTAGGCTACCATCCATACTGTCTATCTATTTTCATGTATATCTGTCTGCAAAAATCACTTGACTTCACCCCAGCTCAGGGACCAGGGAGTCAGGGACTCAAGGAGCGGGAGTTGACCCCCCCCCACCATTAACACCACCGTGTGACCGCATTACCAGGGAGGAATTTTCCATCCAACGCCTGGGTGTTGACCTGGGGTCCTGGGACTCTTGGGGATAATGATTAATAGTTCAACAGGCCATGTGTCTAGTTCCTATCTACCTTAATATATAGACTATATATATATATATATATATATATATATATATATATATATATATATATATATATATATATATATATATATATATATATATATATATAACCACCTCACTTCAACCTCGTTCATGGTCACTGGTGATGGAAGAGTGAGTGAGTGAGGGTAGGGCGTGAGTAGGTGAGGGCGTGGGTGGGTGTGTTAGTGAAGGCGTGGGTGGATTCGTGAATAAGTGAGTGAGTGAGGGGTGTGGGTGGGTGAAGGAGTGAGTGAGGGAGTGAGTGGGTTGGAGGGGTGTTGAAGAAATGAGTGAGGGCGTGGATGGGTTAGTGAGTAAGAGAGGGATCGAGTTTGTGAATGGGCGGGTAGGTGAATGATTGTGTGAGGGCGTGGCGTGGGTGGATGGGCGGATAGGGGAATGAGAGTGAGCGAGATTTGACCCCATTAATTAATACCACCGTGTGACTTCATTAGCTAGGTAGAATTTTTGCCAAGCTGCCTGGGTGTGGACGTGGCATGGGGATTATCCCTCAGCCTCCTCAGGTCAAGGAGATAAGTAAAGTGGCGTGGGATTGAAGGAAGATATTGTTGATGCCATCATGCTTTTACCATGCAATACATAAAATTAATGCACCCAATTTTTTAATATATATATATATATATATATATATATATATATATATATATTTTATATATATATATATATATATATATATATATATATATATATTATACTATATAGTTAATGCTTTGTAAGTCTCGGGTTTAGGAGGTAACTATGAAATGTATGTAGTATATAGAGATAAATGGGTAGACGTTACTGTGTGTTGTATGTACCTGTAAAATTATGTGTATATTAATCACAATGGAAAATTATTAGTAATTTTGTCAATTATTGATTTTCTTTACGAAAGTCAAATGTTTTTGGGTACGAAAAATAGTTCGAAATTACGGTACGGAAATTATTCGTACTAGTACGGTACGATACATATATTCAGGTACGGAACGGAATTACGGTACTGTATTTATCTGAGGTACGAATTACGAAAAACATTATCGTACCGTACCGTACTACATGCCCTGTTGGTAGGGAGGCCGCCTCAGCCGTAGGGACTGCCTTCGGTGTTTTTTTTGTATTGGTTCGTTATTGAGCAGCACCGGTTTTTTAGACCACTAGCGGAGTTCTGTGAGCAGAATTGTTGTGGGATGAGGCGAGGCTAGCATCCCGCGACTAGATTAATGTTGTTTCACTATATCGTAATTTGGACGTTTTTGAGAATGAAACTTTTGTTGTGATGCCTGCCCCTCACTGACCTTGCACTATGGTTAGGTCACTCAGGACGCTTGACCCTCATTGCCCCTGAATGGTAGTTAGGTCACGTTTGCTAGCCTTTAATGGTACAGTACCTGGAATTGTCCCCGAACGGAAGGAATGCTCGCCACCGTCGGAGAATGTTCCATTTTTTTACGTCGGCGAGAGTTCCTATTAAGCGACAGTTACAAGTTTATATATTAACATAACAGTACCCAATCTATATATTTAAACAGCTTTTACCCGTGTTTGTGAATTCAGGGACCGAATATCGGGGGTTAGTTTAGCCGAGGTTAGTTTAGTGATTAGGGGAGTCTGGGGTTTTGACATGTTACGTAACCAATGTCCATGTATTGTATTAAAGTGTAGTTTTAAATTATTTTGGGACAAGCGAAAAACTTGTCCAATAACGAAATACCTTTTATTCTTCCATTTGCACCTATTACAAGTGGAACTCGCCGAAAACTTTTATGTCGGCAAGACTTCTCGGTTGGTGTTTCAGTTATAATGGACGATAACTGCGCGGTCACTACCGCCGTTACCACATGCGTTTTCTATATTATTTTTTGTTTAGTATACTGTACAATATTAATGCACTTCCGCATAACCTTTAAAACTTATATACATATTGTAGAAATGATATAGTTGTCTTAGACTAATACTCATAGACACAACCTCCCCTTCCAGAGGCCCCCCAACCATATAGGAGGTTAGGTTAGGTTCGTAATCTCGCCGGGGGGTCGAGGGGGGCGGAGCCCTCACGTCAGGAGGTTAGATTTGGTTCTATCTGTAACGCGAGAAAATGGGTTAAACCTTTTGACTCATGATTGACGAAGAGTTTACGTTGAGTGGGGGGGGGGTAAAGTAATATATAAATGTCGAGTAATTAAATGCTCGTCATTTTCCTTCACTCCTCAGTTCTGAATCACTATATATATATATATATATATATATATATATATATATATATATATATATATATATATATATATATATATATATATATATATATATATATACATATAATATATATATATATATATATTCCGACAATACTGTGTGCCGGCGATAGCTGGTGACGTCAGCAGGCAAGCCGAGCAAGGGAGGCAGATAGCCATATTAGTTGTCTCTGTCCACGTCTCCAGCTGGTAACACGTGTGGGGGTGTGTGGCTATCAACCCTGTTCAAGGTATGTGAGGGAAAGTGTATTGTTGGGGATGTATAGGAGATTGATTATTAATCTGTTATAGCATGAAAGCTCATGGCCATATGTTATTTATAGGGTTTTAGGGAGCGGGGTGAAGCTGGCGGGGTGAGCAGCTGTGAGCTGTGGGAGCTGAGTGGATGACCCTGGACACACCTAATGGATACAGCTAAGGCCATGTTTTCATAGCTGAAGTGTGTGTGTATTCATACTTTACACAGTGATTCAGTGTGACGGGAAAGTTACACAAAGATTCAGTGTGACGGGAAAGTTACACAGAGATTCAGTGTGACGGGAAAGTTACACAGAGATTCAGTGTGACGGGAAAGTTACACAGAGAATCAGTGTGACGGGAAAGTTACACAGATATTCAGTGTGACGGGAAAGTTACACAGAGATTCAGTGTGACGGGAAAGTTACACAGAGATTCAGTGTGACGGGAAAGTTACACAGAATCAGTGTGACGGGAAAGTTACTCAGAGATTCAGTGTGACGGGAAAGTTACACGGTGATTCAGTGTGACGGGCAAGTTACACCGAGGGTCAGTGTGACGGAAAGTTACTCAGTGATTTAGGGTGAAGGAGTTATAAGGTTTTGGTTGAGCACGAGCTGAGAGTCGCGTCGTGTCGATGTTCATATTATTAAGTATATTTTTGTGTTGAAAGACCTTAGGTTAAGGAGGGAAGTAATTACTGGTGAATCAGCAAGTGATAATATAATGATATTCTGTTAACGAGTTGTTTATTCAGACCCATTAGTACTCCCTAGCTTATTCTCTTAATCTTATTTTTTTTTTCCCACTTATTGTGGGTGGTGG
The DNA here is from genome assembly GCA_016584305.1 of Chionoecetes opilio. Taxonomy (NCBI): domain Eukaryota; kingdom Metazoa; phylum Arthropoda; class Malacostraca; order Decapoda; family Majidae; genus Chionoecetes; species Chionoecetes opilio. The sequence continues at coordinate 65,793 of JACEEZ010022682.1, forward strand.
CAGCGTAATAGACAGGATTGTGGAGCCCTTCGAGTTAACGTCAAAGCTATAAAGCTATAAAGGGGGGTGCTACATATCCATCTGAAAAAACACAAATTTTAGGCAAAAAAAGTCAGTTTCTCAGAAATTGACCGCGCAGTCCTCGTCCATTTTGACCAAAAGCACAAATTTTAGGCAAGGCAAAAAAAGTTAGTGTCTCAGAAAATGACCGCGCAGTCCTCGTCCATTTTGACCAGAAGCACTAATTTTAGGCAAGGAAAAACGGTATTATTCTAGTGTTTGCCCATACTCCCCCTCTCCCACAAAACCAGCTTGGGGACCTGACGGAATGCGGGATATTTGGCTGGGGTACAAAGTATGCGTCGCAACCACATAGTTTTTGAGTTAGGGGTGTTGAAAAAAAACCCTAGATTTAGGGAAACTTCATTGGATTTCTTCTGAGTCCAGAGACGTGTAAACTTGACGATCCTCACAGAATGATGACCGAAGTGTCGAGAACCCCCCCCCCAACATTTTCCTTGTTGGTACCAACCGCTAGGAGGTTAGGTTAGGTTATATTTGGTTAGGTTAGGGTAGGTTATATTTGGTTAGGTTAGGTTAGATCTGGTTAGGTTAGGTTAGATTTGGTTAGATTTAGGTTAGGTTAGGTTAGGTTATCGGTGGGTCAAACCCCCCGCTAGGTTAGGTTAATTTTGGTTAGGCAAATTTCTCTAGATATAAGGAAATTACCTTAGATCTAGGGAGTTTGTCCCCCCTACACAGTTCTTAAATTACGTGTCTCCGACGCATTATTTGCTCTCCACCCGAAAACCACGCATTCCCACAGGTCCCCAAACTTGTTTGGGGGAAGTGGGAGAGTATGGGCAAACACTAGAAATTTACCGGAAAAACTAGTCAGTGTCTCAGAAAATGACCGCGCAGTCCTCGTCCATTTTTACCAAAGGCACTAATTTTAGGCAAGGAAAATCTAGTCAGTGTTTCAGAAAATGACTGCGCAGTCCTCGTCCATTTTTATCACAAGCACTAATTTTGCCCAAGGAAAAACTAGTCAGTGTCTCAGAAAATGACCGCGCAGTCCTCGTCCATTTTTACCAAAAGCACTAATTTTAGGCAAGGAAAATCTAGTCAGTGTTTAGTCATTAGAAAATGACTGCGCACTGCGCAGTCCTCGTCCATTTTTATCAAAAGCACTAATTTTACCCAAGGAAAAATTAGTCAGTGTCTCAGAAAATGACCGCGCAGACCTCGTTCATTTTTACCGGTATCGTTCCCTTAATATCCTACTAACCTAACCATTACCTTCGGTGAGAGTTCCCGGATTGTGTCGGGACGAGAATTTCGGTAGACGAGAGTACCAGCTACCGTTCTCATTATCCCTGAATGATACGATTAGGTCACTTAGAATGTCTGCCTCTTAACGCCCTTGAATTATATGATTATATGGTCAACCATGATGTCTGCCCCTTTTTGTCCCTGAATTATTAGGTTAATCATGATGGCTGGCCCATTATTGCCCTTGAAATATTTATTAAATGTCAATCAGGATGTCTGCGCCTTAGATCATTGCCTCCAAATTGTTTATTTCTGGTCAATCAGGGACCCTTCCTTATCGTCCTTATCAGGGACCCTTCCTTATCCTTATACAGGATACATCGATTTGTTGTGTCAAGCCAGATGCCAGCTGAGTAATCAGCTGATTAATGTTTGTAAACACTATTTATCTCGTGGCAGCCTTGTGATTGGCTGATAGATCTGAAGAGATAATATAAACACTGCTGTGATTCGCTATTAGCGAGGATGACGTCATTGTATTCGCCAGCCAATCAGCTGTCTCTGTGGAGATACTCCGAGATACTCCTCCTTGCGCCAGGCGAAAGTCCATCTTCGGCGGATTATTCAAACAGCCTCGGCGCAGGGGGTGGCGAGGGTTGCGCCGGAGTAGCATTTACGCCATACTTACGCCGCTTGACTTACGCTTTTTTGATGGATCTGGCCCCAGATAAGGATTCAAAGCTCCATATCTGCCGCCGATGAGACAATGTCTAAGACAAACCAAGGGTATTTCAAAGGTTCAATAGATTTACTGCGTTGAGGTTTCATATTATTCGATGTGGAATGTGAAGTATATTCGGCCCAGCAATGATCGCCAGGACATTTCATCTTTACACCCGAGCCATTGAAGGCCACATACATCATCGGCAGGAGTATGGAGAGAGCTATAGTCTATTCACTTAGGCTGGATTCTTGGGAGCTGCTCGCTGCCTAGCAGAGTTTGTAAGGACGTCGCTGATTGGCTGATAGACTCGGGCTGGGTGGCGATGGTGGTGGTACTTGCCTTGCCGCAACCCAAAACCCTTGCGTTGCCTCAGAAAAATATTCATATTTCTTGGGTTTACTCATCTCTTACACAAGATAGGCCTATTTTGTTTGCAGCAGTGAATCAGGCAGTGATTGTTCAACAACAACACGCCATTTATAACTCAATAGGGTAAAAAATAAAGTCATGACTGACTATCACAAGAGTAGACGGACTTTTAGGTTTTCAGTGCATTGAAATGTTGTACTCCTACCCGATATTACCAAGCTACCAGATGATATTTATGAAAGCTGAGCCTACCATCGTGTTCATAATACATTGTTGCATATCATGAGCATAAAAAAATTACACTAAGACTACAGTAATTTTAAGATAATTGAAGGAAAGTAAAAGTGTGTATAAACATTCTTTCTTGCTTATTTTGCTTCAACTCGCTGTAACTCTATAAGTTTTGGTTGCATTAACTTTTCAAGCACTGTTTCAAAATCCATATAATTTTCCGCTTCCTGTGGTATGTAGCACGTACCAATAAGGAAAAGAGTAGGTGGTCAAAATGGCTAAGAAAGTTAAACTGTTTCAAACTGACACAGTGACGGGTGAGCATTGCTCCCTCCCTATTGTACAGTAGAGACTTCTCGGGAGAGCTATCAGAGGCTCCACCCGTCACGGCACCAGTTTGAAACAGTTTAACATTCTTAGCCATTTTGACCACCTACTCTTTTCCTTATTGGTACGTGCTACATACCACAGGAAGCGGAAAAGTATAAGGATTTTGAAACAGTGCTTGAAAATTGAATGCAACCAAAACTGATGGAGTTACATCGAGTTGAAGCAAAATAAGCAAGAAAGAATGTTTATACACTCTTTTACTTTCCTTCAATTATCTTAATATTACTCTAGTCTTAGTGTAATTTTTTTATGCTCATGATATGCAGCAATGTATTATGAACACGATGGTAGGCTCAGCTTTCATAAATATCATCTGGTAGCTTGGTAATATCGGGTAGGAGTACATTTCAATGCACTGAAAACCTAAAATTCCGCCTACTCTTATGATAGTCAGTCATGACTTTATTTTTTACCCTATTAAGTTATGAATAGCGTGTTGTTGTTGAACAATCACTGCCTGATTCACTGCTGCAAACAAAATAGGCCTATCTTGTGTAAGAGATGAGTAAAGCCAAGAAATATGAATATTTTTCTGAGGCAACGCAAGGGTTTTGGGTTGCGGCTAGGCAAGTACCACCACCATCGCCAACCAGCCCGAGTCTATCAGCCAATCAGCGACGTCCTTACAAACTCGGCTAGGCAGCGAGCAGTTCCCAGCCAGGAATCCAGCTTAAGTGAATAGACTATTGTCACATGCAAGAATATAAATAAATAAAATATTAAACAAAATAAAATAGAAAGAAATTCAAGAAAAATTGCTTCAAAATTCAATAGTATATTTGGATAATAATACCAAATTCCATTTTAATCTATGCAAAAAAATTAAGAAAAATTGCCTCAAAATTCAAGAGTATATTTGGATAATAATATGAAGGAAGGAAGGACTCGGAAGCAGTGGCGTATATAGGTCCTTAAAAAGAAAGAGGAATACAGGGGTGAATCGAGGATTTCTATAAAAGGAGGGGGGGCTTCTGCGAAGCGAGCTTCAACAGCTGAGGAAGTTTACAATAATAGTAAAATTGCAATGTGTTTTGGAGGGCCTCCGCTGAACCCCTGAGACTGGCTCACCGAACCCAGGTAAAGAACCACTGCTTTAAAATTACTTCAGCACTTCTACTTTTAACACTCCTGGTAATGAATCCTAAAACAATTACTGGTGAGGATACGAACTATTATGACGTATGAGTTGTGGTGAGATCGAAGCACTTATGACAGTGCTACCAACTGTTCATATGACATACGGCAGACAGCACCGAAAGGTTAGCCATTTACCAGATGTTGTAACCGAAATTCATGACACGACTTTTGTCTTAGACTGTACATATAATATATTGGTCATTTAACATCCTACTTAACTGGTATTATAATATAGCATGGTAAATATTTGGATAAATACACACAAACCTCAATTTCCCGGATATCGGATTTGCCGGACAAAATCCGAGGTCCGGGGATATGTCAGTCTCGGGCAATTTTTTTTTTTTTTTTTTTTTTTTTTTTTTAACGTTGAAATGCCTGGTCCTGTTCGTAAATTGACCAAGTTGTCCGGCGGTCCGAGCGTCTCCTGTCACCCCTGGTCAGTGTCCGCGCCTCCCGCCAGGTGGCAGCATGCTCAGCGGTCGTATTGTTTACATTTGGGCACACAACATTCACGGTTCACCTGCACAGCCTCCGTCAGTCACCTGACTCCCACTGCCCCTGGTGCAAGAACATTTCTGAGACTATTGAACACTTTCTGCTGCCTCCCGCCAGGTGGCAGCATGCTCAGCGGTCGTATTGTTTACATTTGGGCATACGACACTCACTGTTCACCTGCACAGCCTCCGTTAGTCCCCTGACCCCCACTGCCCCTGGTGCAGGAACGTCTCTTGAGACTATTGAACACTTTCTGCTGCCTCCCGCCAGGTGGCTGCGTGCTCAGCGGACGTAAAAGTCTGCGGCGGGGTCGTTGATATTGTCGGTTGCCGGACAGTAAATACTAGAGTAGGATAAACGTCCGGGGGTGGGTAATGGCATCGGACTATATATATATATATATATATATATATATATATTTTTTTTTTACTTGCGATTCCCGGACTTTTGCGGTTCCCGGACCAGTGCTCCCCCTATTAGTCCGGGAAATCGAGGTTTGTGTGTACTTTCATCCACAAATATTACCATTTTTTTAAAAACTTGGTAGCAGAATAATATATAGGTAACTTAAGTTTTCTTGAATGTAGCTAACCATGACCTAACGTCTTAGCCTACCAACCACGCGGGGTGGACACAGCAGTGTATTGTAGGTGTAGCAAGAGTCGTGTGCTGGATGGAAATGCTGAGTGGTGAAACTATTCGTTGATTTCAATATTTTTTTTTAGATATATAAATCAAGCTACACATATTCAAATAATTTATTGTTTTTAGGCATGCATGAGGGTAATAATTCCGCTCAAGCCCTCTTTGCTGCATCCTAAAAAATCACCTGAGAGACAGGAATAGATCATATATTTGAATACTATTTCTATAACCTTTCTTCATAACAAAGCCATGAGTATATGATATCCTTTATTTTGTTACAGAAAACCTGATATTCAACATGGCAACACTCAGATTTAGCCTTGTTTGGCTATATAACATAAAATATTGATTGCGAGAGTCCTCTTCTTGCAAAACCTGTTTCTGAGTGAGGTTCACAGGCTGTCGCTAGAGGGCACACCTGCTCAATGCAGTGGCCCATTGGCGAGATCTCGGTTGCAGAGGTCTTGATATCTTGATTCTTTTTAGAAATTTGCCCACTGATACTTGCCCTCAAGTTTTTCCTACAGAATATATTTTCAGTAAAATAATAATACAGCTAAAATTATTTTAACTCATTCCACAATTCAAAACCCTACACACTAAAACTTTCAAAAGGATATATTCACTTAATAGGAAATTGCAATTTGAGTAAACTGCCATAAAATCTATGCATTCATGCAATTTAGTACACTCTGTAGAAAACAATATTAGAAATACGCACTATGCAATTGCAGTAATCATGAATTCTTCATTCTGTGGTCTCGCACACACTTGGTGGTGCAAAACTTGTTGTCATTGTACTCAAAGGGTGTGATTCCTGTAATGTCTTGGGCACACGTGAAGCAGCGCAACAATGATGGGTGGGCTCCCTCCTGCTGCTGCTGCTGGAATCGTCTTTCAGCTGCCAAAGCCCTCTGTAAGCAGCAACATATAATAGGGATAAACTCATTTATTTACAAGTCAAATGAAATATACCATGAAAGATTAGCAAATAATGTTATATGGTGAAGGTTTGGCAGCTATAAATTCAAAACTAATGCATTCATCCATGTGCTAGACATGGGCATGATTATAATAAATTATTATGATTTGATTTTGATTACCATCCGGAATAATTTTTTATTATGATTAGATTATGATTACTCGTTTTTTCCTTTTTATGATTGTGATTTGATTATGATTATTTCGCTCTACATATTTTTTATTATGATTAGATTTTTTCTATTATTGCTTGATTATGATGAGATTATGATTATAATCACATTTTATTGTGATTATTTGTACACAGTAATGATTATTTTTAAGGTAATTTTTTTGTTCAGTTATACATTAGTCAACAGTGTTTTTTATTAGGTGTAATGATAACTATACATTACATATATACGTGAGGTATGTATACATACTCAAACGTGAGGTATAGGATACGTCCCAGTGTGAAAATATCTAGAGGGTCAAAATAGTAATTTGATCTTTGTTTTGCTTACATCTCAGCCGCCGCGTCGCCATCTCATGGAGCAAGCGACGGGTGAACGTTTTCTGTGGGGGTACAGCAAGAGAAAAGTGACCGCTTGCAAGCGAAATTTCTCTTGCTCCCCCGCAGAAAACACCTTTAGTTAGTGTCATGCTTTGCAAACATGCTTGGACCTGGAACATATATATATGAAATTGGCTAATTTATTTAGGAGAAATAGAATTGCTACATGGAAAATACAATGAAATAATCACAATAATCACATTTTAATCATTGATTATTATGAAGAAAAATATGATTATGATTTGATTATGATTATAGCTGTAGCTTCATATTTGATTATGATTTGATAATGATTATGTAATCACAGCCTTTGATTATGATTTTTTTTATTAATAATCATAATCATGCCCATGTCTGCCATGTGCATCAACAAGCTGTATAATAAATATGTATTACATAGATAAGGTCTACTGTTATCTATCAATCAATCAATCATTGGGGGCATACTCCGGGGGGCGCGTCGCCTCGCCCACCCTACGACGCCACTCCCGGGGGTCACCACGCGCGAGTTCCCATGCAGGCTCCTTTCCCATACCAAGCAGCTCTCGACAAGAAACATCAACTTGCCCCAGCCACGAGCCTTGTGGGCGCCCCCTTGGCCTCCTCCACGCCGGATTGTCTCTTACAGATACAACCCGATGGGAAGGATCGGTTTCAGGGTAGCGTGCCACATGCCCATATAGCCGAAGTTGGCGCTGACGGACTATGCAGGTAATAGGCCTCGATTCAGTCTCACGGTGCAATCGCTGATTTGACACGAAATCATCCCAGCGATACCCCATGATTCTGCGAAGACACTTATTACCAAAGGCATTGATTCGTCTCTTCAAGTCACTATTTAGTGTCCATGTCTCACAACCATAGAGTAAGACAGGGATCACAAGCAACTTGAAGATCCGGATCTTTGTCCTTCTGCACAGGTACCGACAACGCCAAATACTCCCGCTGAGCGAGTCCATAACACCGTGGGCTATGCCAATCCGTCGTAAGACTTCTTGACGTGACCCGCCGTCATTATGGACTGCGCTACCAAGGTATGTAAAACTTTCCAAGATCTCAATGTCCTCGCCACACGCATGAACAGACTGTACTGCTTCATCTAGTAAGTCTCCAAATACCTGGACCTTGGTCTTGAGCCAGGAGACCTCAAGTCCCAAAGGCTTTGCCTCCTAGTGCAGCGCCTCGAGAGCCATCACCAGGACCTCCAGCGACTCAGCAAAGATTACTGCATCATCGGCAAAAACAAGATCAGTGATCTTGGTGTTGCCGACGGATGCTCCACAATCACTTTGATCTACAACCTTGTCCAATACCCAGTCCATACAAGCGTTGAAAAGTGATGGGGCAAGGACGCACCCCTGCCTCACTCCTGTATTCACAGGAAAGAAGCTGGATACACCTGCCCCACACTTCACAGCACTCTCAGTCCCAGAATACAGACCAGTTATCAAACCAATAGTCCTTGCAGGAATCTGTTATCTATGACATCTATAATAATATAAGCAAAAGTGTGTGTGTGTGTGTGTATGTGTGTCTGTGTGTGTGTGTGTGTGTGTGTGTGTGTGTGTGTGTGTGTGTGTGCTATAGGTTCCGCCCCCCATGGCGCAATCCCATCATATGGCACAGTTTTGGAACCAGGTTGACCAGGGGAAGGTTTTAAGGCCATTTTGGGGATGATCCGATCACTTTTTTTTTAGCAGCCTATTAGCGAGAAATGTGAAAAAAAAGTGGGTTGCGAGAATTGAGGAAACCTTGATGTAGGGTGATGGGTGATGGATGAGTGAATGGGTGGGGTGATTGGTAATGGGTGTGGGGTGATGGGTGAGTAAATGGGTGGGGGGTGATGGGTGAGGGAATAGGTGGGGGGTGATGGGTAATGGGTGTATGGTGATGGGTAATGGGTGAGTGAATGGGTGGGGGGTGATGGGTAATGGGTGAGTGAATGGGTGGGGGGTGATGTGAATGGGTTGGCGTTAATACATACATTTCTACATCCATGATTTCAGGAAAGTTAGAAGGGGCTATCTGGAGAGTCTGTGTTTGGTGGGCCGAAGGCCCACCAAACACAGGTGGTGGGCCAAAGGCCCACCAATAGCCCTCCGCAGGAGCTAGCCAAAAAGTCCGCCCGGAGGGCGACTTTGCGGCTAGTGTAACATAATTAGAAAACAATATTAGAAATACGCACTATGCAATTGCAGTAATCATGAATTCTTCATTCTGTGGTCTCGCACACACTTGGTGGTACAAAACTTGTTGTCATTGTACTCAAAGGGTGTGATTCCTGTAATGTCTTGGGCACACGTGAAGCAGCGCAACAATGATGGGTGGGCTCCCTCCTGCTGCTGCTGCTGGAATCGTCTTTCAGCTGCCAAAGCCCTCTGTAAGCAGCAACATATAATAGGGATAAACTCATTTATTTACAAGTGAAATGAAATATACCATGAAAGATTAGCAAATAATGTTATATGGTGAAGGTTTGGCAGCTATAAATTCGAAACTAACGCATTCATCCATGTGCATCAACAAGCTGTATAATAAACATGTAGTACATAGATAAGGTCTACTGTTATCTATGACATGTAACATAAGAATATCCGGTGCTAAAAATCGAACTCTTACATACTTTTTCTCTGTCACTAAAAGCAAGAAAGCTTTTCTTCTCTTCTTCTTCAATCTGTAATGCTTTTTCTTGTTCCATCTTTACTCTTTCTTGACGCTTCTTTTCCCTTTGTCTCTCCTGCTTGGCCTGCCTCTGAGCCTTTCTTCTTAGGGCCAACTTGCCTTCCTGCTCTAATTCCTGTTCTTTTGTTAATGGGCTTGGAATTTTGGCCTGCAATGTATTAGGTTCAATACATCAGAGGTGGACAATAGATTCATAGTTTTATATTTACATGGAAATCTGTTCTTTACACATGTCAAATCTAACATCACTGCAGAATGATCAAACAGTGCTTGGTTCTCATGGACTTATCATAAGGTAGATTAGCTAATATATGCCTGGAGGTACATCAGTTAGCATGCTTGGCTCATCTGGGTGGCAACAACTTTAACTTCTCTCCTCTTTCACTACAGCCTCTTTTAATGTAGTAAAAAATAAGTAAAGGATGTAATTCAAGGGGACGTGACCTTGCAACATAGCTGGGATGAAAGGCAGAAAGAAAGGAATTGCCAAAGAGAGAAAAAGGGAGAAAGAACAGGATTGCAAAGATATAGAGGAGAGGAACCAGGCTTCACACTTTAATGTAGTAGCCCTCACAATCAGCTTTTCCAGAATTATAAGCAGGGTCACAGCCCTCTCTGGGGCTAGCTCAGTAGGCTGAGGGTGGATATAGTGGGACTCTCTGAGACGAGGCCTGGCAGTGGCGAGACTAGCAGTGGGGGTTACACCTACTACTCTACTGGTCCGGCATGAGCAATGGTTACCATGAGAGGCGACGCGACGCACCCCCCGGTGTATGCCCCCAATGATTGATTGATTGGTCACAGCCCTATATACTTATGTATTCCTTGGTGCACATGTGACAAATGTTTCAAAATGGTTGGTGCATTTGCTATAAACTAACCTTTTTATAATCATATTTATCTGGCCACTGTGCCATGAAGCGCCTAAAGGTATTACGACATTCCTTGTCTACAGCATCATCAAATGGTACCCTTTTGGCCCCATCATTGACACCTGGATCACATCCCTGGTCCAGCAGCCACCTGGAAGATATTATGATGGAAGATGTAGTAAAATGGAGGATAAATATGGGCATGGTAAATGTTCTAGTAGCAAAAGGAGGACAACTTAAGTTGGAAGTCATATTACTGTATACGAGAGAGAGAGAGAGAGAGAGAGAGAGAGAGAGAGAGAGAGAGAGAGAGAGAGAGAGAGAGAGAGAGAGAGAGAGAGAGAGAGAGAGAGAGAGAGAGAGAGAGAGAGAGAGAGAGAGAGAGAGAGAGGGGGGGGGGGAGAATTTCTGAGTTCCAAGAAGACAGGCATCAAAACCACTTTGTTTCTTGAAATATTTGTTTAACATTTTCAAATATTTGTACAATATTCCATATAAAAGTCTATAAGCTGCTAACTAGTTTCTTATCATTATCACACAGATTATATGACAATATTTCTGCATCTGAATATAAGTTTTAAATGGTTTACCAAATCACATCATTCTGCCCATTTTCTGCTGCCACATGAAGCATTGTTTTGTGTCTTGATCCAAAAGTGACGTTGCTGAGATCACCTGGAATGTCTGTGGATGCTATGGACTCTAACTCTTCCTTTGAAAGAATATTATCTGTAAAAGTATAATACATTAAGCGTGTTAATAACTACTGTGTTTGAGAGTATAGGTACAACTTTATCTTTCATTCATATTGTCTGATCTGTTAAGGTAACTAGATAAAGATACATATTACACATCACACATGTGACACTGCCTTCTGAAGAACTTACTTAAAACGAGGAGGGAAAAAATAAAAGTTGCAACGTGTACAAAATAGAAAAGAAATTAACCCTTTGAGGCCCAGAATGTAATTTCCATTGTAATTTAGGTAGGCCATTAGACGATTTTTAGTTAATATAACCAATATTTTATAGATATGACCTGTTTAGTATCCTAGTCTCCTAGTTAATTCGGTATATTCAGTTACTTTTCGTAATTTTATGGCTAACAAACAATTTTTTATAGCAAAGGAAAGATCTGGACGTGAAAGGGTTAATAATGTAGACATATTCACACTACCTTCCTGTTGCACTGAAGAGGGAATCTTAAGAGCCACAGACAGACGGTCTATATTACCCAGCTTACAAGCCCTGTGGAGGATGTCCCATACTCTTGTTTTGTGTGTGCAGCCTGAAATGGATGATATAGTTAGAGCAAAATCACCACAATAATTATCATACATATCATCACAACTCTCATTAGGCAGCCACCTGATGGGATGGGTCATAGCTTCCTATAGTCTTTCCAATGTATCAAGTCCCTTTAGTCGCTTTGATTTCTACCCATTACCATTATAATTATATATATATATATTCCTACTCTCCCCCTATGGTGAGCAAACAATACCTCCCTCATAAGGGAGGGGGGGAATAAAACTACCAGTCTACTAATAATCAAAAGGGTGGTTGGTGGATAATTTCCCCAAGTGACTTGATAAAATTGAGACTATACCTGTATGCACCCTTCAAATTCTGATACCTCATACTATGCTATACATACAAGAAAAGGTTACGACAGGAGCAGCACTGGCACTGTTGATACCTTGGCGTTTGACTCTGCTAAAAAAAAAAATATTGGCTCCCTCTAGGGTAGTACTGTCAAATATCCATTGTAAATAAATTTGTTGGAAGGACATCTAAATTGTAAGTTTTATCGCCTCTTGAGTTATTGTTGCCCAAACTTTATTTTTGTATGAAGATACTTAAGATAGAAACTTTAATGAACCTTGGATACAATTCAAATGTTAAAGGAACATGTATAAAAGAAAAGTTTGCACCTCTACATCATTCATGTATTTACTTTAATTTTGTTCATCAAATCACATGCTGAATACCATGTCTCTGAATTCCCCTTACACTTAAAAAACTTTATCAGAAAGGACAAAGCAAAGTGTTAGTAGTCCCAATCCCTTAGGCAACTTTTTGTCTTCCACAAAGCAAGCATGAGAGATAATATGAGGCGCTTATTTCAGAAAGACGATAAGCGCCATCAATAAAAAACTAAGAAAATGGCTTCAAAATGTTTCAATGTTCAAAAGATATGACAGTTTGAACATTGAAACAGTTTGAAGCCATTTTCTTAGTTTTTTATTTGTGGCGCTTATCAACTTTCTGAAATAAGCGCCTCATATGATACTTGAAAACCTTTTCGAAGAGTGAGCCTTCATATACCACCTACCTTTAACCATGTTTTTACTTTTAGTGCTTGCATGTTTTTTGGATTTCTTTTCATTTCCCTTTCTGGCAGCAGGGCTCGATGCTTTTTTCCTTGCCTTGGGTTCTACATAACAGCTGCTTCCCCCAAGGTCACTGGTAGAAAATGTGCTGAGTTGCGTCACAAGCTCCATCTCCTCACTGCTCTCAAGTGCTGATTCAGAGCTTGTACCCTCAGGAGCAAGATCTATAACATTTTTCTCAGTCTTTAATTTTCTTTCAGCATTCTTTGCAGAATTGGATTTATTTTCTTTTTTCTTTTTTGGGGTTGGTTGCTTTTCCCCAAGTTTTGCTTCTCTGATCATGGCATGAAATTCCTCTTCTTTACCTAATTATTGAAATAAAAGATGTTACTCCATTGCAGGTACATGTATCAACAACAACTAAAGAAACAAATATTTCAACTTAACACACAAATAAAAAACTTCTATTATTCTTTTCATGGCCCAACCCAGAGACATACTGTACAACCAACAAAAGTATAAAAACTATATCAAAACTATAGCTTTATTTAACCCCTTGAGACCCAGAACGTAATTTCCATTGAAATTTAGCTACCATAAGATGATTTTTAGTGACTATAAGCAATATTTTATAGCTATGACCTGTTTAGTATCCTCGTCGGCTAACAAATTTGGTATATTCAGCGACTTTTTTTAATTCTATGGCTAACAGACAATTTTTTATATGGCAAAGAAAAGGTCTGGGCGTGAAGGGATTAACTATAAAAAACTTAACATGCATTACGTAAAATGGAATAAGTAAAATACAAATAAAAGTAATACTATGACAATGAGATAGCTCACCATGAACAACAACTTCTGACAAAAGACCAAAAACTCTCTTGACTTCAGAAAGTGTTGCCCTTTTTGTTGAGAATGGAATCCTTCTGAGTCTTTCATCATCCTTCATGAGGATTGGCTTCTTCCCGCCAAACAGCGTGGCCCTGTTGTGGTGTTTGGCATGGTAGAATATCAAGTCACATTGATCAAGATGAACCTTCCAAGATTCCATTAATTCTTGAACATGCTGTCAAAAGAAAAATCCTGTTATGTCATATTTCCAGAAGTAAAATAATAACATATAGCATGGTATAGAAACTACAAAAGTTGAATTAATGATAATAATTCAAATAATGATTAAGATGATACTAATTATGTAATTACTACAACTGTATACTTTTTGGGGAGGCGGTAGCAGAGTGGTTTGCATCTCCGAGTGGCGTTCTCGGTGACCCGAGTTCGATCCCCGAAGAAAAACCAAAATCTTTCTGCACTGTCGAGTGGCCTAAGAACACCCACATGCCCTGCCCATTAACTCGACCTTCGATTGCGAGTGCATCGGAGGACACAGAGGGGGCGGCATGAGCCTCTAATCAGCGGCGTCACTATAAAAATCCTGCCTGCGCCACCACGGGCGAGGGCCAACCATCACAGCCCTCAAGTGAACCTCCAGAGTCTACCATCCGAGCCCTGGGTCACCACTGCCTACAGGCGCTATAGGCACAGATGTTAAAAAAAAAAAAAAAAAAAAAAATACTAGAACAAGTAGTAATCAAGCATTTCTACCCTGAAACCCACAAAAATATTTACCTGTCGCTGAGACAGTTCATTGTATCGTCTCAAAGAGGCTCCACTTGATTTGGGATGCGCTGTGCCACTCTGGTTGTCCCTGGCCCCTTGGCTCCCTCCCTGCTTAGCTCGTACAGTGTAGTTGTGGAAAGTTTTGTGGATCACCACTTCCTTACCTGTCGGCAGATCAGCCAAGGTTATCTAAAAATTGCGTACAAATTAACATGATCACTGATGTCATGGGGGGGAGGGGGTCTTCTAGTTCTTACTACTCCTTCTCCTTATCTTCTCTCTTCTCTTTACTCCTTCTTGCGTGCGACAGGGAACACAACATCAGTCTTTCTCGACACACATGGACTCTCATTTACACTGATGCAGACCTGACCACCCAGCTAACGGCGGTACTTACATCACCCTTCACGTGTGCGATAGGAAACATATGGTTTTGCAAAAGCGATTACTTCATTCTTTTTCTCAGAACCTATCACCATACTTTTGTTTACAATTAATAAGAATAACTAACCCCTGAAAACAGCAGCAGCAAAGTGTCCACCTCCAAGCAGAAGAATGGCCCAGTTCTTCCTGTGAGATGCTGCCAAGGCACGCTGAATCACATCCTGCTCCCCATCAATTTCAACCTGGTAAAATATTTAAAAAGTTGATAGTACTAAAGAAACTCATAAGGAAGGGGGGATTATTCATAATACTATCCAATTATCATCATAAAGTATCCTATCTGGATCAGATATCAGATCCCAACCAATAAGTATTTTAAAGATGGAAGGTCAAGGATTTCAGAGTGAAGGAGACAAAATAACACAATCAAGAATAAAAAGTAAGAAATTAATTTCAAATCCTTGATATGATATGAGGATGGCTAAGCACTCCATATTCTAAAAATTGTCCAGAATGCAAGGGGACTGCAAAAGAAGAGGAAGGCATTCAGTTTAGCATCTTACCAATGAATGGGATAAAAATTGTAAAGCTCTTTGGGAAATGGACAAAGCAAGCATATATATACTTGCTATGTTCCCTGTTCACTTACTGATTTATTATATAGGACATTTCTGTACAGGGAAACAACATAGCCATCTGCATTCAGGAGGAATATTTGTGCTTGCCTCTTGAGAACTGGAGCATTAACATCTGAAATTGATGCATTAGAGTTAACTATGTAACAGTACTGATATATAATAATAATAATTAAATTAATAATATTATTCTCACAGTCACCCAAAGACATACAGGAAAGACAACAACAGGAATGAACTTAAGTACTAAAGCAAATAAAATATAATGTATACATGTGGGCAATAAAGACACCGTGAGCTCCTCAACGGGGTAGTGCCGAGCAGGTAGTGCACAAGAACCTGACAGGGAGAGAAGAGCCCCAGGCGATTACACCCCCTTGCCGCGACCCGCTGGGGGTGGCCGGGTGGGGCCCCGTGAGAGGGACTAGGGGGGGCCCCGTGCACCTGTGAGGGACGTCCGTGACATCGCCTTCACGGCACCACAAAGCCTCGGTTTCCCTCATCACCCCCGGCGGCAGGCGGGACACTGGGGGGGGCCGAGGTGGCATGGCGAAGGGAGGCGCGCGGCGATCTGGGCAAACGTTGGTCGTCCAAACTTATCTTCCCTACGCCCCGGCTCCATGGGGGGAGCCGCCGGGGAGGAAGGCAGCGCCTGATAACGAAGGGGTGTAGCGGGGGGGCTGCTATTTAACAGTGTAGGAAAGGAGAGACCTCTAACTCCCCCACCATCCGCCTGACCCACAGAGCGGCGCACACCAGTTTATAGGTTTGCACAATGCCCACATTCACCTCACACTAAGAAATATAGAATGCATATGAATAATAATACATACATACATACATACCCGCAGTTGCACAATCCTCTTCATTATCCTCACTTTCACATGAGTCTTCAGAGCCAGAGATGCTGGATATGTCACCTGGCAAAATCATGACAACATTCAATGCAAGGCTTATTTTACTTGTTATGAGGTATAATTGCACCATATACTAAAAATGACTATAGAGAAGCTTATTTGATCCCACTAAGCGGATGTAATATCAATATTTAATAAAGTTACTGGATGCAGCAATCATTTAGCAATCTGAAGTACTTTTGTGAAGAAGCATCATCTAAATGGGGGTCTCCCACAGCTCTAATTAATCTACGAAAATTCTTTGTGAGAATATTTACTTGATTCCTCCAAGAACTGCTCTTCAGTGAGGGCAGTCTTTCCTGCCATGGATCGCCGTAGATTGTTGCGGTGCCAGTCTAGCCGGTAATGAGAGACCTGTTCCTCACGGTCAGCAAAAGTGGTCTGACAGTAAGAGCAGCGCATCTCCATCTGACTCGTTGGGAGGCTAGGCCGGAACAGAGGCAGACCAAGGGAACAATGCTCTGAGGAGAAACTTGAGAATTTTAAGGTCTTTTATGGGAAAATGCTAAAAAAAAAAAGGAGGAAATTCTTAGATTTTCATGAAGCAATGTACTTATACTTGATAATGCATATATAGGTAGTAGCCGCCACAAGTCAGTATCAACAAACAGCACCTGAACATTTAATCAAACATCAACAATATAAGTGTGCAGCAATTGAATGATCATTTTATTCATCCCACCTGTAGAGCTTCATTGGACTTATGCCTCAGCCACTTACTGAAGCATTTAGGAACCCTGTCAGCAAGGTTTTTGTAGTTTATTGGCTGGCAAATTTTTCAAGATATCCTTGTAATGAGGATAAATACACCAGAAGCCATAAAACCATTGAGTTAACCTTATGGCGGAATCGGTAACGTGCTGGTCTGCGAGTGCAATTCTGATGTGGCGGCGGTTCGACTCCCCGCGAAGCAAGGAAAAAGATTTGGATTTATTTCCGAATTGTGAATTACTAGCCTGAGTCCCATGTCTGTTAGCAGGACATACTGACAGGATTTCAAAAGGAAAACTGTAGCCCAGGGCAATGTGAAACCTATGTCGGGTACAAGGGGAAAAACCCCATAGAAGTATCACCTGGCTCCATCGGCCACTATGCAAGTCTCTGTCAACAGGGCTTGGTTATTCCCCCTTGACCAAGACTGCCCCTTCAGGAATCCCCCGCAGAATACCTCAACAGAAGAAAGAGTGAAGAGAGAAGATAAGAAGGAGAGAGTAAGAAAAAGAAGACCCCCTCCCCGCACCCATGACATCCTGTACAATTCTGTAAAGAGGACATATCCTGTCCCTGTTAGTTGACCTTGTAAGTGAAAGGATCCTTATTCTTGAGTTACCTTTAGTGGGTGAGGATGAGGGTTGGTAGCTCAGTTCCTCAAACTCTGCACTGCCTGGAGCTATGTGGATGCCAGCCAAAAGTGTGGAAACCTAAAGTGAAGATGTTTATGTCAGAACATCACACAACGAGAAAATCAGTGGTCATATCAGCTATCATAATCAGTCATTACTAGTTTTCTATGGGACAAAGGTCTACCCTAATTTTATATACTTATGTCCCTGCTGTTTATCTATTTAATCTTAACCCAACTTATTTTTTAACAAACCTGAGTTATCAATCTCCTTTTCTGGTTTGTCTTTGTATTTGCCCTTAGATGCTATTCTTGAAGAATCAAAAATAAAAACATGAACTCATTATGTTTATGGTAAAAAATGAAAAGGTGCATTCTTTTTCTGACTAGGGGATCCGAGTTTGCAGGAGTCTGAGAAATGTTATCAGACTAGTATGGCTCCTCAGTCAAATAAAAAAAAATGTAAATATAATAAGAACATCACTATATTCTAATCTACTCTGGTCTACAATGATTACTTCTTTGGAACTCCCTTCCATTCCGACTGTTTGTTTACACACAGCCATCCACGGCTACCTGCGCAGAGGCAAGAAATGTAATTTTTGGGGAGGTTTTGAGATTATATTTGGGTTTGGGGGCTTTAGGGGGCGTCTGCATTATTCAGTTTTGTGGTATTTGCTCAGTGCATAACCCCGCGATATTCGGGGATATATTTCTATGATTTATTTTTGTTTTGTAGAATTATAAAATTCCTGTGACTAGGAAACATTATCATCATAGACGAGATGGCAACTCTCCCGTCATCCTATTCAACACACAAATAGGATGGCATATTTCAAATGTCCAAGTCTCTACGACATGAACAAAGAATAACAAAGTAAAATGTTATGGGTTTGAGTTTTGCATGTACATTTTATATCATGATGGTGCATGCCTTTGCGCTATGCAAAGTTAACATTAACAGGCAGATTAACATTAACCCCTTGAGGCCCAGAACGTAATTTTCATTGTAATTTGGCTACCATTAGACGATTTTTAGTGAATATAAGCAATATTTTAGAGATAAGACCTGTATAGTATCCTTGTCCACTAGTTAATTTGGTATATTCAGTCACTTTTCGTAATTTTATGGCTAACAACAAACGATTTTATATAGCAAAGGAAAGATCTGGGCGTGAAGGGGTTAATAGCTGAAGGAATTTCAAGTTGTCAACTTCTATCATAATGAAGGAGGTTTAACAGGCTTTAACAGTTACTCACCTGCTCTTCATCCCAGAGCGATACACGTTCACTTGGCTTCATTGTAGCATCTGCTATTCTTGCTTCCTGGTAAACTGAAAAAAAAGTTGCATATCTAATATACTATAGGAGTAGCCGTGTGTGTGTGTCTGTTTTGGGTAGCCAAAACTGTAAATTCAATTTTGATGAGAGTAGGCTAAAAAAAATCGCAAATAAATCATAGGTGGTAAGCGGCTTGGTCCCATGTCGATTAAATAATTTTGAAGGGGCGTTTTGGGCTAAAAACACTTTAGGAGTACAATATTAGATTACAGGAAAAACTCTGCGGTTACGTCTTGCCGCATTCCACAAACTTAGTAGACTCATGGACGTTTGTGTGCGTGTATTCATCTAGTTGTATTTTACAGGGCCAGAGCAATGCTCGTGTGGCCCCGTCTCCATATCAACATTTTTATCATTCATCCTTAGTGCTTTGTGTTGGCCGAAGCCAGCACCCCGGAGAGCAGGTCACAAACCCCGGCTAACACCCGGTACCCATTCACTGCTGGGTGGACAGGGGCTCGGGTTTTAAGGAAACAACCCATTTGTTTCCGCTCCGCCCGGGGATCGAACCCGGGACTTCTCGGTTGTGAACCGAGCGTGCTAATGACATGAGTGTGTGTGTGTTGGAATCACACGGAACACAAAGGGTTGGAATCACACGGAACCCCGAGGCACTTTGACCAGTGACCAACGACAGCAACAACACGATTGGAGTTTGCAATCACATGTTGTCTAATATACGTATACTACTACAAACATCAATACATGGGTCCGAAGGGCCCACAAGCACTTGTGATATCCTATGGTTGATGTTTCAAAGAGAGATATTAAAAGGTGTCTACTACCAGAAGCCTCGCCCACCTCTTCACTCAAGCTTCCCGCCACCTGAGCTGTAACAATGTTTTCAAGTACTGTGAATTACATTAATTTCTATGAATACTTGTGAAGCACAGTAGTTTTATAAAAGCATCAAAGCATAAGCATTAACAATTAATTAACAAAGCTTCTCCCTGAAAAATGTTTTGCAGGACAATACATCTCATGCTTTTTTTTCATTTTTGAAACAAGACCTTAAAAACTCCACTTCAATGACACTCAACTGTCTCCCTCTTCTACAATGAACATTCTTGAGCCATCTTTTACGAGAAACCTCAATTGAAAATTTCACATTTCATCTCTTGCTAAATCATCTTCTATGCAGTTATATGTCCTGTGGCATCTGCATCCATTTTTTTTCTCCATTCCAGATGCTTGCTCTGTACAGTGGCCTATTCTGCCCACATATGGAGTATGCATCTCATGTTTGGGGGGATCCACTCATACAGCTCTCCTAAACAGGGTTGAGTCAATAGCCTTTCGTCTCTTCAACTCACCTTTCTTACTGACCAAAGTCTAATTAGTTATATTTTTTTATTTTGTTACTGACTATTTTCAATCTCTCAATCATGGTCGCAATGATGCCTCTTTTGCTATCTTCTACCGTTATTTTCATGCTAACTGTTCTTCTGAACTTGCTAACTGCATGCCATGCCTCCCCCCCTCCCACGGCCTCGCTGCACAAGACTTTCAATTATTATCATCTCTATCTTATCTTATTAATGCAAGAGTTAACCAGTATCTTCAATCATTCATCCCTTTCACTGATAAACTCCGGAACTCTCTTCCCGTTTCTATTTTGCCACCTTCCTACGACTTAAACTGCTTCCAGAGAGGTGTATCAAGACACCTCCCAATCAAAATTGACCAGCCCCCCTTTTGAAAGTTTCTTACTGTCTGCTTTATAGGCTCTGGCAGGCTATCGGGCTTTTTGTTCACATCTTTTTTTTTTGCCATTGGCCAGTCCCTTATAATGAAAAAAGAAAGAAAGTGGCATATGGAATTCAATACCAATATGAGTTTTGCATATAATAAGAAATGACAACTCAACTAACTACTCAATGAACAGACGTGGGTTATAATGGACGAGTTTCACGTTCGCTACAGACCTTATTACTCACGTTTTCTGTAATTTTTTTTGCTCAGTATACTGTACACTACTACTCTACTTGCGCTCAATATAAAAAAATTATGTATATATTGAAATTATCCTTTTGTTGTCTATAGCGCAGACAGACACACCCTCCTCCATCAAACCCTTTTTCGACACTGACCCTCCGACCTAGCGACCTAAGATATTTCTCGTCCGTCAGGAATATCACACCTCATGAGTGTAGCCAATCAGAGCAGCTACAATTAGCCAATGACAAGCGTGCAAATTTTTCCCCTCAGCCAATCAGGCACACTAATATAATAGCCAATCAAAGGCTATTCTAATTTTCAAGCGGCCAATCATAGGCTCTTAATTAAAACAAAGCTCCTAAATTTGTATCGGCCCTCGGCCTCGGGTAAAGTCAGTTGGCTACTTGAAATGATTGAGTGTATAGGGTGTTCTATGGAGAGAGAGTGTTGGCAGGGAGACAAAGCGGCGCTTTATTTTCCCTGTGGAGCAAAGAGACGCTACTACCCTCATTCCCCTGTGCCAAAAGTACATCCTCCCTGGGTCAATAATATACGTACAGTGACTGTTGGAAAGCCTATAGTGGCCTCAGCGACCAGTACTTCGCCCGATACTTGTTCTGCCACAGTCACCAAGACCCAACCACCATCTTCCACCACTTCCTACGGGAAATTGCTCGTTGCTACCCACCACCTCAGTAGGTAAGAGTGTTAAGGTTAGGTTAGGTATACTTTGTGGTTAAGGTTAGGTTAGGTATACTTTGTGGTTAAGGTTAGGTATACTTTGTGGTTAAGGTTAGGTTAGGTTTCATTAAAACCTATAAGGTTAGGTTAGGTTTCATTAAAACCTATAAGTTTAGGTTAGGTTTCATTAAAGCTTATAAGACCCTGACTAATTTTTCCCGGCCAAATTTTTGTGCTTTTTCTGATGGAGATTTTTTTTTTTTTTTCTCTCGAAAACTATGGTTTTGCGCAAAATAAAACTATCTCCATTAGAAAAAGCACCTATTTTAGGCCAGGAAAAACTAGTCGGTGTCTCTGAAAAAGACCGCGAAACTCTCGTCCATTATTACCCAGACGTGAACCTTCCAATGTTAATGAAGAAAAAGTCTTTGGGATTAAGGTCCTTGCTTACAATTATTCCAGTCTTTTTCTTCATTAACATTGGAAGGTTCACGTCTGTTCATTGAGTAGTTAGTTGAATTGTCATTTCTTCTTATATGCAAAACTTTGCACATAATGGTATTGAATTTCATATGCCACTTTCTTTCTTTTTTCATTATCTGGCCACTGGCAAAAATAAAAGATGTTAACAAAAAGCCCGATAGACTACCAGAGCCTATAAAGCAGACAACTTTTTGGTGTACGAGTCTACTGGTGTACGAAACAACATGTGTACGGACTGACTGCATCCAATCTACAGACTCTCTCTCCTCCCTCCATCTCCTCTCCCGTCGCCCAGCATCCTCCACTGCCGTGGTTTACTCCCTTCAACGGCTACTCCTCTCCCTCGTGTCAGTAGGCTGGGAGATTACCTTTCAGTGGGTGCCTCTCAAGTTCCCACTGCAACACGGGGCAACGAGCCAACGAGGTTGCTGCTGCTGCTGCCAAGATGGCCCTCTAAGAGGTAAACATCACCCCACTCTCCACCGCCAAGTGTCTGATTGTTCAGATCTGCCGCTCCGCCTGGGACACGTGGCTAGGCGACGCCCTTCGTGCTACCTCCATGGGTCATTACCGCTCGTTACTAGTGAAGGCAGGTTCAGACTCCTCCCTGCATCCAGGGATAAGACAAACATCCCGCGTCTTAGATGTCGCCCTCAGTCTCACCAGCCTGCGGCTCGGCCACACAACACTTTTAGGCCCGTACCGAGAGTCATGGCTTGGACGAGAGTCATGCTTCGTGGTTGGACGACAAAAACACGGCTCATGATGAAGGTTGAGCGACAACCTTCGTCGACTGAGGAAGGTTACCATAAAATGCAGTGGCGGCTCGTGATAAAATAAAAGGGGGGACTGCAGCTTCACACAACAGTAGGATACATAAATTTTACCTATCTCAGGTATGAGTTGTAGTTGATGTTCACGGATTTTCCTGGTAGTAGTGGTGGTGGTAGAAGGGATGGTGGGGGTGGTAGTGTTGGCAGTAGAGGGGATGGCTGAAGTGGTGATGGTAGAATTACAGTATTACTTGAAAATAAAGTCAGTACCGCTTGATTTTGCCGCCGCCCGCCGTCACTATGCACACCAAGGATAGTATCCTTGATGCACACCGTCTACACGCACTGGCTGGGGACGAGACTAAAAGCTGGGGGACGAGACTAAAAGCTGCACGGCTGCAGCTCTTGACGTTCATAAGGGGCGCGGCGGCAGCACAGACATGAATCGTACAGCAAATATGAGAGTAACTTACATTTAGGTCTGGTTTTAATGAAAATTCACTTAGTAACGTATTGAAAATAACCTATAATGACTTTTTATTATGATATATTTGTTAGTAGTGTATCAATTCTGCTGTGTCTCTAAAGACATCATACACCTGGCAGTGAGTGTCTGGGGGTGCTGCAGCTCCGCAGCCCTATGCCACGAGCCGCCACTGATAAAATGGATATTTTTCGGAACGAAGAGCAGCGACGACGGTCGAAGGTCGGTACGAAGACACGGGGGTACCCGTGTCTTCGTGCCGACCTTCGTCGCTGCTCTTCGTTCCGAAAAATATCCATTTTATGGTAACCTTCCTCAGTTTGAAACAACCCTCCAACTGAACAGCTTAATTCACACCACTGGGTTACAGGCAGTGGATACCGATCCTCCCATTGACGAAACCGCACCCTCTCTTGACGAAGTCAGAGAGGCTGTAGCAAAGTTGATAGGTGGAAAGACAGCTGGTGTTTGTAATATCAGTGCGGAGCTCCTCAAAGCTGGGGGTGAGGCCATGATCCGCGGGTTGCATGCTGTCCTGACTGCCGTGTGGCAATCAGGTTCCGTTCCTCCTGACTGGACAAGGGGGCTGGTCGTCCCTATCTGGAAAGGGAAAGGGGACCGTCAGGACTGCAACAGTTACCGCGGTATTACACTGCTCAGCGTGCCAGGCAAGGTGCTTGCCCATCTATTGCTGACACGGATCCGCAGTCATCTGCTGAAGCATCAGAGACCTCAGCAGTCTGGGTTCACGCCTGGTAAGTCAACAACGGACCGTATCCTAGCGCTTCGTGTCCTGGTGGAACGCCGACGTGAGTTTCGATAGGGGATGCTTGCAGCCTATGTTGATCTCAAGAAGGCGTTTGACTCAGTGCATCGTGAGTCACTCTGGGATCTTCTGCGACTTCGCGGGATTTCTGGAAGGACTATTGGTTTGATAACTGGTCTGTATTCTGGGACTGCGAGTGCTGTGAAGTGTGGGGCAGGTGTATCCCAGCTTCTTTCCTGTATAACAGGAGTGAGGCAAGGGTGCGTCCTTGCCCCACCACTATTCAACACTTGTATGGACTGGGTATTGGACAAAGTTGTAGATCAAAGTGATTGTGGAGCATCCGTCGGGAACACCAAGATCACTGATCTTGTTTTTGCCGATGATGCAGTAATCTTTGCTGAGTCGCTGGAGGTCCTGGTGATGGTTCTCGAGGCGCTGCACGAGGAGGCAAAGCCTTTGGGACTTGAGGTCTCCTGGCTTAAGACCAAGGTCCAGGTGTTTGAAGGCTTACTAGATGAAACAGTACAGTCTGTTCATGCGTGTGGCGAGGACATTGAGATCTTGGAAAGTTTTACATACCTTGGTAGCGCAGTCCATAATAACGGCGGTCACGTCAAGAAGTCTTACGGCGGATTGGCATAGCCCACGGTGTTATGGACTCGCTCAGCGGGAGTATTTGGCGTTGTCGGTACCTGTGCAGGAGGACAAAGATCCGGATCTTCAAGTCGCTTGTGATCCCTGTCTTAATCTATGGTTGTGAGACATGGACACTAAATAGTGACTTGAAGAGACGAATCAATGCCTTTGGTAATAAGTGTCTTCGCAGAATCATGGGGTATCGTTGGGATGATTACGTGTCAAATCAGCGATTGCACCGTGTGACTGAATCGAGGCCTATTACCTGCATAGTCCGTCAGCGCCAACTTCGGCTATATGGGCATGTGGCACGCTACCCTGAAACCGATCCTTCCCATCAGGTTGTTTCTGTAAGAGACAATCCGGCGTGGAGGAAGCCAAGGGGGCGCCCACAAGGCTCGTGGCTGGGGCAAGTTGATGTTTCTTGTCGAGAGCTGCTTGGTATGAGAAAGGAGCCTGCATGGGGAATCGCGCGTGGTGACCCCCGGGAGTGGCGTCGTAGGGTGGGCGAGGCGACGCGCCCCCCAGCGTATGCCCCCAATGATTGATTGATTCCTCAGTCGACGAAGGTCGTCGCTCAACCTTCATCATGACTCTCGGTACGGGCCTTAAAGTTGTAGGAGCACTGTTGTACAGAGGCCATATGGGGAGACATGGGATGGAGCACCTTCAGGGAAAGGATAATTAAAGGAAAACTGGTGTTCCACAAGAAAATTGAAAGACTTAGTGAAGACAGATGGGCAAAGAAAATATCCCAGGAAAATAGATCAAGTTCCACCTGGAAGAAAGAACTAGACTACTAGAGAGATGGAAAAGGAGAGAAACTGTGGGAGAGGAATGGAACAAGATGGAGATAAAAGATATCAAAAAGAAAATTGAGAAGGGGCTAGTTAAATGGCAGGAGGGAATGGCCAAGAAATCAACGTTGCAGTGGTAGGCTACAGGGTGGGCATTTTCGAAGGGGCTCTAAACTACACCCTCTTAGCGTCCTAAGACCGACTTAGTTATACCGGGCTAAGAAGACTACTAAGGAAGCATTTTCGGGCGTCATCTTAGCCTCGTGTAAGGGGACAGTAAGCCCAACCATAGACCACTGTATACCTGGACTGCACCACTGATCTATATAACATGGATCGCGGAAGCCTGGCTCAGCACTGGTTCCAACTGTCCGCCATCTTGCCAATACCAAAACAAAGCCTTGTTTCTGCGGCTCGCGTTATTGTCTGGTTGTGCTTATCGCCTCGTCATGCCAAGCTGTGCTGTTATGTCCTGTACAAACAGACCAGGACCTGGAAGTGGCAAATCTTTCCACCTGTGAGTAACACCACACACACACACACACGCACCCACCACACACACACCCACCACACACACACACACACACACCACCACACACACACCCACCACACACACACACACACACACACCCACACACACACACACCCACCACACACCCACACCCACACCACCCACGACACACCCACACACCCAACACACACACCCACCCACACCCACACCCACACACACACCCACACCCACACACACCCAGACACACACACCCACACCCACACACCACACACACACCCACACCCACTCCCCACCCAGCCCATCCACTCTTAATCCATCTACCCACTCCAGTCATCCACCTACTAGTTAAAAAGAAATATAGGTGGATATGGTATACTTTTTTTTATATATAGGTAGATATAGATATAAGTATATTTTTTTATACTTGTTAACAATTAGTGGGGAACGGAACCAGAGGTGACACTAAGAGAGGTGACACTAAGGCCCAGTTGCAAGAAGTGGTCATTTTCCACCCAGTACACGATAGTGAGTGGGGCGCCCGACCGTCGTGATACTTCATTGATAAGTTTCATGAACGGCTGATTTTGCCCCCATCGGCATGAGGACCCGACGTCGGGAGCCATGGCGAGGTTGGTATGCCGGAGGGGTCACCCACCCTAAGACCAAGACCAGATGCAATAAAAATAACATTGCAATTTGGCGCCAAAGACGGTTCCGGACTCCCCAACTCAGAGAAATAACTTCTTATAAGGTAAATATCGCACGTGTCTCACCAAGTTTTAAAAATTTTGATGTAAATATGCAGTTTTAACCAATACTACCTATTGACCAATACTACTCTCCTGTCATAACGAGAGGGGGGGGGGGCTGCGCCCCTCCAGACCCCCTGCTAGTTAAATAACTAAACTTGGACATTGTTTTCGTAACCTAACCTCGCTAGGGGGGTATTGCCCACCCCCCAGACCCTCCCGCTAGTTAACGCACTGATCGCCTAGACATTGTTTTCTTAACCTAACCTCGCAAGGGGGGTTTCGTTCCCCCCCAGACCCCCCCCGCTAGTTAACGCACTGAGCCTAGGCATTGTTTTCTTAACAAAACTCGCAAGGGGGTTTCGTTCCCCCCCGGACCCCCCCCCGCTAGTTAACTAACCTAACCTAGGCATTGTTTTCTTAACAAAACTCGCAAGGGGTAGTTTCATTCCCCCCCAAACCCCCCCGCTAGTTAACTAACCTAACCTGGGCATTGTTTTCTTAACCTAACCTCGCAAGGGGAGTTTCTTTCCCCCCCCAACCCCCCCCCCCCGCTAGTTAACTAACCTAACCTAGGCAGTTTTCTTAACCTAACCTCGCAAGGGGAGTTTCTTTCCCCACCAGACCCCCCCACTAGTTAACGCACTGAGCCTAGGCATTGTTTTCTTAACAAAACTCGCAAGGGGTGTTTCGTTCCCCCCCAGACCCCCCCGCTAGTTAACTAACCTAACCTAGGCATTGTTTTCATAACAAAACTCGCAAGGGGGTTTTCGTTCCCCCCCAGACCCCCCCGCTAGTTAACTAACCTAACCTAGGCATTGTTTTCTTAACAAAACTCGCAAGGGGCGTTTCGATCGTTCCCCCCCAGACCCCCCCGCTAGTTAACTAACCTAACCTAGGCATTGTTTTCTTAACAAAACTCGCAAGGGGGGTTTCGTTCCCCCCAGACCCCCCGCTAGTTAACTAACCTAACCTGGGCATTGTTTTCTAAAGAAAACTCGCAAGGGGCGTTTCGTTCCCCCCTAGACCCCCCAGCTAATTAAGTTAAGTAACCTAGCCTGGGCATTGTTTTCTTAACATAACCTCGCTAGGGGGGTTTCGCCCCCCCCCCAGACCCCCCTGCTAGTTAACTAATCCAACCTGGGTCCTTGTTTTCGTTACGTAACCTCGCTAGGGGGGTTTCCCCCCCCCCCCAGACCCCCCTGATAGTTGACTAACCTAACCTGGGCAATTGTTTTCGTAACCTAACCTCGTTTAGGGGAGTTTCGTCCCCCCAGCCAGACCCCCCTTGTGTTATTTTTAATTTCCGACGGCTGTCTGTGTGTCCAAGATTGATGGGTGAAAATGGTAAATAAGCCCTCCGGTCAAAACAGCGGGAGAACTTGATCTTGATGATCTTGATGTTACAGGTGGCCTTTTCTTCCTAGGCCAGGCCTTTAAACCGGCTGCTCCTGTAGTCTTGTTCTTGTTCTTGTTTTAGGGCTGTAGAGTCTATTGTCTATTTCTCATATACCACATTCTTTCCAAAAACTCTTTCACTGTCTCAATCATCCGTCCACTTGTCTCACCACACAGTCCCAGCAGTAATAACATCCATTCTACCGATGGGTATGTAGAGTTGTTGACTGTCTTGACTTGAGTTCTTTCAACGGAACTACCAAGAAAACAACTGAAAATTATGAATTAGCTGCCTTTTTGGCTTCGTAACCGCGTTGACTCTTCATCAGAAATGTATCACATATTGAATATGTTGATTATTGATGTTCAATGGAAGTATTTAATAATACATGATGCTCATCGATCATCTCGTCGGTAGGGGGTTACCACCCGACAATTTTTGCCCGATGGGGCCCACGATGGGGATGAAATGGCGCTGTTCTTGAACCAGAGGTGTCGGGCATTTCCACGCCGGGACCCTATGGGGAGCACGATAAGACCTTCTTGCAACTGGGCCTAAAGCCGGTATTACACGGGCACTTTTCTGCTCACTGAGCAGATTTCCCTGAGCTGCTCAACGAAACTATTACACGGTGATCTGTGTTTTGATGAGCAAAATGCATACAGACCTGAGTGCGGTTATGATACAAATGATCATAGCGCTTCCTAATAAGCGGTGCTTGTTCTAATGGAGATAGCTTTATTTTGCGGAAAAAAGAAGAAAAAAAAAAAGTATACTTTGTGGTTAAAGTTAGGTTAGGTTTCATTACAAGCTATAAGGTTAGGTTAGGTTTCATTAAAACCTTTAAGGTTAGGTTAGGTTTCATTAAAACCTATAAGGTTAGCTTGGGTTTCATTAAAACCTTTAAGGTTAGCTAGGTTAGGTTTCATTAAAACCTATAAGGTTAGGTTAGGTTTCATTAAAACCTACAAGGTTAGGTTAGGTTTCATTAAAACCTATAAGGTTAGGTTAGGTTTCACTATTATTGTTTTTTTTTTTGGGGGGGGTGGTTGCGCAAAATAAAACTATCTCCATTGCAACAAGCACCTATTGTAGGCCAAGAAAAAATAGTTGGTGTCTCTGAAAACGACCGCGAAACTCTCGTCCCTTATTACCAAAAGTTGTTTCGTAGTCTATATGAAACCATAATCGTTTCGTACACTCAGCTCAGAGTTGAACTTGACTACTAGAGTTACGAAACGACACCAGGTATGTACGAAAATACTCAAAATCAGTGTACGAAACTAACTATTTTCAATTCAATATACCTAATTAAGAAAGGTTTTTTGATTAGGCCAAAGGTTTTTGATTCATTTAAACTTCCTGTAATCCCCGAGAGTAGCTTCTATGGACCACTGTGGCCCGCGCCGTACCCGTGACCGCGGCGGTACGGGGCTGACGTCGTTAGTGGACGAGAACTGCGCGTTCGCTCTTTAGGTCAGACACACACACACTCGGGGGCTAACACCGCACTCTTAGCCTCTCTCGCTTTACCACATACACCACACCTGTCACTACACACCTGTACGGCCTCGCAACACACCTGTCACTACACACCTGTACGGCCTCACAACACACCTGTCACTACACACCTGTACGGCCTCGCAAAACACCTATCACTACACACCTGTACGGCCTCGCAAGACACCTGTCACTACACACCTGTACGGCCTCGCAACACACCTGTTATCTGTGTGTCACCGTAAATAAATGACTTGGAAGGTTCGACGATGCACTAGGTTGGAAGTTTAGTAGTAGTAGTAGGTGTTAATAGTAGTTGTAGGTGGTAATAGTAGTAGTAGGTGGTAATAGTAGTAGTAGTAGTAGTAGTAGTAGTAGGTGCTAATAGTAGTAGTAGGTGGTAATATAGGCTATCACATGCCAGCAGCCAACACCCAGCCACTGCCTGGGCCGGCCCATGTATTTGTTTTGGTATTGGCAAGATGGCGGCTGGTGGCTGGTGGCTGACTTCAGTATCTCGGCCACAGCTAGCCCAGATCCGCGATCCATGTTATATAGATCAGTGGACTGCACACGCGACAATGTTTTGAATTGCGGGGCTGCATAGGGGCCTGCGGGGCCGCCCGACAAAGAGATATAGTGGTCTATGGACTATCATACATTATCATTATACTATCATTAGACTGGTTTATCAGTATATATGATATACTGTAATGTTCGTAAATGTTTGTTCTATAATATTATCAAATTAAAAACAGTAAAACACGCTAAAGAAATGCCATTACGAGACTATGAAGAAATATGCATTCACTTAACTCTTCGCCATTTAAAACTTTGCGAGTCAACTTTTATCATGAAGGGTATCAATAGAAGCGCAATTTTATTAGCTTTCCATTGCTATATTTCGTTATCTGATAAATTAATTAGAACCATGCATAAATTAGCGTTAAATAAATAAATAAAATCATCAATCGGGTAATTTTCCCGATTGATGATGTTATTTATTTACTTATATATTTCGTTTTCTGATAAATGAATTAGCACCATGTATAAATTAGCGTAGACTAAATAAATAACCTCATCAATCGGGAAAATTACCCGATTGATGATTTTATTTATTTAGTTAACGCTAATTTATGCATGGTTCTAATTAATTTATCAGATAACGAAGTATATCAATGGAAAGCTAATAAAATTGTGCTTCTATTGATACCCCTCATGATAAAAGTTGACTCGCAAAGTTTTAAATGGCGAAGAGTTGAAGTGAATATTAAGTTCATGCATATTTCTTCAGTCTCGTAATGGCATTTCTTTAGCGTGTTTTACTGTTTTTTATTTGATAATATTATAGAACAAACATTTACGAAGATTACAGTATATCATATATACTGATAAACCAGTCTATATGATCCGTATATATATATATATATATATATATATATATATATATATATATATATATATATATATATATATATATGAATCCGAGCGGCCCTCCGACTTCAGGCCCATGTGCAACAGGCCGATATTCCGTGCGCAGTCCAGGTATACAGTGGCCTATGGCCCAACCCTTCTTAGTGCCACCACCTCCGCTTCAACCAATCAGCGCGTGCGACACAAGTCTGTATTTGGCGGGAAATACGTATACCACGCCGAGGGAGTCTCTCTCTCTCTCTCTCTCTCTCTCTCTCTCTCTCTCTCTCTCTCTCTCTCTCTCTCTCTCTCTCTCTCTCTCTCTCTCTCTCTCTCTCTCTTTTCTTCTTCTATTATTTCTTCTCCCTCCTCTTCCTTCTCCCTTTTCATCCTCCACACACACATCATAGCCAGTATGTGATATTATCGTGAATAACGAAACTTTTTCTGGTGAGTTTTGATATGTTTAGAATATTAATCTGCTAACCGATTCTGTCGCAAATCATATCTATTCCACCCAGCCCACCCCTATATATATAATATATTTATACATAGTGTATTATACAGCCTAATATACTATATACAGTCTAAAATATCTAAAATATAACCAATAATATAACCATTGTTGTTATGGTGACGAAGAAAATTGCGGGCTAAGACGACCCCAACCCTGCCTTAGTTTACACTCGCTCCGCTGTCTTAAGCGGCTATCACACGGTGCGTTTCGTCGGACTGTTTCGTCGAACTTGCCTTTTGGTTGGACTGTTTGGTCGAACTTCGAGGGTCATTTCGCCGAACATGTTCGATGAAATGGTTTTGTGAAATTATACAATATGTTGCACACACGTCGAACATACTCCGGGGTCAAAATAAGCCTATACTTTTTCTGTAAGTTATAAATAGTGTTAGCAATTATTAAGCATTGAAATGAACACCATCATATAATACGTTACAGTAAAATTAATACAGATCGATCTATATTATATATGTGATAGATTTTCAGAAATATGAAGCTGATTTGATGTGTTTACAATTTGCGGTAGAATGATTACTAGTAGAATATGAGATCTGAGAAGTATAACGGAGGGAATGGAAATGATGCGTGTGGTTTTCACTGAAATGGGATGTGAAATGAATGAGGTGGTTGAAAGGGCAGGAAGAGAATGGATGTTATTGCTGTTGGGACTGTGTGATGACTGATGAGACAAGGGGACGGATGATTGAGACAGGGAAAGAGTTGGAGAGAATGTGGTGTTTGTTTGTTTGTTTAGAGGATAATTCCTCAGAGCCATAGTGATCTACCGCTCGGGCTTAGTGTTGGCCGAAGCCACCACCCCGGGAGGGGGGTCATAAACCCCCGGCTAACACCCGGTACCCATTCACTGCTGGGTGGACAGGGGCTCGGGTTTTAAGAAAGACCACCCATCTGTCTTCGCTCCGCCCGGGGATCGAACCCGGGACTTCTCGGTTGTGAGCCGAGCGTGCTAACCACTACACTACGGGGCCACCTGTAATATCAAGATCCGGTAAAATGGACGAGGACTGCGCAGTCCTTTTCTGAGACACTGACTACATATGGTATTATTTCACACTAGAACCGAAATTGCTTACACAATTGGGCGTGTGGTTTTGGGCCATTGGGCAATTTTCCGCCTGCCACAGGTTTCGGTGGCCACAGGTAACAGTGGCCGGCGGCCGCCCGCCCGCCCGCCCGCCACTCGATTTTGGGCTCTGCCACGCCCTGCTGGGATGAAATTATTACCCTAACCTAACCGAACCTAACCTTCTAACGGGAGGGGCTCCGTCCCCTTCGACCCCCTGACGGGAATATTAACCTAACCGAAACTTAACCTAACCGGCGCGCAGTTCTCGTCCACTATAACTCATTTAGCCCACATGAACGCGTCTTCATCTGTTGCTGCAGTTCTCTTCTAACAATCACCTCCTCCCTTTTCATCACCAGTAGCTACGTATATATATGCCCCTAAGGTTAAAACATTAACAACAAATCTCCGCGCCTCTCGCTGTCATCGCTTCATCTTTGTTTGTTATTGTTGGGTGAAGCGGTTGGCCCAACCGTGTGCTAGATGTGTTGTCAGTGTTCGACGAACAGGTCCAACCAAATGCTTGTTTGGTTCGACGAAACAGTCCGACGAAACGCCTCGAGTGATACCCGCTTTAGGCGGAGCGAAATTTGCTTCCGAAAATGTCCAACTAGCGCTAAGATGGTCTTAGTCCCCTAAGATGGTCTTAGTAGTGTTCGAAAATGCCCCCACAGGTGGAAACAGAAACCAGAGGGGGTGACCTGGCATGTAGGAGCCTGGGGGAGTTAAGTTACTCTATAAAGCAAGAACAGGCACCTTGGAAGTCAACGGAAGGAACAGGGAACTGGAGAACCAGATGCTGGATGTTCGAACGTTCGTAACTTTCCTTCTCTAAGATCATCTTGGAGTGTTCATAGCGGCCATCTTAGATCTTGGGCTACGAACACTACAAAAATGTATTATCAAAGGATCGTCCGAATGTTCTTAGGTCACGATGATGCGATCTTCAAGCTCGTTCCGTTCCGTTCCGACCACGAGGAATGGAACTCAGCTGACTGTCGCTTGGCCAATCAGAGGAAAGATTTCATCAACCTTTGAGATTGTTAGCCAATCATAATGCAGTTAGAATGTAAACAAATATCATATGGCGCGTCCCCACACAACAAATTACAAACTTATAACCTCAATATAACATGAACTGGTAAAATTCTATTTCTTTCCTGCCCTTAGGTCTCACTAGGAGGTTATTGGTAGGGTTAGATAAGGTTATAATAAGGTTAGGTTGGTATCCGGTCATTTCGCCCACATGCCATTTCCCCACACCATGGAGTCATTTCGCCCAAGGTTACTGGTGGTTCATTCCATTTCTGCCTGCGGAAAATATAAGTTACATAACTCCGTGACATGGATCGTGTGGGCGAATTAACTTTAGAGTGGGCAAATTGACTCTTACATGTGGGCGAAATGTCTTGTGGGCGAATTGACGTGTGGACGAAATGACCGGTAACCGGTTAAGTTAGTATTATTTTGGGGGTCATTTAGGACTTTCGTTGGGTAAGGGGCACTGATCTATATAACATGGATCGCGGATCTCGGCTAGCTGTGGCCGAGATACTGAAGTCACCAGCCGCCATCTTGTCATAACCAAAACAAATACATGGGCCGGCCAGGCAGTGGCTGGGTGTTGGCTGCTAGCATGTGATAGCCTATATTACCACCTACTACTACTACTACTATTACCACCTACTACTACTATTACCACCTACAACTACTATTAACACCTACTACTACTACTACTAAACTTCCAACCTAGTGCATCGTCGAACCTTCCAAGCCATTTATTTACGGTGATACACAGACAACAGGTGTGTTGCGAGGCCGTACAGGTGTGTAGTGACAGGTGTGTTGCGAGGCCGTACAGGTGTGTAGTGACAGGTGTGTTGCGAGGCCGTACAGGTGTGTAGTGACAGGTGTCTTGCGAGGCCGTACAGTTGTATAGTGACAGGTGTGTTGCGAGGCCGTACAGGTGTGTAGTGACAGGTGTGTTGCGAGGCCGTACAGGTGTGTAGTGACAGGTGTGTTGCGAGGCCGTACAGGTGTGTAGTGACAGGTGTGGTGTATGTGGTAAAGCGAGAGGCTAAGAGTGCAGTGTTAGCCCCCGAGTGTGTGTGAGTGTCTGACCTAATGAGCGAACGCGCAGTTCTCGTCCACTATAACGGCGCCAGCCCCGTACCGCCGCGGCCACGGGTACGGCGCGAGCCACAGTGGTCCATAGAAGCTACTCTCGGGGATTACAGGAAGTTTAAATTAATCAAAAACCTTTGGCCTATTCAAAAAACCTTTCTTAATTAGGTATATTGAATTGAAAGTAGTTAGTTTCGTACACTGATTTTGAGTATTTTCGTACATACCTGGTGTCGTTTCGTAACTCTAGTAGTCAAGTTCAACTCTGAGCTGAGTGTACGAAACGACTATGGTTTCATATAGACTACGAAACAACTTTTGGTAATAATGGACGAGTTTTGCGGTCGTTTTAAGAGACATCAACTATTTTTTCTTGGCCTACAATAGGTGCTTGTTGCAATGGAGATATTTTTATTTTGCGCAACCCCCCCTCCAAAAAAAAAAAAAAAATAATAATATTAATGAAACCTAACCTAACCTTATAGGTTTTAATGAAACCTAACCTAACCTTAAAGGTTTTAATGAAACCTAACTTAACCTTATAGGTTGTAATGAAACCTAACCTAACTTTAACCACAAGGTATACTTTTTTTTTCTTTCTTTTTTCTTCGCAAAATAAAGCTATCTCCATTAGAACAAGCACCGCTTATTAGGAAGCGCTATGATAATTTGTATCAAAACCGCACTCAGGTCTGCTTCCGTTCCCCACTAATTGTTAACAAGTACTACAAAGACTCTATACTGGACTTGCTACTCATTTTGGGCTATTTCCAGTGGAGACCAGTTTTGCGATTCCTGCCATTTTCGAACATCACTCCCTTTTCCCTTCCTATGGTTTATCAGTATATATGATATACCATTATCTTCGTAAATGTTTGTTCTATAATATTATCAAATAAAAAACAGTAAAATGCAATAAAGAAATGCCATTATGAGAGAGTTAAGAAATATGCATGAACGTAATATTCACTTGAACTCATCGCCATTTAATATTTTGCGAGAAAACATTTTAGATGCCAGCGATAGAAAGAAGCGGATTTTCATTAGCTTTCCATTGCTATATTTCGTTTTCTGATAAATTAATCATAACCATGCATAAATTACCGTTAACTAAAAAAATAACATCATCTATCGGGATAATTACCCGATGGATGATGTTATTTATTTAGTTAAAGCTAATTTATGCATGGTTCTAATTCATTTATCAGAAAATTAAATATAGCAATGGAAAGCTAATTAAATTTCGCTTCTATTGATATGTTGCATGTAAAAAGTCCTCACGCAAAATATCAAATTGCGATGAGTTTAAGTGAATATAAGTTCATGCATATTTCTTCAGAGTCTCATAATGGAATTTCTTTAGTGTATTTTACAGTTTTTTATTTGATAATATTATAGAACAAACATTCACGAAGATAACAGTGTATCATTTATACTGATATGCAATAGTCTACTGTATTCATGGAACACTTTTTTACTTGCCGATACGATTGATGATGTTATCTTTTTAGTTAACGCTAATTTAGGCATGGTGGTAATTCATTTATCAGAAAACGAAATATATCAATGGAAAGCTAATGAAAATCCGCTTCTTTCTATCGCTAGCATCTAAAATGTTTTCTCGCAAAATATTAAATGGCGAAGAGTTTAAGTATATATTGAGGTCATGCATATTTCTTCACTCTCTCATAATGGCATTTCTTTAGTGTATTTTACTGTTTTTTATTTGATAATATTATAGAACAAACAGTTACGAAGATAACGGTATATCATATATACTGATAAACCTTAGGAAGGGAAATAGGGGTGATGTTCTAAAATGGCAGGAATCGCAAAACTGGTCTCCACTGGTCATGGGCGGGTTGGCGCGGGGCACGAGTAGCAAGTCTAGTATAGAGTAGTCTTTGACAAGTATAAAAAAATATACTTATATCTATATCTACTTATATAAAAAAAAGTATACCATATCCACCTTTATTTTTTTTTAACTAGTATTTGGATGACTGGAGTGGGTAGATGGATTAAGAGTGGATGGGCTGGGTGGGGAGTGGGTGTGGGTGTGTGTGTGGTGTGTGTGTGTGTGTGGGTGGGTGAGTGGGTGGGTGGGTGTGTGTGTGTGTGTGGTGGGTGCGTGTGTGTGTGTGTGGTGTTACTCACAGGTGGAAAGATTTGCCACTTCCAGGTCCTGGTCTGTTTGTACAGGACATAGCAGCACAGCTTGGCATGACGAGGCGATAACACAGCCAGACAGCAAGCACAGCTTGGCAGGACGAGGCGATAACACAGCCAGACAGCAATGCGAGCCGCAGAAACAAGGCTTTGTTTTGGTTACGGCAAGATGGCGGACAGTTGGAACCAGTGCTGAGCCAGGCTTCCGCGATCCATGTTATATAGATCAGTGGTAAGGGGAGGTTAAAGGGGGTAACTCTCCCACTTTACAATTACGTTTTAGAGGTATTTGAAGGGATTTGTGAAGGTCTTGATAATATCTTGATAGGTCTTGATATTGATAATTTAATTTTTTTCTTGATATCATGTTACTAAACCAAACCCCACCTCTAACCTAACCTAACCTAGTCTGATTTAAGTTAACTTAGACGACTAAACCAAACCCCACCTCTAACCTAAACTAACCTAATCTGATTTAACCTAACTTAACAGTTTATGGCTGAAATAACGGTAGATTTTCGGTATTACGTACATGTAATGCCATTATTATTCAATTGTACCATGGGAAATGGGGTTCAAAATACTCAGAATGAAGAAATCTACACGATGATGTAGGTAAGAATCCTAGGACTTTTGAAAGCCAAACCTTGTGTTATCC
Organism: Chionoecetes opilio; assembly: GCA_016584305.1. NCBI lineage: Eukaryota > Metazoa > Arthropoda > Malacostraca > Decapoda > Majidae > Chionoecetes > Chionoecetes opilio. The sequence continues at coordinate 103,406 of JACEEZ010022682.1, forward strand.
CTTGACCTTGTGTTATCCCGTAATCTTTGCCGCGGTTATTATCAAATGTTATTTTTATATGATACTAGCTGCACACATAGACTAACTGATAACCTTTTTCCATGTAAACTCCTTCCTATGTAAGTACGTGTCTCATCTTTATTTCTATGTATCTCTGGGTGTTCCTGATTAAGCTGGAAATATTTGAAATAAACTGAAATATGATCATTTCTATAAACTACTATAAAAACTTTTATAACAATTTTTAATAGCTTGAATAGGCCTACTAATAGTGATGGTACCGATATTGAGATACTATGTATATTACTGAGTTAATATATATAATATGAAATGAATATTTCCCACTTACAAATACCTACCAGCGGGCCTCCGGAGAATTGACGTCAAGTTGCCTTTGCTTGTCACTACTGATGTAATACTACAGCAAGATAATCATATAACTGTTGTTTCAAAATGTTTACACATAGAAATATTTAATTCTTGAAATTCTGTACATTAATTTTCAACACAGTAAATTATCCCGTCTGAAAATACACCAGCGGGCCTTCGGAGGGCTGACGGAGGTAAACTTGCCGCCGGCGGCCGCTGTTCGCCGCTCTACAGCCTACGTCGGCCCGCCGGTGATGGTTAGCTGGGAACTACCAATCTAATACCCACCCATTTTAGGGTGGGTATTATTAATGGGATACATTATCCAAGTAACTAGACAATACCTGGAACTGTCGCCGATAGGAATTCTCGCCAACGTTCCTATTTTATTCGTCGGCGAGTGTTCCTATTTTAACCGTGCTTCTGAATTCAGGGATTAAATACCAGCAATAGCCTGAACAGTTAGGTTAGGTTAGGTTGGCCAGTTGACTATATGTCTAGGTTAGGTTAGTGATTGAGCGGGGGGGATTCCCCCCCAGCTCAGCACCGAAATAATACCGACTTGACATATTACAGTAGATGGGTTAGGTTGAAATGAAAGCCTGCATTCTAGTGATTTTTATGTGCTTTAACCCCACAATTTCAGTGGTCGTGAACTTGCCTAGAATAACATCTCACTACCCCAGCTTCCATCATTGAACCATTCATTCAATACTTTCGCTTTACTCACATACCATCTCTTAGAGTTGGAGTAGAGTGTACCTACTCTTCTCAGACATCCTTGCCCACCAATCACACATTCCTTTATCCTCTACATACTCTTTTAGGTAAATATGCAGTTTCAACCAATACTCCCTATTGACCAATACTCTACCATTAAAGTGTATACCTACGTACTCTTCTCAGACATTCTTGCCCACCAATCACACATTCCTTTATCCTCTACACACTCTTAGGTAAATATGCAGTTTCAACCAATACTCCCTTTTGACCAATACTCTTCTGACATAACTGGGGGGGCTATGCCCCCCAAGACCCCCTGCTAGTTACTAATCTAACCCGGGCATTGATTACGTAACCTAACCTCACTGGGAGGGGTTTCGCCCCCCCAGATCCCAATGTGTTATTTTTTCATTTCCGACAGCTTTTGTGTGGGTTAGAAATACTCCTTATAATAAAAACGAAACGTTCAGGGTACTTAAAACTACCGATTGGTTGTGTTGTATTGTATTGGTCTAAACTACACTTTAAAAAAAAAAAAAAAAAAAAAAAAAAAAAAAAAAAAAAAAAAAAAAAAAAACTTTATGTATTTCACTTTTCCACCTACAGTATACATGCATTCCACGCACTAGTACACCGGTGCTCGAATGTATCTTATCTTTGCCTTTCCGTAGCATTGATGAGAGGAGAATGCAGTCAGTTCGTACACAAGTTGTTTCGTACACCAGTAGATTTGATCATTCGTAGACCTAAAAGTTGTTTAGTAGTCTATATGAAACTATAGTCGTTTCGTACACTCAGGTCAGAGTTTAACTTGATGACTAGAGTTACGAAACGACTCACCAGGTATATATGTACGAAAAAACTTAAAATCAGTGTACGAAACAGCTAACAAAACCTGGGTACGAAACAACTTGTGTACGAAACTCCCTGTATTGCCCATCCGTATCCTTCACTTGACTCATTCTCTTTATCTCATCCTTGTCTCCTATTCTCCTCCTTCACTTCCCGCATCTTCCTCTCCCATATCATCTTCTCTATACACTTCTAGCACAAGACACATTTCTTTTTTATTTGCACTTCACTCATTCCAGTCACCTAGAGCCATTCGGCAGCATACCATTCATTGCACCCTTTATTTTAATTCACATTCCCCCTACAGCGTCCTGACCAGCCATAAACTCAACATGAAATAAACAACTAATAACATAACTTTATATGGCTTGTATATTAGAAAAACCTTCATCATGCGACCCTACGAACAGTGTGCGAGTGGTCTTCAGCAACCTTAGCACTACGGTGGAACAACGAACAAATATGGCGGAAGGATGTTCGCAAAGATCGTTTGATAATACCTCTAAACGCGTTACGAACGTTCCAAGATCAATCTAAGTGCAAAGATGATCTTAGAGACGCGTTACGAACGTTCGAACATCCGGCCCCAGGACTGGTATTACCAAAGAGATCATAGTTAAGAACGTTTATCATAGCTGGACAAAATGGCCCATTTTAGTCGCGGGAGGCTAAGAGTGGGTTCACCGAGTTCTAGCGCGACTATGATAACGGCCCCGCGACTATGATAAACTTTCCAGCTGTTAACAGGGCCGAGACACAATAACAGCCTCAGTGAAGGAATATTCGCCCACATAGGGATGTGTTGAGTGAGCTGAGTGATGCACAGCTGATTAGGAAATACCGAGTAGACCGTGTGAGGGCATATTGTTCCTCACCAACTTTGTACAAACAGCTTTTAGATCGAAAACATCGCCATCTGGCAACTCTGTCCCGTGTTTACACAGATACTGCTCAACGGTACATCTATATGCCTTATTTTCGGGAATGAATTACTACATTACTCTCTGTGTCACAGCCCTAAACATGTTATAAACATAAGGGAAGAAGTATCAATCCATAAAACGTGGTCAAAGGATGAATTTACTGATTATATAACCATTTTAAAGAAACAATGACGCTATATTTAGCAGACGCCTATGATAGAAAATTGTGCTAGATTCCAAACTTATGATAAATGGCGTATGATAGAAATTTATGATATTCATGAGTAATGATACATTTCTGTCATAGCTATGATTAAGTTTTGGTAATACCGGTCCAGAATTGTAGCTGCAGGGTAGGAGAGAAAGAAACCGTAGAACATGTTATTGTGGAATGCAACAAGTATAGGAGTCAGAGGGAAAGGCTTATAGCGTCAATAGTAACAGTCCTAGGCAGAGAGGAGTGGGACAGCAGGAGACTAGAGCAGAAAGACGGGGCCCTGTGTACGGTGTTAGGGCTGTATGGGGACAGAAAGGTGTAACGCGAGAAAATGGGTTAAACCTTTTGACTCATGATTGACGAAGAGTTTACGTTGAGTGGGGGGGGGGGGGGGGAGGTAAAGTAATATATAAATGTCGAGTAATTAAATGCTCGTCATTTTCCTTCACTCCTCAGTTCTGAATCACTATATGCATATATATATTTTCCGACAATACTTTGTGCCGGCGATAGCTGGTGACGTCAGCAGGCAAGTCTAGGAGGGAGGCAGGTAGCCATATTAGTTGTCTCTGTCCACGTCTCCAGCTGGTAACACGTGTGAGGAGGTGTGGCTATCAACCCTGTTCAAGGTATGTGCGGGGAAGTGTATTGGTGGGGATGTAGAGGAGATTGATTATTTATCTGTTATAGCATGAAAGCTCATGGCCATATGTTATTTATAGGGTTTTAGGGAGCGGGGTGCAGCTGGCGGGGTGAGCAGCTGTGAGCTGTGGGAGCTGAGTGGATGACCCTGCACACACCTAAGGCGTATTTTATAGTGTCCTTCCGGAGTAAAATTATACTTATTTAAGCTCCGCCCCTGCTTGCCATCACAAAATACGATTGTAGCGCTGCCAAAGCTCTTTCTTGATGTTGCCGAGAGTAAAAGTGTCGTACACTTCATTACCTCTTACAGAGGCTCAAGGAATATATATCGTTAAGGTTGACATTATTGAAGGCACAGCAAAGAGTAGTAGCGTGATTGTCTGTATTACACATCGATATCTAATTGTTTTGAGCTCTTAGAATGGCCTAGCATTGTTTTCTAACTCTATAGATGGACTTGATATTAAACTGAAATGTTTAGGGCGCTATGAAACTGTTATTTGAAAATCTATTTGCTGCACAGCCATTTCACGATGTGCGTCGAGGATGTTTAATGCTTTCATGGACCTGTACGTATGTAGGCTACGTGTACCTACATCTACGTTTCACGAATTATTCTTTGCCTAAACCTAGATGAATGCTGGTTGTGATTCATCCTCCAGTGCATCTCCCCCGTTTAACATCCATGGGCGGGTGTGTGGTGGGCGGGTGTGTGATGGACGTGTGATGGGTGGGTGTGTGGTGGGCGGATGTATGATGGGCGTGTGGTGGGTGGGTGTGTGGTGGGCGGATGGGTGATGGGCGTGTGGTTGGTGGGTGTGTGGTGGGCGGATGTGTGATGGGCGTGTGGTGGGTGGGTGTGTGGTGGGCGGATGTATGATGGGCGTGTGGTGGGTGGGTGTGTGTGTGGGCGGATGGGTGATGGGCGTGTGGTGGGTGGGTGTGTGGTGGGCGGATGTGTGATGGGCGTGTGGTGGGTGGGTGGTGTGTGGTGGGTGTGTGGTGGGCGGATGTGTGATGGGCGTGTGGTGGGTGGGTGTGTGGTGGGCGGGTGGTGGGCGGATGGGTGATGGGCGTGTGGTGGGTGGGTGTGTGATGGGTGTGTGGTGGGCGGGTGGTGGGTGGGTGGGTGGTGGTGGGCGGGTGGGTGCCTGGGTGGTGGTGGGTGTGTGGTGGCCCGTGGGTTACACACAGAGACCTTCCTACCGTGTTGGAGCTGAATCAGACTGATGAAATGTTCGTATTCGTGCCCTGCGATAGGTTCTCTAAAAGGCTTTCTTTTTGTGTGATATAGCATATATACCAAATTTATACATTTCTATTGCAAATGTAATATCACTCATGAATATATTTAAGTATTTGACTATACTATAGCAATAATACACCAGTTTTGGTGCTAAGCCAGCAAGCATCAACGAAGATTCGGACACATTGAAAAATTCGAGGGATTGGGAAAATTGTTCCCAGACGTCGCTGGAGAATTTTAATATTTGTGACTTCTTACCTGTTAGGAGTCACCTACTCTACTCCTTACTACTCCTTAACTACTCTTAATTAAATACAGTATCCTTTGCATGTCGTGCGCATGTAATGAATGTTGAATTGGATGAGAATTAAAGGAAAAGAGAAACATTTACGGGAGGAGTTTTGATAAGATTTTCTCATGCGCGCGATCTGATTGGCCAGGCTCTTGAAACCACCACCCACACCCACGACTGTAAAATTTTACAGGAAAAGAATAAAATATCGCTGCCGGGAGTGTATCTGCTCAGTTTTCTGTGCACGCAAAAGAGTAAAAAATAAGTGGGCGGAGCTTAAATAAGTAAAATTTTACTTCCAAGGGCATGGACAAAATACGCCTCTAATGGATACAGCTAAGGCCATGTTTTCATAGCTGGAGTGTGTGTGTATTGATACTTTACACAGTGATTCAGTGTGACGGAAAAATTACACAGAGAATCAGTGTGACGGGAAAGTTACACAGAGAATCAGTGTGACGGGAAAGTTACACAGAGAATCAGTGTGACGGGAAAGTTACACAGTAATTCAGTGTGACGGGAAGTTATTTATAGGATTTAGGGTGAAGGAGTTATAGGGTTTTGGTTAAGCACGAGCTGAGAGTCGCGTCGTGTCGTTGTTCATATTATTAAGTATATTTTTGTGTTCAAAAACGTTAGGTTAAGGAGGGAAGTGGTTACTGGTGAATCAGTAGGTAATAATATACTGATATTCTGTTAACGAGTTGTTTATTCAGACCCTTTAGCTACTCACATATTCTCTTAATCTTATATATTTTTTTCCCACTTATTGTGGGTGGTGGCAGCGTAATAGCCAGGGGGGGCATTTTCGAACACTACTAAGACCATCTTAGGGGACTAAGACCATCTTAGAGCTAGTTGGACATTTTCGGAAGCAAATTTCGCTCCGCCTAAGACAGCGCAGCGAGTGTAAACTAAGGCAGGGTTGGGGTCGTCTTAGCCCGCAATTTTCTTCGTCACCATAACAACAATGGTTATATTATTGGTTATATATTATATATTTTTGACTGTAGTGCCGACCGGGGTAATTTGGTCCTTCCAACGGACCGGTTCTATTCGGACCGCCATCTTTGCTTTGGTGTTTGTTTCAATATAAATAAGAGTGTAACAGTTTTGAATATCCCATGTAGTAAAACAACCATTTTAACATTTCTAGTATTAATATGAATATAAATATCGATATGTAACTGAACCCAGAAACCAAAATAGAAAAAGAGTAAAATGACAGCAAAACAAAGTTACGGCGAAGTTTGTTTACAAAATCAGCTGATTTGGCGAACTTTCGTGGGATTCAAATACGAGACGGAGTACATTCTTGTAAATAAGCGTATATAGAGTGTTTTTCCTCTACTTTAACATGAAAATATCAAAAATGCTCTATCTTGTCTCATTTTCGTATGATCAATGCTCAGTTTGGGTCCATATTTACCCCGGTGACAAAAACACTCGCGGGGTAAATTGGACCCAGTGTAATGTACCCCCCACGGCATATCACGGTGAGGATTAACTGCTTCTTTGCATTTGTTTCTTTTGTTTCAGATTGTTGCATGCTAATATGGAATTAGTTTAAGGGTGCTAGTATATAAATTAAGGGTAAATTTTTACTCAAGGACCAGAATTCTCTACACAATTGGGAGAATAATTTCTGTTTACCTTAATGGATACGGTAAATGTGCAGTTTCAACCAATACTTCCTATAAACCAATACTCTTCTGACATAACTGGGGGGCTATGCCCACCCATACCTCCCTGCTAGTTAACTAACCTAACATGGGCATTGATTACGTAACCTAACGGTATTATTTTACATTAGGACCGAAATTCCCTACACAATTGGGAGTGTGGTTCTGTTTACCTTATTGAATTCTAGGAAACATTTTCTCTATGAGTTTCCGTCGCAAATCATTACTTTCGAAGATAATGACATGTTCATAGGGAGGCGAGAGCCAAGTGTTTATGTGCGCCTGACTCTTCTTCCTCTTGTGACCTGCATCGCCTCTGTTCTTCCCTTGCTGCGGACACTTTTTTAATGCAGATTTGAATTTAGTTTGGAGGTTAAAGCGTGGGTTAGCTTAGATTAGGTTAGGTTAGTGAGTCAAAAGGTGGGGTTAGGTTAGTTTAATTTTCATATCTCCTATACACTCGGATCTCCTTCCTATTAAAAACATCTTATATCTCCGAAAGAAGTGCCTTGTGACGGAAGCTCATAGAGAGAATGTTTCCTAGAATCCAATAAGGTAAACAGAAATCACACTCCCAATTGTGTAGGGAATTCTGGCCCTAGTGTAAAATATTACTAAATTAAGTAACAATGCTTAGAAATTATAAAGGAAAACAAAAACATGGGACCTAAAAAAAGAAGAAAAGACTAGTAAGTCAAAGATTGGAACCCAAGCGTGTGCGTTTTGGTCATTTTTTCCGCCTAACCAGAAAATGTGAAAACAGCTCACAGAATGCTTGATAGTGTCCATGGGCATGGTATGACATGTTGTTTAAGTTTTTGGGGGTTTTGTCAAATTTTTGAAGGAAAAAAATTTTTTTTATATATATATGACCAATTTACCCCAGAGTTAGGTCCGATTTACCCCATTTAGTGTAACAATGCGGTCCGCACTTCACAGTGTATTGCAAACCCAGAGCTGTAATGAAATTTTTTTCAAACTTTAATGACATATAGGTAGTGACCCCCCTATGATTGTATTAACTTTTTGTTGTTTATTTCAATAGATATGGAAACTAGATCAAAGTTTGTCAAAACCAGACCAAATTACCCCGGTCGGCACTATCTAGTATATTAGGCTGTATAATACACTATGTATAAATATATTATATATATATATATATATATATATATATATAAAATATATATATTATATATATATATATATATATATATATATATATATATATATATAGGCTATAATTAATACTATTTTATATAGGTTTTGGGCTATATATATATACTATATATATAGGGGTGGGCTGGGTGGAATAGATATGATTTGCGACAGAAACGGTTAGCAGATTAATTCTAAACATATCAAAACTCACCAGAAAAAAAGTTTCGTTATTCACGATAATATCACATACTGGCTATGATGTGTGTGTGGAGGATTAAAAGGGGGAAGGAAGAGGAGGGAGAAGAAATAATAGAAGAAAAAAAAGGAGAGAGAGAGAGAGAGAGAGAGAGAGAGAGAGAGAGAGAGAGAGAGAGAGAGAGAGAGAGAGAGAGAGAGAGAGAGAGAGAGAGACTCCCTCAGCGTGGTATACGTATTTCCCGCCAAATACAGACTTGTGTCGCGCGCGCTGATTGGTTAGGCGGCACTAAGAAGGGTTGGCCTTGTCCCCTTACACGAGGCTAAGATGACGCCCGAAAATGCTTCCTTAGTAATCTTCTTAGCCCGGTATAACTAAGTCGGTCTTAGGACGCTAAGAGGGTGTAGTTTAGAGCCCCTTCGAAAATGCCCACCCAGGATTGTGGAGCCCTTCGGGTTAACGTCAAAGCTATAAAGCTATATAGGCCTCTTCCATTTGTGCCCAAGTTGCATGAACCAGTTCTTTCAGTTCAGGGTTGGGTTCTGGGTTCAGGGTTCGGTTCACGTGTCACAAATGGAACGCAAAAATCCCGTTTTTTGTTTACAAACATACTCAGCTGGCGAGGCAAAGAGAGAGAGAGAGAGAGAGAGAGAGAGAGAGAGGAGAGAGAGGGGAGAGAGAGAGAGGGAGAGAGAGAGAGAGAGGAGAGAGAGAGAGAGAGAGAGAGAGAGAGAAGGAGAGAGAGAGAGAGAGAGAGAGAGAGAGAGAGAGAGAGATAACGAGAGAGAGATAACGAGAGAGAGAGATATAACGAGAGAGAGAGATATAACGAGAGAGAGAGAGAGAGAGAGAGAGAGAGAGGAGAGAGGAGGAGAGAGAGAGAGAGAGAGAGAGAGAGAGAGGAGAGAGAGAGAGAGAGAGAGAGAGAGAGAGAGAGAGAGAGAGAGAGAGAGATAGAGATAACGAGAGAGAGAGTAACGAGAGAGAGATAGAGAGAGAGAAGAGAGAGAGAGAGAGAGAGAGAGAGAGAGAGAGAGAGAGAGAGAGAGAGAGAGAGAGAGAGAGAGAGAGAGAGAGATAGAGAGAGAGAGAGAGAGAGAGAGAGAGAGAGAGAGAGAGAGGAGAGGAGAGAGAGGAGGAGAGAGAGAGAGAGAGAGAGAGAAGAGAGGAGAGGAGAGGAGAGAGAGAGAGAGAGAGAGAGAAGAGAGAGAGAGAGAGAGAGAGAGAGAGAGAGAGAGAGAGAGAGAGAGAGAGAGAGATAACTCAGCTAGCTGTTATGTGAAGGGATCATATCAAGTTTATGATTGCGGGAACGCATGGCCTCCACCAGGCCTCTTGTATGCCGTCTGACATCCTCTCCGACTCGTGCATGCGGAAAACACTTCACGATAAGAGAAATAGGGCCCAAGGCGACCATTGTTTGTTATGAACTGAAAACTCTACCCAAGCTACCCACCTCTCAATGTGAGTAGAGAAAGTTCACGGGTTTTGCTGAGTCACTACGCGCTTTGCCTCGGACCCAGGTTTTCGTGCGCAAATGGAACGCCTGAACTCTTGGGTTCCGTGAACTGGTTCTTGAAATGTTGCAAATGGAAGAGGCCTATAAAGGGGGGCGCTACATAGGAAACTGAAAGTATTGCAAACCTCACCAAAGTGTTCCTAACGCAGTATTGGGAGATAAGAACACAAAAGAGACAATGAATTAGGATGATATAATCAAAGGATTGAAAACTGATCAAAATGTCTTTCCCAGGTGAAATAAACGGGAAGAGTTAACAAGTTTTGTTAACGAAGGAAACGAAGTGGAAGAGGACCCATGAAGCGATACTAAGCGACATAGGTCACAAGAAGAAGAAGAAGACGGTGGCCCTGGTAAATTTGTAATGTGTGCCGTTGGGAAGGGAACCGATGCCTAGTAGCTTTCATCAAAACAAAAATAGTGTTGTTGTGAGGGGTGAAGCATGCGTGTGTGAGGCTGTGAGGCCAGTAGCTTATAGCGTCAATAGTAACAGTCCTAGGCAGAGAGGAGTGGGACAGGAGGCTAGAGCAGAAAGACGGGGCCCTGTGTACGGTGTTAGGGCTGTATGGGGACAGAAAGGAAACTGAAAGTATTGTAAACCTCACCAGTGTTCCTAACGCAGTATTGGGAGATAAGAACACAAAATAGACAATAAATTAGGATGATAATTATCAAAGGATTGAAAACTGATCAAAATGTCTTTCCCAGGTGAAATAAACAGGGGAAGAGTTAACAAGTTTTGTTAACGACGGAGACGAAGTGGAAGAAGACCTATGAAGCGATACTAAGCGACTAAGGTCACAAGAAGAAGAAGAAGAAGTGCTAGTGGGTGAGTAGTCATATTTCTGTCCTTACCACCTGCCTGTGGCTCATAACATTATACGAACTTAAGAATATAAGAAAATAAGGAAGTTACAAGAGGCTGGGAAACCTACAAGTGGTAGTTCCTGTTACCACTACCTACATCCACCTTTCATCCCCATCCATAAAGCTGCCTACCGTAGATAACAGTAAAGTCGCCAGGACAACTTTTTTTTGTTTACCGACGTGTGGTGGCGTTAATACTTACATTTCTACATGCATGATTTCAGGAAAGTTAGAAGGGGCTATCTGAAGAGTCTGTGTCATTTTGTGTCATCATCTGTGTCATAGTATGGCTATAAATGAACAAATGACAAAAATATCTACAAAGTGGCTACCAACAGTAGAGTCGCCATCTAGTGTTTGTTTACTGAGTGTCGTACCGCTGTTGTCGTCGCCCGAAAAAAAACCGCGTAGTGACATTTGAAACCGTATATACTTGCAGCTACAAAGCATAAAACAACGCTGAAACAGGGTAGATTATACAGTCATGATATAAACTACTGTGTATCATCTTCAGTGGCACATAAAAATCAGTAGTGATGCTATAATTCGTAATATTTGGCGGCTGGCGACATGACTGCAGGTGGCGACTTTACTGTTATCTACGGTAGCCTCCTTTTAAAACTCCCTATTGACTCCGCACTAACTACCTGATAACTGAGTCCATTCCAATCTTTTACCCCTATTTGTGAAATTAGACGGTTTATGGAACTGTCGACGATAGGAATTCTCGCCGAAACACCAACTGAGAACTCGCCGACGTGGAAATTTTCGTCGATAGTTCCATAGACCACTGTTCGCTGATATTCTCGGTGCAAAGACTGAACAACGAATAATGGAACTAGTCGACTGGAATTCTCGTCGAAACATGGACCAAGAACTCTCGTCGACGGTGGTGGCACTTATGTTGGTGACACTTTAGCTAGCCATTTCGGTATTATTCCAGATGAACACCGAATTCACTTCGGTGGACGAATCGATTTTTTTCTGGCGAGTTTTAGTGTTTTGAATTAATCTGCTAACCGTTTCTGACTCAATTTAGTTTTTCTTTTTTTAGTTAAAGGTTAGGTTCAATTTAGTTGTTTTTTTTGTCATTTTTGTTGCAAATCACTAACAAAAAATAAAAAAAAGTAATTTGTGAAAGAAATGGTCAGCAAATTAATTAAAAACACATCAAAACTTACCAGAACAAAATAATTTCGTCCACCAAAGGAAGTTCGGTGTTCATCTGGAAATTTACCCTAAATAACCAAAAACTGAGGAAACAACAGATAATGCAAAATAATAAATATTCACACTTAAATCTATAATAATATAAGCGAAAGTGTGTGTGTCTGTGTGTGTGTCTGTCTGTGTGTCCGCTCTAGGTTCCGCCCCCCGTGGCGCAATCCCATCATATGGCACAGTTTTGGAACCGGGTCGACCAGGGGAAGTTTTTAAGCCTACTTATAGGATGATCCGATCACTTTTTTTTTTTTTTCTTTTAGCAGCCTATCAGCGAGAATTGTGAAAAAAAAGTGGGTTGCGAGAATTGAGGAAACCTTGATGTAGGGTGATGGGTAATGGGTGAGTGAATGGGTAGGGTGTGGGGTGATGGGTGCGTGAATGGGTGGGGGGTGATGGGTGAGGGAATAGGTGGGGGGTGATGGGTAATGGGTGTGTGGTGATGGGTAATGGGTGTGTGGTGATGGGTAATGGGTGAGTGAATGGGTGGGAGGTGATGGGTAATGGGTGAGTGAATGGGTGGGGGGTAATGGGTGAGTGAATGGGTTGGGGGTGATGTGAATGGGTTGGCGTTAATACATACATGATTTCAGGAAAGCTAGAAGGGGCTATCTGGAGAGTGTGTTTGGTGGGCCTTCGGCCCACCAAACACAGGTGGTCGAAGGCCCACTAATAGCCCTCCGCAGGAGCTAGCCAAAAAGTCCGCCCAGAGGGCGGCTTTGCGGCTAGAAATATATAAAACTAAACTAAACCTAACAGAGTACTAATGACTTTATCCCCACAGATTGGTATGGCATCATTGTTAAAGGACCATCCAGATCGGCCCAGCTCAGCGCGCTCCCAAGTGTTTGCCAAGCTGATCAATGGTACCCATACTGAGTTTGCTGTCTTGGTTTACAGGTGAGTATTAACTTGATGGGTTGGCTACTGTCTCCCCTTCATTGGTACATTACTAGTACTGCCAACCCTCACTATAACGAACCAATTGGGGGGAAGGGGGTGACATTGTATTGGAAAGTTCGTTATATCCGAGGGATCAGAACTTTTCGCATACTACAAACTTTGTTCATTATGTGAGGTGAAAGTTTGTTATTTCCGACCATTTCTGTGTATAATGAACTTTGTTTATAACATTAGAAGAAAGTTTGTATACTTATGTACATGCAGCCATCACACATACTGCACGCATACATGGAAATTAAAACAATACGTGGTGAGGCATGGGAGGCAGGTCGTAGTGAGGCATGGGAGGATGTGAGAAGAGGTGCTTAGACATGGGCCGACAAAGCCAGACTGATTGGCGCGTAGCCTTGCACCACCAAGTCGACTTTGATTTTACTGCCACCGTCCGACCTGCATGTACATGTTCGGCTGGCCCACCACCAAACCAAACCCCGCATTTACCAAATTTATTTAGTAAATCCCCGCATATCTCGGACTGGCAGAAAAAGTTTATTAAAGCCGAAATTTGTTACATAGATGTCTGTAAAAGTGAGGGTTTACTGTATTTACATTGTTTGGATGTGGTAGACAAGAGTTGACTATTGGCTTTGCTGCAGCACCACTTTGTGACTGGTGATTAATTTTGTCACTGGCTATATTTTTTGTCGCCTCCGTGGTGTAGTGGCTAGCGTGCCTGGCTATGAATCTGCGGGCCCTGGTTCGAATCCGGGCCAGGGCAAGTCGGCGACCAGCCATAATGCTGTTCTTCCTTCCTTTTGAGGTTGATAAATGGGTACCTGGGGTAACCTGGGGAAGGTAACTGTGGTAACCCGGGTGTCACACTAGCCCCGTGTCCCGGGGTAATGGGTCCTCACCCACCACAGGCTCTAAGGGCTAATGCCACGGAGATAAGCACCGAATACCACATGCAGCTTAGCGTATGCTCCCATCTTTACTTTTTATTTTTACTCTATATGTTTAAGAGCAATTTTGTTGCTTTGTGCATAACAAGTGGCCTATAGTATGTGCCTATCTCTTGATGGTTACAATTTTTTTGAGAGGTTCAAAATTTACCAGCAATCTTATCTGTGTAAGTGATACATGATATAAACTTGTGTTTGTTTCATTTGGTTTCAGCAATCGCATCTTTGTGACAGTCACTCAGTGTGGCAAGATCGGTAACCTGTTCAGTGTGCACCAGGAGTCTGCCCAGGACAAAGACTGTCTCTCTGCCAAGGCACTCACCATCTTCAACATCAAGTAAGTTGTGACGGTGAATCAGTGAACTTGTATTTAACCCCATGAGGCCCAGAACGTAATTTCCATTGTAATTTGACCACCATCAGATGATTTTAGTGAATATAAGCAATGTTTTTATAGATATGGCCTGTTTAGTATCCTTGTCTACTAGCGAATTTGGTTTATTTAGTTACTTTTCGTAATTATATGGCTCGACTACAAATTTTTATAGCGAAGGAAAGATCTGGATGTGAAGGGGTTAACCCCTTGAAGCCCAGAACGTAATTTCCCTTGTAATTTGCGTGCCATTAGACAATTTTTAGTGAATATAAGCAATATTTAATAGATATGACCTGTTTAGTATCCTTGTCGACTAACTAATTTGGTATACTGTATTTAGTTACTTCTCGTAATTTTATGGCTAACAACAGACAATTTTTTATAGCAAAGGAAAGATTTGGGCATGAAGGGGTTAAGAACAACAGTTTAGTTGCCAAGAAAATAGGAAAGAAAACTGTTCTCAAGATGAAAACAAAAAATCAAAACTAACACAAACCAAATAGAGGAACACACAAATTATACCTAAGAGATGAAATTGAGATGGCAAATCTAAGTAAATTAGAAAAGAAACATAATTACTAACCTCTGTGTTTATTTCATAGCTGAGATGAGAGTATTGGTTAGTGCGGAGTCAATAGGGAATTATAAAAGGAGGGTAGACAGTTTTATGGATGGAGATGAAAGGTAGATGTAGGTAGTGTTAAGTAACAGGAACTACCACGTGTAGGTCTCCCCGCCTCTTGTAGCTTCCTTATTTTCTTATGTTCTAAACCCCTTCATGCCCAGATATTTCCTTTGCTATAAAAAAAAATGTATGTTGTCCAGCCATAAAATTACAAAAAGTAACTAAATATACCAAATTAGCTAGTGGACATTTTAAAGCCTGGACAAAGATACTAAACAGGTCAATCTATAAAAACATTGGTTAAATTCATTAAAAATTATCTAATGGTGGTCAAATTACAATGGAAATTACGTTCTGGTCCTCAAGGGGTTAAAGAAAGATATATTACTAACTTCTGTGCTTTTTTTCATAGCCGAGATGAGAGTATTGTCATGTTTATATTTTGTTGTTCCGCTGTTCAGGTGTGTGCTGGGAGTGGACTCGGAGGACACGGAGCAAGCTGTGCGGCTGTTGGCAGAGCGGTTGGATGCTTCCCTGCCACTGTTGATTTCCCTCACCCTGCCCGTGTTAGACCGCGCCACAACCCTGCAGGTGGCCGACGCCCTGCTGGAGAAGAGGTGTTGGTAGTCAGGTGAGGACAGTGTATGTGTTTCATGAAGAGACCAGGAAATTAACAAAGGAGAACAGGAGACAAAAAAAAGAGGAGAAATGGGAAAAAAGGAGTTTTATTAAAAAAAAAAAAAAATATATCAAAAGGAAGAGGACGAGAACGAACAATGGATGTGTTTCATTAGGTGAGGAAAATGGATGTGTTTCAGGTGAGGACAATGTATGCATTTCAGGTGAGGACAATGTATGTGTTGCACTAGGAAAAAAAATACGGTAAATTTCCAGTTTAACACCGAATTCACTTTGGTGGACGAAATAATTTTTTCTGGTGAGTTTGGATGTGTTTTGAATTAATCTGTTAACCGTTTCTGTCGCAAATTATTTAAAAAAAAAAATTCTGTGATTTTCGACAAAATATTGAATAAGAAAGTTACTTATTGATTGAAATGGGATAAAGAAAGCTACTTATGGATTGAAGTGGGAAAAAGAAAGCTAGTTATGGGTTGAAATGGGATAAAGAAAGCTAGTTATGGATTGAAATGGGATAAAGAAAGCTAGTTATGGATTGAAATGGGATAAAGAAAGCTACTTGTTGATTAAAATGGGACAAGAAAGCTGTTATTCATCTCTTATGTAATTAATTCATGCAACTTTTCCAGCGTTCATCCACCACATGATGGAGACGCGGTTTGGTCAGGTAGTGTTGGGGCCTCCCGGCAGCGGCAAGACCAGCTACTGCAAGGCCATGGCCCGGCTGCTGCAGGGGCTGGGGCGCAAGGTGGCCGTCATCAATCTAGGTGAGCTCATTCTTCTTTTCTTGTATAGCAAATGTTGTCTTATCAAAGTTGATTCATGCCAGAGATGGTATAAACATAAACAGTAGATGTGGTATAGGAACAACACGGATAGAGCACCAAGCTTCTTATAACAGCTAAAAAAGAATACCACCTAAAACCCATTTCAGCTAAAGATAAGAACACAAAAAAATAAGGAAGCTAAAAGAGGATGGGAGACTTACACGTGGTAGTTCCTGTTACTTAACACTACCTACATCCACCTTTCATCCCCATCCACGAAATGATCTAGCCTCCTTTTAAAGCACCCTATTGACTCCGCACTGACTACCTGACGACTGAGTCCATTCTAATAATTTTCCACCTATTTGTGAACCAGTTTTTCCCTATTTTTTTTAAATTATGCTTTTCCAGTTTGAATCCATTACTTCTTGTTCTACCCTGCTAATGTTCTATGTCAATGAGAAAGCTCTGTGATATAATCTTACATATACTTACTTCTTAGATATATGTATACGTATAATGGCATATAATCTGTTACTTAATACTACCTACATCATCTTTCATCCCCATCCATGAAATTATCTAGCCTCCTTTTTAAGCTCCCTGTTGACTCCGAGGGTTAAGGGTTAAGCTTTACATTGCATCTATACCTGTATAATGGCATATAATCTATACATATATAATAGTGATGGACCGAATATTCGCATTCGCAATTGCGAATATTCGCATGTTTTTTCAATATTCGCATTCGCATTCGCACTCCCACTCGTAGTTGTTTGCGAATATGTGAATATTTTGCCAAAATCTATAAACTTACAAAAAAAAGGAAAAAATAACAAGTGAACATAATATTACACAAGCAAACATAAATAAATTTAAAGTTTAGCCGAGTGTTAGTTACAAGAATGGGGTAAGGAGGCGTAGTGGTAGCCAAGGCCATAGTTCCTTGAACACTAACTCCATTCTCCACCCTTCAACAGAGTATAGCAGCCGCTTCTCTCAAGGTCACTGTTACTGAACTCAACTCATTGCCTCGTGCGCTATACTGCAGTAATTAAGCATCTTCTCTTTCACCCACGAGCACAATCAACTTTCTTTGAAAGAGAACAGTGTTGCAGGAACCTACTGCGTTATGACGTCCAGTCACAACAGTGTGGTTTTGGATTATTTCGAGATTATCTCCAGTGATATTGCACAGTGTAAACTTTGCAATAATAATTATTCATGCAAGATATTATCATGTAAGTATTCGTGTAAGAGTGGGTCCTCGTCCCGCAAACTGGCAACATAGAAAATTGAATGGAATTTACATTAGACATTCATTTTTTTATGTCTGAACTCTTACAATACATACAAAATATTTCAGTTCCCTGTATGATATAAAAAATTGTGTATTAAATTAAATGTTATGTAATATTCGCAATTCGCATTCGCGAATATCAAAACCAAATATTCGCATTCGCGAATACGAAAAATAGACATTCGGTCCATCACTAATATATAATAAGAACATAAGAAAATAAGGAAGCTACAAGAGGCTGCAAGACTTACACGAGGTAGTTCCTGTACTGTATAATGGCTCCTCAGACCCCGCCAATGACGCGTTGCCGTACGAGGCGGCGGCTGACATCCAGGAGCTGGTGTGTGTGGAGGAGGTGATGGGCGTGCAGGGCGTGGGGCCGAACGGGGCGCTAGTCTTCTGCATGGAGCTGCTGCAACACAACATGGAGTGGCTCGTCAACAAGATCAAAAACCTTCCTAAGCACTACTTGATATTTGATTTCCCGGGACAGGTAGGGGGATTCATTAACAGATGTATTTTTCAGTGAGTAAAGTAAGATATTAAGAATTGAGAGATAGAAAAAAAGGGGTCACCAGCGAGGTAGCCCAGTGTTTAGAGCCCCCACTAATAACTTCCTTCACACTCCACACCATAACAACCTCCACACCCTTGCCCTGTGAGCCACACTGAACCCTCCAAGCTGTGCATGGGTCACAGCCTTGAAGAGTTTTACAAGTACATTATTTTGTGTCTTTCCCAAGTAAAACTATCTCAGTGAACAAACAAATAGGGTAAAACATACAACTTCTCCCTCCACCCTGTATATGCAAACCATTCCCGAAACATTGCAGATGGAAAGTGTTCATCCCCAGTTTTGAGATATTTTCCCATGCTTCCATGGTACACTGAAAAGTTTACCATGTATGTAAACCAGGCCACACTTTACTTTGAGGGTCAAATATTGCACACAGACCAAATACCACACAGCTGATATCTATACAAGGCTCCAAGTGTAGAGGAGTTTTTGTCTGTACTTACACCTTTATATATTTCAAATGAAATAGCAAGTCAAACACTTTAATGAAATTTGGTTTAGCCTCAGCCTCCAATTTTTTGTGTTACTACGTCATAACAAAACAATATTTTGCAGGCGGAGCTTTACTCCCACCACACAATGGTGCGCAGCATTCTGTCCAGCCTGGAGAAGGAGGGAGCTCGCCTCTGTACCGTGTACTTGGTGGACTCGCATTACGCTAATGATCCAGGCAAGACTTGTTCCTCTTAGTTGATCTGTCCGTTTGGCTTCATATTTCACTAATTTGTAACTGGTCAAGTTAGTGTGCACCAAATATGGTGCTATGGTATATCATAAACCGTCAGTGAACTACAACAATGCCACAATTTGTGTTGGGACAACATACAAATGAATCATCCAACAAACTTCATAACCTTAATGTCTCATTACTTGTATGTGTTCTGTCATGACAGGTAAATACATTTCTGCTGTGATGCTGACGCTGAACAGCATGCTGATGATGGAGCTGCCCACTGTCAATGTGTTGTCCAAGGTAAAGGTTCCTGAAGTGTCTTGCCTCTCTGCATTATGAATGATATCCTGTCACATCCTTCCTTTTGATTCTTATAAGTCTTGTACAAATATTTATTTAGGACAGCATACTCTATGGCCACCTTCTCTCCTTCTTCATGTGCCCAAACCACCCGTGCCCTGAGATAATAATATAATATCTTCTAATTGTTCTGATTGTCAGGTTGATGCAGTGGAGAAGTTTGGCAGCCTAGATATGGGTCTGGATTTCTACACGGAAGTCATGGACCTTGACTACTTACTAGACTACTTGGGCAATGCGCCGGGCACCAAGAAGTACCACAAGCTGAACAAGGCCATGGCGGAGGTGGTGACTGACTACTCCCTGGTCTCCTTCTTGCCTGTCAGTGTGGAGAGTCATTCTACACTTCTCAATGCAATGAAGGTTCGTCTTGTGAATCATCTGTTTGAACTATCGTCAATAACACTATAGTTGCCACTGCACTAATGTCGCCAGGCGTCATATATTACGGATTTTAGCATCACTACAGATTTGTATGTGCCACTAAAGAGGCATGAATAGTAGTTTATATTATGTACACCACACTACATGCCTTCAGTGGCACATACAAGTCTGTAGTGATGCTTAAATTCATTATACATGGCGCCTGGCGACAAAGGTGCAGTGGCGACTATACAGGGAGGTTCCGTTATACGAGCATTCGGTATACGAGAATCCGATGATACGAGAGGTGTAAATTAGGGTCTATTTTCAATATACGAGATCGAAAATCCAATGATACGACATTCAAACTGGGGTGAGTAAAATTATCAAGTTCAAAATGTGCGCCCTACCACTCCCAGGCTGAACAAAGGGGGATTTGGTTGACCCCAGTGAGGTCACCCCTAGCAAGTTGTGATCTGAAGGGTAATTAAGCATATGGTGCGGCCGGACATTTAGGTGTAATTAGAGAGAACTGCAACTCCGAAATGCCAGTGGTCGCTGGCAGTTTTAACTCACAATTTGGTGAAAAGTTGGTCAACTTGAAAGAAAAATATGGGCTTATTCCACTGCACTTAAAACACAAAAGTATAATTTTAAGAACGATTTTCTTCTATATGTATATTGTATAGAAGCCTGATTCTGTAAAACATGTATTTAACCAAATAACCAAGTAGGTTATAGTTGAGGAGGCGAGGTAAATGTTACTCTATGATATTATACAGTCAATAACGTATGTTTAGAAGTTATCTATACCTAGGCAGTCATATGTTCCTGTTATTATTGTGTATCAATCAGATAGAAAGCCTGGAAGTGCAATGAGTCGACGCGTGAAGTGGCAATGTTTTGATTCAATCTCCCCGCCACAATCTCCCCGCCCACCACTCCCCGCCGCGGCGTGTCGCCTCCACAATTATAACCTACATTGTCGCAGCAACAAGCCGATTTCGGCATTCTTTATTCTTCGTTTTTCCAAGGCATTGCTTATTGTATTTTGACAAGCGTTTGCCAGACGCAGCAGTACTGTCTTAGAAAACAGTGTGAACATCGCCCAAATTTTACATGCCACAATATACATGTAAAAAATATATTAAGCTTTGCTACTCGAGGCGAGTAATTTGCATTAAATTGCTATCTTAGAACGTTCAATCGTAATGCATGTCATGCATACACTTACTAGAACAACAGAAGAACGTTCTTTTTTAGTATTCAGATGCGGTGCATCAATATTTATCGCGAAATTGATTTATGAAAAATATTAGTCGCGGAGGGAAAACACAGTAGACCAACCTTTGAGTTAAAACTGCCAGCGACCACTGGCATTTCTCGAGTTTCAGCTCTCTCCAATTAGCAGGTGTGCAGCCCCAACCTTGAGACAGCAGTCAGGTCACCCCTAGTAAGGCGTGACCTGAAGGATAATTAAGCATATGGCGCGGCCTGACCTGTAGGGGTAATTAGCAGGTGTGCGGCCCAAACCTTGGAACCACTACACTACCTTCTCTTGTATAACGTGGCGTCCCATACATTGCAAAGTCTTTTTTGCTTGTCATGCATGTTTTATGTTTAGTTAATGTGCAGTTATGCTATTTTGTGTGCTATTTTCTCTTTCAGAATGCTTTTTCTACAGAATAGGTAGTACAGTGTGGGTAATATAGACGCTGTGTGTTTCTTGTGTTTGCTATAGTTTATTTTAGCTTGAAAAACATGTCTTTTTTTCTTTTTTCTAATTGATGGGGTCCTGGAACCAAACCTATATTTTACCATTAGTTATGTGTTTCGTTATACGAGATTTCGCTTTACGAGTATGCCAGGTGGAACCTAACTGCTCGTATCTTCGGGACCTCCCTGTAGTGTTATTGACGGTAGGAACATTAACCCATTTATTTTACTCTTTTTTTATTTTTACTCCTAATCAAGGATGGGAAGTCTAAAAGTTGCTTGATGAATATAATTGTCGTTTTATTATGCAGAGAATGTCATTGTTAGTTCTTTATTGTCTATTTGCTATTTTTGGTTTATTTTGTGCAGGCAATTGACAAGGCCAATGGTTACATCTATGGGTCTGGAGAGGAGCGCAACATCCAGCGTCTGTTGTCGTGTGCCGTCGGAGCGGAGTTTGAACACGACCGCCTTGGTGTTCCGCGAGATACCTTCATGAGGGAGGAGGAAGAAGAGGGGGAAAAATCAGAAGATGAAGACAAACTAGAAGCAGTGTTAGAAATGTTGGCAAGACAAAATGAGAAGACGTGAAGGACTATAAAAAAAATATGGTTGATGTTTTTGCAGCTTAAAAAAGGAAAAGATAATATTGAAAAACAGGACTGGAATTGTAGTGATGATTTAGTGGAATATTAAAAACATTTCAATGAATTACTCATTTATACAAAATCAGAAGACTTTAAGGAAGGACTATTTAGGGTTTGAAGTTTTTGCAGCATAAAATATGGACAGTATTGAAAAACAGGACTGGAATTGTTTTGGCTGAAAGTTTCAAAAGATGTAGCCCAAATAAATTACTCATTATACATATTTTTTCCCTTCTCCTTTCCTTATTTGCTCCTTGTTCTTAGACTTCTCGACGATTGCTGAAAGATTTTGGCACCTGGCGGGATTCGAACTCTGTACACCGAGCTTGCCACTTCCAAACGCTAACCACTCGGCGACCACCTCCTCACTGTTTTATTTTCTTTTTTTTCTTCTATTTTGTGTCTATATGAAATAGGCACAATATGATACTTGACACAATACAATGTGACAGAGATAGATGTGGAAAGTAGCAAGAAGGAAAAAAACCTTTTAAAGAGTGAAAAAAGCAAATGAAATATGAAATAAGCACAATATCATAAAATACAAAAAGACTCAGATAACATAACAGCATAAGAAAATAAGGAAGCTACAAGAGGCCGCGAGACCTACACGTGGTAGTTCCTGTTGCTTAAAACTACCTACATCCACCTTTCATCCCCTTCCATGAAATTATCTCCTTTAAAGATAGATAGATAAATAGTTGAGCGATGAGATAGATAGATATAGTGTTGTGGATAGTAGCAAGAGATATAAAACGTGTGAGATGAGATTGTTGGGTGAGGAATGACAGAGTGAAAGTTTTACAAGCTTATTAAAGAAAAGGGGTGGGGTGTACAAGAATAAAAGAGAATTATAGAAATACAGAACAAGGCTGAAAAGCTGTCGGGCGATCCTGCTTGCTATTTTAAACCCCTTCACGCCCAGGTCTTTCCTTTGCTATAAAAAAAAATTGTTTGTTGTCGAGCCATAAAATTACGAAAAGTAACTTAATATACCAAATTAGTTACCGTAGATAACAGTGAAGTCGCCACCTGCAGTGAAGTCGCCAGGCGCCAAATATTACGAATTATAGCATCACTACTGATTTTTATGTGCCACTGAAGATGTTACACAGTAGTTTATATCATGATTGTATAATCTACCCTGTTTCAGCATTGTTTTATGCTCTGTATCTGCAAATATAACTATTGCGCATTTTGCTTCTCACGTTTTTCTTCGCGCGATGACAGACAGTAAACAGTAGCTTTTCGGGCGACAGGACACAAAACTTGCCAGATCTTTCAAACTTTAATAGAATTTATTTTCACGTTGGCAGAGGAATTTTTATATATTCAAGCATCTTCCGCAGCTAATATACATAGAGACTTGTTTTACTTTACCTCTAATTTCCCTGAATTCCCCAGAGTGGCGACTCAACTGTTGGGTTAAAATACTAGCTGGCGACTTTACTGTAGTAGGTATAGTGAGGTCGCCACTCGGTTTTATTTTTGTCATTTGTTCATTTATAGCCCTAATATGACACAGATGAAGACACAAAATGACACAGACTTTCCAGATAGACCCTTCTAACTTTCCTGAAATAATGGATGTACAAATGTAAGTATTAACGCCACCACACGTCTGTAAATAACAAAGAAACGTAGAACTGGCGACTTCACTGTTATCTACGGTAGTCGGCAAGGATACTAAACAGGTCTTATCTATAGAATATTGCTTATATTCACTAAAAATCATCTAACGGTAGCCATATTACAATGGAAATTACGTTCTGGGTCTCAAGATTACTTTGGGTAATATAATAAGCATAAATATTAAAACAGTCAAATAAAAATTGGCATTATAGAAAAAAGTTATAGGGTACTCGGGAAGTAATTATGAGGAATTACAATGAACATAAAACAATAGAAATGATAAATAAGAAAGATAAAATGATCAACAAAAAAGCCCACAAAAGGAAGCTGAAATAGAGATAGAAATAAATAGATGAAATAGGTGAAAATAGATAGAAATAGAGATGAAATGTAAAAAATCAAAGGGTGGAAGTGGCAATGATTGGAGGGCGTGTGGCAATGATTGGAGGGCGTGAAAGAATCCGCGGAAAGGAAGGAGTTATGTGGTGACGGCAAAAGTCGGCAATGGTGAAAGTTACGGCCGTACAGGTAGTAGTAAAGGATCGATTTTTCCCCCACACATCCCACGACACTAAAATTATCGCATTACACACACACACACACACATCACACACACACACACATCACACACACACACATCACACACACACACACACACACACTCCTTACACAATACAATACACACTACTTTTCCGAAGCGTGGATTGGCGGTACGAAGCTACGAACACACACCGATAGTTCGTCACAAAGGAACAGGGAAACGAGAGAGTAATTACAGATTTATCAACCTTATTTTCTTCCCACGCGTAATCAAGTGTCTGTCGTCTCTACGTAACACTGCAAACTTTTTAATCCCCAGCCGTCACGTAACTTCCATTGTATAAGGAACTATAGTCTATTTTTTTACCGAGGCAAAAATTCCATTCTATCTTAACCCCTTGAGGCCCAGAACATAATTTTCATTGAAATTTGACTACCATTAGACGATTTTTATAGATATAAGCAATATTCTATAGATATGACCTGTTTAGTATATCCTAAGCCACTAGCTAATTTGGTATACAGTATTGAGTCACTTTTCGTAATTTTATGGCTAACAACAGACGATTTTATATAGCAAAGGAAAGATCTGGCTGGGCGTGAAAGGGTTAAGGTCTCATGCTTAAAGTTATGCCTATTTTTACCTGATAATATGGTTAACTTTGATAAAATACAGCTAAAATTTAGAAGTAGCGTATAGTATTCACTGATCTACATAACATGGATCGCGGATCTGGGCTAGCTGTGGCCGAGATACTGAAGTCAGCCACCAGCCACCAGCCGCCATCTTGCCAATACCAAAACAAATACATGGGCCGGCCCAGGCCGTGGTTGGTTGTTGGCTGCTGGCATGTGATAGCCTATATTACCACCTACTACTACTATTAACACCTACTACTACTACTACTATTACCACCTACTACTACTATTACCACCTACAACTACTATTAACACCTACTACTACTACTAAACTTCCAACCTAGTGCATCGTCGAACCTTCCAAGTCATTTATTTACGGTGATACACAGACAACAGGTGTGTTGCGAGGCCGTACAGGTGTGTAGTGACAGGTGTGTTGCGAGGCCGTACAGGTGTGTAGTGACAGGTGTGGTGTATGTGGTAAAGCGAGAGAGGCTAAGAGTGCGGTGTTAGCCCCCAGTATGTGTGTCTGACCTAAAGAGCGAACGCGCAGTTCTCGTCCACTATAACGGCGTCAGCCCCGTACCGCCGCGGCCACGGGTACGGCGCGGGCCACAGTGGTCCATAGAAGCTACTCTCGGGGATTACAGGAAGTTTAAATGAATCAAAAACCTTTAGCCTAATCAAAAAACCTTTCTTAATTAGGTATATTGAATTGAAAGTAGTTAGTTTCGTACACTGATTTTGAGTATTTTCGTACATACCTGGTGTCGTTTCGTAACTCTAGTAGTCAAGTTCAACTCTGAGCTGAGTGTACGAAACGATTATGGTTTCATATAGACTACGAAACAACTTTTGGTAATAATGGACGAGAGTTTCGCGGTCGTTTTCAGAGACACCAACTATTTTTTCTTGGCCTACAATAGGTGCTTGTTGTAATAGAGATAGTTTTATTTTGCGCAACCACCCCCCCCCCAAAAAAAAAATAATAATGAAACCTAACCTAACCTTATACGTTTTAATGAAACCTAACCTAACCTTATAGGTTTTAATGAAACCTAACCTAGCTAACCTTAAAGGTTTTAATGAAACCTAACCTAACCTTATAGGTTTTAATGAAACCTAACCTAACCTTAAAGGTTTTAATGAAACCTAACCTAACCTTATAGGTTGTAATGAAACCTAACCTAACTTTAACCACAAAGTATACTTTTTTTTTCTTTTTTCTTTTTCGCAAAATAAAGCTATCTCCATTAGAACAAGCACCGCTTATTAAGCGGCTATTACACGGGCACTTTTCTGCTCAGTAAGCAGTGCTCAGTGAGCAGTTTTGAGGATTTTGCTCGATGAAAGCCTGTTTGGTTGAGCAAACAAGGAACTACTTCGAAGCTATTTTAGCTCGTCATTTGAGTGAGCAAAAACGTTTTCTGTTATAAAGGACCGAAATTAGTAGATGACTATATTATTTATTGCAAGATAATTTTCTTCTAAAACTCTCAAAAAGACATCAACATGCCTGCTGCCTGGACAGACGAGATGGAAAGCTTACTGATTGACTTAGTTCAGGCACATTCTACAATATGGAACATATATAGCCCTTTATTTGTTAAAAAAACATTAAAAAAGAAAACACACCCTCAATACTTAAGAAGCCTGACCTTACAAGTCATTTATTTACGGTGATACACAGGCGACAGGTGTGTTGCGAGGCCGTACAGGTGTGTAGTGACAGGTGTGGTGTATATGGTAAAGCGAGAGAGGCTAAGAGTGCAGTGTTAGCCCCCGAGTGCATGTGTCTGACCTAAAGAACGAACGCGTAGTTCTCGTCCACTATAACGGCGTCAGCCCCGTACCGCCGCGGCCACGGGTACGGCGCGGGCCAGAGTGGTCCATAGAAGCTACTCTCGGGGATTACAGGAAGTTTAAATGAATCAAAAACCTTTGGCCTAATCAAAAAACCTTCTTAATTAGGTATATTGAATTGAAAGTAGTTAGTTTCGTACACTGATTTTGAGTATTTTCGTACATACCTGGTGTCATTTCGTAATTCTAGTAGTCAAGTTCAACTCTGCGCTGAGTGTACGAAACGACTATGGTTTCATAGACTACGAAACAACTTTTGGTAATAATGGACGAGAGTTTCGCGGTCGTTTTCAGAGACACCAACTATTTTTTCTTGGCCTACAATAGGTGCTTGTTGCAATGGAGATAGTTTTATTTTGCGCAACCCCCCCCCCCAATTTTTTTTTTTTTTTAATAATAATGAAACCTAACCTAACCTTATAGGTTTTAATGAAATTTAACCTAACCTTAAAGGTTTTAATGAAACCTAACCTAACCTTAAAGGTTTTAATGAAACCTAACCTAACCTTATAGGTTTTAATGAAACCTAACCTAACCTTAAAGGTTTTAATGAAACCTAACCTAACCTTAAAGGTTTTAATGAAACCTAACCTAACCTTAAAGGTTTTAATGAAACCTAATCTAACCTTATGTTTTAATGAAACCTAACCTAACCTTAAAGGTTTTAATGAAACCTAACCTAACCTTAAAGGTTTTAATGAAACCTAACCTAACCTTAAAGGTTTTAATGAAACCTAACCTAACCTTAAAGGTTTTAATGAAACCTAACCTAACCTTAAAGGTTTTAATGAAACCTAACCTAACCTTAAAGGTTTTAATGAAACCTAACCTAACCTTAAAGGTTTTAATGTAACCTAACCTAACCTTAAAGGTTTTAATGAAACCTAATCTAACCTTATAGGTTTTAATTAAACCTAACCTAACCTTAAAGGTTTTAATGAAACCTAATCTAACCTTATGTTTTAATTAAACCTAACCTAACCTTAAAGGTTTTAATGAAACCTAACCTAACCTTAAGGGTTTTAATTAAACCTAACCTAACCTTAAAGGTTTTAATGAAACCTAACCTAACCTTAAAGGTTTTAATGAAACCTAATCTAACCTTATAGGTTTTAATTAAACCTAACCTAACCTAACCTTAAATTTTAATGAAACCTAACCTAATCTTAAAGGTTTTAATGAAACCTAACCTAACCTTAAAGGTTTTAATGAAACCTAATCTAACCTTATAGGTTTTAATTAAACCTAACCTAACCTTAAAGGTTTTAATGAAACCTAACCTAACCTTATAGGTTTGAATTAAACCTAACCTAACCTTATAGGTTTTAATTAAACCTAACCTAACCTTAAAGGTTTTAATTAAACCTAACCTAACCTTATAGGTTTTAATTAAACCTAACCTAACCTTAAAGGTTTTAATTAAACCTAACCTAACCTTAAAGGTTTTAATGAAACCTAACCTAACCTTAAAGGTTTTAATGAAACCTAACCTAACCTTAAAGGTTTTAATTAAACCTAACCTAACCTTAAAGGTTTTAATTAAACCTAACCTAGCCTTAAAGGTTTTAATTAAACCTAACCTAACTTTAACCACAAAGTATACTTTTTTTTTTTTTTTCTTCTTTTTGCGCAAAATAAAGCTATCTCCATTACAACAAACACCGCTTATTAGGAAGCGCTATGATAATTTGTATCATAACCGCACTCAGGTCTGTATGCATTTTGCTCATCAAAACACAGATCACCGTGTAATGCGGGGTTCACATTTCCCGTATTTGCTACGTCTGTCTTGCCAACGTGACGTCACCGTGACGTCACTTCCTGCTTGTGTGACCTTGAAAAACGTGCGTCTGGAGGCAAAAGATTCGGAGCCTCCAATTCTTTTGGCGGGCTGCGTGAGCGGTGGTGCCACAATGGGGAGTTTTCGAAGCTAAACCGCCAGATGTCTCTCGCGCATCTCACATCCTCTGCTCTGTGAGGCTGAATGATCTATCATTTACCGTAAATTCTCTGTACTTCTTTGGGACATATCAGAATTATCCTTCAATACAACAACTGAAACAGTTCTTAATAAAAAATGTAGTTTATCATTTTATTTGTCTGCACTTGGTGAAAATATTGGCAAAACAATTGAATACTTGAAAACTCAATCTTTAAAAATCGTCTTTTCATAAAAAAACACAAGTTCAAGCAGAATGAGGCTTCAGGAAATATCTACTTGTATGTAAGCATTCACTGAGTACCTATTTTGGGTGTATATGTCTCTCTTACGACGAACATTTAACCAAAACAGAGTGTGGCGTTCAGCATCTCCACAGAAACCATCCCGCCGGCAGGATCTGCTATCACCCACTTTCCTGTTGACACGACACGGGGATGGACAGCTCAGCGCCGCCCTTACCTCACAGCTCATATCACTGATACTCCGAACTTCTCAATACCACAGGCTACATGTCATCCTAACTATCATCACCCGCTTATCTCATCACACTCTCTATCCTCTACTGGAATATTCGTGGCATCCGCTCCCACATACCGTTTCCCACATAAAGAAGATTTCGTCTCCTTATTTCGTGCTTTGACTGTGACTTGTGTTGTGTTGGGGCGGAGCGGAGTGGCGCGTGTAGTTACGTGACAGACGTGCAGTCACTATGTACTGTGGGTAGTAGTAGTTGGGGTAATAAAGCCGTGCACAACAGTAAATGTCTCCTTGCAGTCCTTTCCGTCTCCTCCATAGCCCCGAGCCGTTAGTGTGACAAAGTTTGAGAGGGGTGGGTTGCCCCCACCCTCCTTCGTTACAATAGGATAAACCAGAGGACATAGGGTATTCAGAGGGAAGGGTTGATTGATTGATTCAGAGGGAAAGATTGAGGTGGAGGGGCTTAGAGTTCGCGGCGGGGGAAATAGTAAACAAGACCATGTATTGTCTTCGATAGAGGACTGTTCGTTGAGGTGCCAAGCACTTAAATTACTTTTTGGTTAAATGTTCGTCGTAAGAGAGACATATACACCCAAAATAGGTACTCAGTGAATGCTTACATACAAGTAGATATTTCCTGTAGCCTCATTCTGCTTGAACTTGTGTTTTTTTATGAAAAGACGATTTTTAAAGATTGAGTTTTCAAGTATTCAATTGTTTTGCCAATATTTTCATCAAGTGTAGACAAATAAAATGATAAACTACATTTTTTATTAAGAACTGTTTCAGTTGTTGTATTGAAGGGTAATTCTGATATGTCCCAAAGAAGTACAGAGAATTTACGGTAAATGATAGATCATTCAGCCTCACAGAGCAGAGGATGTGACAGCCTGAGAGACAGGCTTGAGCGTGAGCTTATTAGAAAACTCCCCATTTATAGAAAATTATACGTAACTAAAGGCGTATTTTGTAGTGTCCTTCCGGAGTAAAATTATACTTATTTAAGCTCCGCCCCTGCTTGCCATCACAAAATACGATTGTAGCGCTGCCAAAGCTCTTTCTTGATGTTGCCGAGAGTAAAAGTGTCGTACACTTCATTACCTCTTACAGAGGCTCAAGGAATATCGTTAAGGTTGACATTATTGAAGGCACAGCAAAGAGTAGTAGCGTGATTGTCTGTATTACACATCGATATCTAATTGTTTTGAGCTCTTAGAATGGCCTAGCATTGTTTTCTAACTCTATAGATGGACTTGATATTAAACTGAAATGTTTAGGGCGCTATGAAACTGTTATTTGAATATCTATTTGCTACACAGCCATTTCACGATGTGCGTCGAGGATGTTTAATGCTTTCATGGACCTGTACGTATGTAGGCTACGTGTACCTACATCTACGTTTTTACCAATTATTCTTTGCCTAACCTAGATGAATGCTGGTTGTGATTCATCCTCCAGTGCATCTCCCCCGTTTAACATCCATGGGCGGTGTGTGGTGGGCGGGTGTGTGATGGACGTGTGGTGGGTGGGGGTGTGGTGGGCGGATGTATGATGGGCGTGTGGTGGGGGGGTGTGTGGTGGGCGTGTGGTGGGTGGGTGTGTGGTGGGCGGATGTGTGATGGGGCGTGTGGGGGGGTGGGTGTGTGGTGGGCGGAGTATGATGGGCGTGTGGTGGGTGGGTGTGTGGTGGCGGATGGGTGATGGGCGTGTGGTGGGTGGGTGTGTGGTGGGCAGATGTGTGATGGGCGTGTGGTGGGTGGGTGTGTGGTGGGTGTGTGGTGGGCGGATGGTGATGGGCGTGTGGTGGGTGGGTGTGTGGTGGGCGGGTGGTGGGCGGATGGGTGATGGGCGTGTGGTGGGTGGGTGTGTGATGGGTGTGTGGTGGAAGGGTGGTGGGTGGATGGGTGGTGGTGGGCGGGTGGGTGCCTGGGTGGTGGTGGGTGTGTGGTGGCCCGTGGGTTACACACCAGACCTTCCTACCGTGTTGGCGCTGAATCAGACTGATGAAATGTTCGTATTCGTGCCCTGCGATAGGTTCTCTAAAAGGCTTTCTTTTTGTGTGATATAACATATATACCAAATTTATACATTTCTATTGCAAATGTAATATCACTCATGAATATATTTAAGTATTTGACTATACTATAGCAATAATACACCAGTTTTGGTGCTAAGCCAGCAAGCATCAACGAAGATTCGGACACATTGAAAAATTCGAGGGATTGACGGCTTTGAAGTATGAAAAGCCTATTTTTGGGTCCCTGACAGAGCTAGTGCACTAAGCTATAGGATAGGAAAGATCGCTACCCAGGGCAAACCCTGGGTATACAGGCAACCATTCCAACATCTGATAATACATTACCAGGCTACACTTAGATAATCTGAAAAAGAAACATACGTCTGGCAACGCCGTGCCATTGGACCGCGGCCGGCTGTCCGCCAGCCGTAACGGAGCTATCATAACCATCCCAAAAATCATCCCCGGGGAGAGGGGCTGAAAACTTGGCGGGGAAGGAAGGGTGGGAGGCCGGAGGCCGTGCACTAGCTCTGTCAGGGACCCAAAAATAGGCTTTTCATACTTCAAAGCCGTCATTTTAGGTCCCCTTAGAGCTAGTGCACTAAGCTACCTGCCACTTGGAGACGGGGCAAGAAGCCCCCGACCCCCGCGGGGAGGCAAAAGAGCAACTGCACCATAACAAAACGATACCACTAGTATACTCACCCGAATCAAGCGGAGACGTCAATGGGAGGCCCGGCGTCCACCACCCCAGCCCCTCCGGACGGAGGGAGTCCCAGGGCAACACAGGGGAAGTCCGCGACGGAGTGGGACAGGTAACGAGCCACGAAGCACGAGGCCGTACTCCACTGTCCCCCTTCACGTACCCTCTCCAAGGAATGGGTGCGGAGGAAGGCCAGAGACGCAGAACACACCCCGGACGTCATGGGCGCGAGAGGCGTGACCCGGATCCGCCGACTCGATGACGCCCCGGAGCCGGCCGGCAATCCCCCTGGTGGTGAGGGGACGACCAGAGACAGGATCGCGGAACAGGAACTGCAGGTCGCACGCCCAGGGCTCGGAAGCATCCAGGTAACACCGGAGCGCCGAAACCGGGCACAAGGGGTGTGCGGCGTCCCCCCCAGACCAACAAGCCGGAACGACGAACCGGTTGGAGACGGTGGTCCTGCCGCTCGTTCTTACCCAGCACCTTGGGCGAGAGGGAGAGGGAGACAGCGGCACCGTCCCGCGAGAAGGTCGTCCACTGGGGGAAACGGGTCAGCGCCCTCAGCTGAGAAGCCCGAAACCCCGTAGCCAGGGCCACCAGGAACAAGGCCTTCTGAAGGAGGCGAGGTCCGGCAGCGTCCGACCCAAACTGGTCGCCCTGCAGGAACCGGAGAACCTTCTCCAGGGACCAAAGAAGGGACCGGACGAACGGGGAGGGGGTTTTGGGGAACAAACCCCCTCTTCAACAGGGTCACAGAAACCCCCGGTCCAGGACCAAACCCCAACCGTATTTGAGGGGGTCAGCCAGGGCCGCAAGGTGAGTGGAGAGAGTAGCGGAGGACCTCCCACGGGTCGTGGGCCAGGAAGGAGAGGAAATCCAGGACGACCGATTCAGAGACGTCACGGAGGTCCTTGAGTTTGAGGAACGACTGAAAGGCCTTCCAGTGAGACTGATACTGTCTCGTAGAGGACGGGCGAAGAGCCGCCAACATGTCCTCCGCTACCGCGTCCGAGACCGTCCGACGGAGAGAGGTACGGAGAAACTCCAGGCGTGTAGCTTCAAGGTGGAAAGAAGCCTGGCCGGGAGCTCCTCCAACAAAGCGAGGGCCCCTAGAGGAACCGGGGAGGGACACCAGGCCCCTTCAGTTGGGAAAGAACCACGGTTGCGCCGGCCAGAGAGGAGCCACCAAGTCACCTTGCCCCTGTAGGAACGCAGTTTGTTGCATACTTTCAGGAGGACGCTGGTGCAGGGAGGCGGAAACGGTAAACATGGCCGCCACCTGTTCCAGTCTTCCGTGAGGGCGTCCGGGCCTCCCGCAGCTGTCCGGTCCCTCCTCGTCAAAAAGGTCTGTAGTTGGGCAGAGCTGTGGGACGCAAAGAGGTCCACCTCCGAAGTGCCCACCGCCGACAGAGAGCCGCAAAGCGCTCCGGGTGAAGCTGCCACTCTACCGACGAGCCCTGGAAGCGAGACAGTGCGTCGGCCCACACCATTCTCCACTCCCGGCAGGAACCTGGCAGACAGATGAAGGTGGAAACGGGCCGCCAGGCCGAAGATCTGCTCCGAAAGGGACAACAGAAGGGCGGATCTGGAAGTCCCTTGGGGGGCGAGACAGTGGACCGCGACCATGTTGTCCATCTCGAAGCAGAGAGCCGTCCCATCTGGGATCGGGTTCGATCGGAGGAAGAGAAGAGGGACCAGCAGCTCCTTGACGTTGATGTGGAGTCTGCGCTCCACCCCGGACCACCCGCCGAAACCCTCCCGGCCTTTCGGAGGATTGGTAGCCCCACCCGACGTCCGACGCATCCGACATCACGAAGACCGTAGGGGGCGGAGACAGCCACCCCGTCCACGCGGAGAAACCGCCCTCCACCAACCACTCGTCCTAGTAGTGTGAGGGCCAGGGGAGGGACGGGCCGGAGCAAGTCGCGGGGTCGCACCGGAACGGCTGTGTTCACACCACCCGGACAAGGCGACGGAGACGAAGACGGCCCAGGGGAGTGACTTCTGCGGCGAAGTTGAGCGAGCCGGGGGAAGGGACTCCCAATGCCTCCTTGACAAAAAACGGACACCGAGGCCCGGAAGAGGCGTTGATGAAGCTTGCCGCATTTTCCCCCGAGATGCGGACCGCAGCTGAACGGGAAGTCCCATTGCATGCCCAGCCAAGTAATGCGGGGAGAGGGGGGTAGGACGGACTTTCCCTTGTTGACTAGGAACCCATCTCCCCGCCACCACCAAGGCTCGGTTCAGCATGCGAACCGCTTCCTCCTGAGACGGGGCGGACACCAGCCAATCGTCCAAATACATGAGGCAATTGACCCCTGCAGACACCATCCGCTGAGCCACCACCTTGGTGAGCCGCGTAAAAACCCTCGGAGCGATGGAGAGGCCGAAGGGCAGTCTGGTGAACTGCACGTGTCCGATCCCACCTGGAAGGCCAGGAAGCGCCGGAACCGAGGATGAATGGGGACATGCCAGTAGGCGTCCTTGAGATCGAGGGACGCCATCCAGTCCCCTTGCCTCAGCCGAAGGCGGACCGGGGCCCAAAGGGTCAGCATACGGAACCGGTGGTTGCGCACAAATCCGTTTAGGCGGCTGAGGTCCAAGATAAGCCGCCCCTTTGAAGAGTCCTTCTTGGGTACGATGAAAATGCGGAAAGGAAGACCTTTCCCCGCGCCTTCTCCACTACCCCGGAGGAGTGCATGTCCGACACGTGGGCGGCGAGCACTGTGGAGACCGGCGTCCAAGAAGGAGGTCGCCGAAGGGGCGGTAGGGCAATCCAGGGCCAAGAAAGACCGTTTCGAACCACCCTGGCGGCCCAACCTCTCTGCGGCCAGGCTGCCCGAAACCCGGACAAGAGGCCCTGGAAGGGAGGCTCAGAAGCGAGAGCGACCCTTGGAGGAAGGCTTGTGGACAGTAGCGGGCCCCGAGCGAAAGGCCCGAGACCCAGAGCCCCTGAATCCGGAAGGCCCACCCCGACTGGGACGACGAGGATCCTGGGGGCCATCCACACGGGGGTGAGCACTCCTGGACTGCCCCTCCCGACGAGAAGAGCCCCGACGAACACTGCCGGACCCCCTCCCGGAACCCCCCGGCCGAGACGGTCTGGGGGCCGGAGAAGACACCAGAGTGACGGTGGGGGGGATTGAGGCGAGACACTGCTGCAAGGAGGGCTCCGACAAGACCTCCGAATCGAAGGGACTAATCCGGAGAATCTGCTGTCTAGTCAGCTCCGGCAGGCCCCGAAAAGCCTCGCGCCGAAGAGCCAAGCGGGCAGTGACGGCCCTGTCAAGGGCAGGGCGGACCGTCGGGAGGAGGGAGGCGCCGAATGCATCACAGGCGGTCGACAAAGCCCGACAGACATCCGACCGGGAGGCCGAGGAGAGAGAAGAGTGATCCACGGCGAGGGAGGAGAGCCACTCCGCCAGCTGACCGAAAAAGGCAACAGAAGAGGTCAACAGGGAGGCGTGTTGCCGCTCCTGAAAGTCCCGGCGAAAAAGCTCCTCCTTCACCGGTTGCGCCCGCCACGGGAGGTCCTTGGCAGAAAAACGGGACACCCGGAGGAAATCAGCAATCACACGTGGAAAGCCACCAGAGGCCGGGAGAACCGGGATCGGGGCCCAGGACTGAGAAGGACCCCGGTTCACACTGGTGGTACCCGCTCTCCACACTTCGGCAGGGTCCAGGCCGGCCTTCATCCAGGGCAACCGTTCTTGGCCTCCGAGAGAAAGCCACCTGGCATCCTGGCTTCCCTCCACGCACGGGAAGCCATCCCTGACCAAACTAGGCTCAGCCAGTAAGGAGGCCAGAGCATCGAAAGCGGCCGCCGAAGAAACCGCAGGCTGCTTCGAGGGAGCGTTCAGGCGAGAGAAAGGAATCCGGCGGTAGAGGAAGGACTCCTTTCCCCCGTCCACCCGGGAGCGACGCACCTCCAAGTCCGGAACTGGGCCCCAGGAGCCGTCCTCCAGACGACCGATGGCAACAAGCCGCCCGTCGACCGTCTCACAAGCAATCGACGGTGGCATCGGTGCCCAGGTAAACAGGACGGAGGAAGAAGGAGGGAGTCCCAAGGCATCCTCCGCAGCGGGACGAGGGGAAGTGCACCTAGAAGGCACCTCAGAAGAAATGGCGGAGTAAGGGCCCGGTGGACAGGAAGCCAGGGGACGGAAGTCCCCGAACCGTCGTCGCTTGGGCACGGGTAGGGCAGCATCCTCTTCCCCGTCGGAGCACACCAGGTAGTCATCCTCGACTACCACAGACTCAGAAGGAGGCACCGGTGAGAGTGAAGCAGGCGATGGGGACCTGCGACGCCTCGGAGTCGGAGAATGGGACCCAGAAGTTAAGTGGCCCTCCATTCTTGCCATGAAGGAGTTCACTGAAGACATCCAAGCCGACAACCCCGGAGGTACAGGAGGTGAGGGTGGGGAAGGCCCAGGGGACGCCTGACCACCGTAGGAGCCACAGACCCAGCAGGCAGTCCTCGACCTGGGAGTCCCCGGTCATGGTGAGGGACTGAGGAGACCGCCAGATCTTGCTCCACCGTCAGCACGATCGACGCCGAGCTCATGGAAGCAGAGGCAGGGGGTCGGGAGGTGCGAGACGAGGAGGAGATGGACGACTTGGCGAGGCCCAGCCGAGAACCCAGAGACCGGTCCACCCAGGACAGACGGAAGTGGCTGCGTTGGCGAGACTTCAAAGCCTTCGACCACCACTCCTTGAGGTCAGCATAGGCCTCGCCAGTAAAGCAGGGCACACCCCCCTCCGGGAGGATGAGCCGCAGCCATCCACAGCATACCGGGCAATCGGCGGGACGAAAAAGGTCCGACAGAAGGCACGGGGCGTGCGAGGAGCAGAGCTGGTGGCCTCGGGACCTAAAAGACACCGAGCAGCCCTGGGCCTCACAATTGATCCGCTGGAAAAGAAGGGTAAAACAGTGAGGGGGAAAGGGACTAGACGCAACACGAAAAGCCCCCCAAAACCCCCACCTGCATCGCCACACGCACTGCCCCGACCCCCAGGAAAGTGGATGGTCGGGGAGGGGGGGGGGTCGACGTGGCAGCCAGGGACCGCTCAACTCCCCTACCCAGCCCATGGGAGGGTCCGGGCGAGGGAGCGGGGGAGGTTGGGCACCCGCAAAAGCGACGTAACCATCCGCCCATCTCAGCGTACACGTGGCAGGCCAGGGGCGTGGCAGATCAGGTACCCCAAACCCCATGGTACCCCATGTACGAGCCCATGGGAGGGTCCGGCGGGGGGGGGGGGGCGTGGCTGGGAGAACTACGTAACCATTCGCCCATCTCAGCTTACACGTGGCAGACCAGGAACCACCGAAACCCCCCCCGCACCGGCCTATGGGAGGGCCGGCCAGGGGAGGAGGGGCGTGGCTGGGAGAACTACGTAACCTTCCGCCCATCTCAGCTTACACGTGGCAGACCAGGAACCACCGAAACCCCCCCTGCACCGGCCTATGGGAGGGCCAGCCAGGGGGGGAGGGGCGTGGCTGGGAGAACTACGTAACCTCCCCCCATCTCAGCTTACACGTGGCAGACCAGGTGTCAGGCCAGGGACGCCCTGGCGGGGAAATAATGCCCAGGGGAGAAAGGGTGAAAGCCGCGCCCTTGGGGCGTAGCTTAACACCACAGACACAGACACAGACACCAGCCGAAAATATTTAAGACACAGCTGGCACCGGCCAGGGTAAAGAATAACTTACACTCATCCCCGTAAAACCTTACAGAAGGAATACGAAGCATGAATGGGTAAAAACTTCACACACACCCACGTAACACGAAAAAACAGCAGGTGCTTACCATATGGCCTGAATACAAACAACACGTGTTGATAGAAGAGCAGGTGTTGACGTGATGAAGGCAAAAAGAAGAATGATAGCTCCGTTACGGCTGGCGGACAGCCGGCCGCGGTCCAATGGCACGGCGTTGCCAGACGTATGTTTCTTTTTCAGATTATCTAAGTGTAGCCTGGTAATGTATTATCAGATGTTGGAATGGTTGCCTGTATACCCAGGGTTTGCCCTGGGTAGCGATCTTTCCTATCCTATAGCTTAGTGCACTAGCTCTAAGGGGACCTAAAATGGGAAATTTGTTCTCAGACGTCGCTGGAGAATTTTAATATTTGTGACTTCTTACCTGTTAAGAGTCACCTATTCTACTCCTTACTACTCCTTACCTACTCTTAATTAAATACAGTATCCTTTGCATGTCGTGCGCATGTAATGAATGTTGAATTGGATGAGAATTAAAGGAAAAGAGAAACATTTACGGGAGGAGTTTTGATAAGATTTTCTCATGCGCGCGATCTGATTGGCCAGGCTCTTGAAACCACCACTCACACCCACGACTGTAAAACTTTACAGGAAAAGAGTAAAATATCGCTGCCGGAGTGTATCTGCTCAGTTTTCTATGCACGCAAAAGAGTAAAAAATAAGTGGGCGGAGCTTAAATAAGTAAAATTTTACTTCCAAGGGCATGGACAAAATACGCCTCAAGTTTTGCAATATCAAAATAATGCTGTTTCCAAGGTCTGATTTTAAATATATTTATTATCAGTGATTCTGGAAGACAATATTAGTAATGGAAGACATACATGATGTGAAAATATTGTGTCCCGCTGATTGAAGGTGGAACAGCGGCACCGCTGCTTGAATGTAAGCTCGACCACCACCACTACCTCTTGTGTATTTTAAAGCGTTATTTCTCGTGTTCTCTAGTTGAACTAGTTCTAACCCTCTCACGTGCCCCTCTAGTAGCTACTATATACCATCCTTCCTACAGCATGACGCTACGTCACCAACACCCTCTACAGGCCGTGCAATAGGTAGTAATTATTAGTGACTTGAAAAATACATCCACGACTGCGATATGTGGAAACACTTTTGGACCCCGATATACAGATTCCACTTGTAACCTTTGCCATAGCCTGTTGTTAGGGGATTGTAGCGCTATATAGATAGGCCAGGGAGTGAAGGGGGATATAGTGAAGGGAGTAATAGGTGTGTCATGGGGTACAAAAGGGAGGAAGTAAGGAAAGCAAGGGGGTTTTATACTGTAATTTTTTCTGATATGAGCGAGCGGGAGTGATCGACCAATGAGACGAGGTAACGTCATCGTGACGTCACGGTGACGTCACGATAACAAGACGGACGTAGCAAATACGTGAAGTCTGAACCGGGCCTAATAGTTTCGTTGAGCAGCTCAGTGAAATCTGCTCAGTGAGCAGCTGCTCACTGAGCAGAAAAGTGCCCGTGTAATACCGGCTTTAGTGTCACCTCTCTTAGTGTCACCTCTGCTTCCGTTCCCCACTAATTGTTAACAAGTATAAAAAAAATATACTTATATCTATATCTACCTATATAAAAAATAGTATACCATATCCACCTATATTTTTTTTTAACTAGTAGGTGGATGACTGGAGTGGGTAGATGGATTAAGAGTGGATGGGCTGGGTGGGGAGTGGGTGTGGGTGTGTGTGTGGTGTGTGTGTGGGTGTGGGTGTGGGTGTCTGGGTGTGTGTGTGGTGTGGGTGGTTGTGGGGGGGTGTGTGGTGGGTGTGTGTGTGTGGGTGTGGTGTGTGTGTGTGTGGTGGGTGCGTGTGTGTGTGTGTGGTGTTACTCACAGGTGGAAAGATTTGCCACTTCCAGGTCCTGGTCTGTTTGTACAGGACATAGCAGCACAGCTTGGCATGACGAGGCGATAAGCACAACCAGACAGCAACGCGAGCCGCAGAAATAAGGCTTTGTTTTGGTATTGGCAAGATGGCGGATAGTTGGAACCAGTGCTGAGCCAGGCTTCCGCGATCCATGTGTTATAGATCAGTGATAGTATTCCCTTCTTACCACACCAAGATCACTGATCTTGTTTTTGCCGATGATGCAGTAATCTTTGCTGAGTCGCTGGAGGTCCTGGTGATGGCTCTCGAGGCGCTGCACGAGGAGCAAAGCCTTTGGGATTTGAGGTCTCCTGGCTCAAGCCAAGGCCCAGGGTTTTTGGAGACTTACTAGATAAAGCAGTACAGTCGGGTTCATGCGTGTTGGTGAGGACATTGAGATCTTGGAAGTTTACATACCTTGGTAGCGCAGTCCATAATGACGGCGGGTCACGTCAAGAAGCCTTACGGCGGATTGGCATAGCCCACGGTGTTATGGACTCGCTCAGTGGGAGTATTTGGCGTTGTCGGTACCTGTGCAGGAGGACAAAGATCCGGATCTTCAAGTCGCTTGTGATCCCCTGTCTACTCTATGGTGTGAGACATGGACACAAAATAGTGACTTGAAGAGACGAATCAATGCCTTTGGTAATAAGTGTCTTCGCAGAATCATGGGGTATCGCTGGGATGATTACGTGTCAAATCAGCGATTGCACCGTGAGACTGAATTTAGGCCTATTAACTATTACCTGCATAGTCCGTCAGCGCCAACTTCGGCTATATGGGCATGTGGCACGCTACCCTGAAACCGATCCTTCCCATCGGTTTGTATCTGTAAGAGACAATCCGGCGTGGAGGAGGCCAAGGGGGCGCCCACAAGGCTCGTGGCTGGGGCAAGTTGATGTTTCTTGTCGAGAGCTGCTTGGTATGGGAAAGGA
Source organism: Chionoecetes opilio (assembly GCA_016584305.1). Taxonomy (NCBI): domain Eukaryota; kingdom Metazoa; phylum Arthropoda; class Malacostraca; order Decapoda; family Majidae; genus Chionoecetes; species Chionoecetes opilio. The sequence continues at coordinate 143,637 of JACEEZ010022682.1, forward strand.
GCCTGCATGGGAACTCGCGCGTGGTGAACCCCGGGAGTGGCGTCGTAGGGTGGGCGAGGCGACGCGCCCCCCGGCGTATGCCCCCAATGATTGATTGATTGATTCCCTTCGTCTGGCATCAAATATCAGTTAGTAAGCAGCAAGAGGTCAGAATTTTTCACCTCGTTAAAAAAAACCAGAGTATAGACTAATCATATTTGGCCCAGTTGCAAGAAGTGGTCATTTTCCACCCAGTACACGATAGTGAGTGGGGCGCCCGACCGTCGTGATACTTCATTGATAAGTTTCATGAACGGCTGATTTTGCCCCCATCGGCATGAGGACCCCGACGTTGGGAGCCATGGCGAGTTGGGTTTTGCCGGAGGGGTCACCCACCCTAAGACCAAGACCAGATGCAAAAAAAACCATTGCAAATTTGGCGCCAAAGACGGTTTCCGGACTCCCCAACTCAGAGAAATACTTCTTATAAGGTAAATATCGCATGTGTCCCCACCAAGTTTTTAAAATTTTGATGTAAATATGCAGTTTTAACCAATACTACCTATTGACCAAAACTACTCTCCTGTCATAACGAGAGGGGGGGGGGCTGCGCCCCTCCAGACCCCTGCTAGTTAAATAACTAACTTGGACATTGTTTTCGTAACCTAACCTCGCTAGGGGGGTTTTGCCCCCCCCCCCCAGACCCTCCGCTAGTTAACGCACTGATCGCCTAGGCTTGTTTTCTTAACCTAACCTCGCAAGGGGGGTTTCGTTCCTCCCGGACCCCCCCGCTAGTTTAACGCATGAGCCTAGGCATTGTTTTCTTAACAAAACTCGCAAGGGGGTTTCGTTCCCCCCCAGACCCCCCCGCTAGTTAAAGCTGAGGGGGGTAGGCATTGTTTTTAACAAAAAATCGCAAGGGGGTTCGTTCCCCCCCCCGACCCCCCGCTAGTTAACTAACCTAACTAGGCATTGTTTTCTTAACAAACTCGCAAGGGGTTTCGTTCCCCCCAGACCCCCCAGCTTGTTAACTAACCTAACCTAGGCATTGTTTTCTTAACCTAACCTCGCAAGGGGGGTTTCTTTCCCCCCAAACCTCCCGCTAGTTAACGCACTGACCTAGGCATTGTTTTCTTAACAAACTCGCAAGGGGGGTTTCGTTCCCCCCAAACCCCCCCGCTAGTTAACTAACCTAATCTGGGCATTGTTTTCTTAACAAAAATCGCAAGGGGTTTCGTTCCCCCCAGACCCCCCCGCTAGTTAACTAACCTAACCTAGGGACATTGTTTTCTTAACAAAACTCGCAAGGGGGGTTTCGTTTTCCCCCCCAAACCCCCGCTAGTTAACTAACCTAATCTGGGCATTGTTTTCTTAACAAAACTCGCAAGGGGGGTTTCGTTCCCCCCCAGTTCCCCCCCGCTATTAACTAACCTAACCTAGGGATTGTTTTCTTAACAAAAAATCGCAAGGGGGGTTTCGTTCCCCACCAGACCCCCCCGCTAGTTAACTAACCTAACCTAGGCATTGGGTTTTCTTAAAAAAACTCGCAAGGGGGGTTCGTTCCCCCCCAGACCCCCCCCCTAGTTAACTAAACCCAACCTGGGCATTGTTTCTAAAGAAAACTCGCAAGGGGGGTTTCGTTCCCCCCTAGACCCCCCAGCTAGTTAACTAACCCAACCTGGACATTGTTTTCTAAAGAAAACTCGCAAGGAGGGTTTCGTTTCCCCCCTAGACCCCCCAGCTAATTAAGTTAAGTAAAACCCAGCCCGGGCATTGTTTTCTTAACAAAACTCGCAAGGGGGGTTTCGTTCCCCCTAGACCCCCCCGCTAGTTAACTAACCTAACCTGGGCATTGTTTTCTTAACAAAACTCGCAAGGGGGGTTTCGTTCCCCCCAGACCCCCCCGCAGTTAACTAACCTAACCTGGGCATGTTTTCTTAAGAAAACTCGCAAGGGGGGTTTCGTTCCCCCCCAAACCCCCCCCCTAGTTAACTAACCTAACCTGGGCATTGTTTTCTTAAGAAAACTCGCAAGGATGTTTCGTTCCCCCCTAGACCCCCCAGCTAATTAAGTTAAGTAACCTAGCCTGGGCATTGTTTTCTTACAAAAACCTCGCTAGGGGGGTTTCGCCCCCCCCCAGACCCCCTGCTAGTTTAAATAATCTAACCCGGGCCCTTTTTTTCGTTACCTAACCTCGCTAGGGGGGTTTCGCCCCCCCCCCCAGCCCCCCTGCTAGTTGACTAACCTAACCTGGGCAATTGTTTTCGTAACCTAACCTCGCTAGGGGAGTTCGTCCCCCCAGCCAGACCCCCCCTTTTGTTATTTTTAATTTCCGACGGCTGTCTGTGTGTCCAAGGGTTGATGGGTGAAAATGGTAAATAAGCCCCCCGGGCAAAACAGCGGAGAACACCGATGGGGGATGTTGAGTTGTTGACTGTCTTGACTTTAGTTCTTTCAACGGAACTACCAAGAAAAAAAACTGAAAAGTATGAATTAGCTGCCTTTTTGGCTTCGTAACCGCGTTGATTCTTCATCAGAAATGTATCACATATTGAATATGTTGATTATTGATGTTCAATGGAAGTATTTAATAATACATGATGCTCATCAATCATCTCGTCGGTAGGGGGTTATAGTACTGCAGATAGGTGAAATATTTGGAAGAATTGTGGGTTTGGTGAAACAAGCATGAAATTTGGCAGACAATTAAAAAAGGTGCTTGGGAAGATATTTGGTTATAGGGCCATTCCAGATTCATTCCATGAGCGGAGTGCCTGCCATTTTACAAAATGGCTGCCAAAATATCTTCTCGAATGTTGTATCCGCCGGATCTCTCCAACCCCAGAGTACAGGTCAACATCCTGGATGGTGCTGCCATCATCAACATGCTGCGACCAGGGACTGCAAAGACATTCCAAGGTTATGCCACTGATGTCTTCGTGCCGTATGTCACATCCCAGCTTCAGCATGTAGACAGACTAGACATTGTCTGGGATCTGTACATGGCAGACAGCTTAAAGGCGGACACTCGCAGCAAGAGAGGAAAGGGAGTTAGGAGACGAGTCGAGCCATCAAGTGCAGTTCCTGGAAATTGGCAAGAGTTTCTCCGCATCAACGACAACAAGACGGAGCTGTTCTCCTTCCTGGCTTCTAACGTGGCAGACATTGACACCAACAAACATCTCATCACCACACAAGGCACTGGCGTTCTTTGCTCCAATCGCCAGGACGTGTCAGCTCTAGCGCCATGCACGCATGAGGAGGCTGACACTCGTATCCTCCTGCACCTACAGGATGCCGTACAACAGGGGTACAGCAAAGTGTCAATACGCACAGTTGATACAGATGTGGTAGTCCTGGCCATAGCATCAGCCAATCGCCTCAACATCTCTGAACTGTGGATTGCCTTTGGAGCTGGGAAGAGCTTCAGGTTCATCGCTGCTCATGAGATCGCCAAAGCTCTTAGTCCTGCCCGATGTGTGGCATTGCCGATGTTCCACGCCTTCACTGGATGTGACACGGTGTCCTGTTTTGGCGGCAGGGGCAAGAAGACTGCATGGGACACCTGGACCACCTATGGAGACGTCACACCAGCATTCTGCGCCTTGGGTGCCATGCCAGACTCACGTGCCATTGACGAGTGGATGCAACCACTGGAGCGATTTGTGGTCCTGCTGTACGATCGCACCAGCACAGAGGAGGGTGTGAACCAGGCAAGGAAACAGCTGTTCAGCAAGAAAGGCAGAGCTATTGATGGTCTGCTTCCTACACAGGCTGCACTCATCCAACACACCAAGAGAGCTGTCTACCAGGCTGGTCACTGTTGGGCCCAAATGATGACCCTTGCTCCAGAGCTTCCGTCACCAAGTGAATGGGGCTGGAACAAGAAGCCTGGTGGTGGATGGAGTATAACCTGGACGACCCTACCAGAAGCATCAGAAGCTTGCAGGGAACTCTTGCGATGTGGCTGCAGAGGACGCTGCAAATGCCAGAAGGCGGCTCTTCAGTGTACAGCTCTTTGTCAGTGCGGTGGACAGTGCTCTGAGTGACGCGGCTCACAGAGAACAGTTCATTACTGTTTGGACACAATTTCCATCCTATTGACTTGCAATTAGACTATAATAAGCTATTGTGTGTACCTCTCCTACCTAGAAAAACAGAAGAAATAATTCTGGGTTGTTTGACGCACTTGACGAAGTGGTCCTGATTTCAAAATCGTAACATGACGTAAAAATGATAATTCTTATTTTTTAGCTCAAACTAGTAATTATTTGCCATTTCAACTGTTATGTGGACAGTAAAATTACTGATGTATGATTTATAATACAAAGGAAAAACATTCCCACCCCTAGAATTGATTTAACCTACAATATCAAAGAATTTCAAATAAGCGATGGCGGCCATCTTGAAAATGGCCGCCATTTTTGTCACAGGTCGAATCTGAGATGGCCCTAAATCTAAAAATCACCACTGAGGCATAGTCTACCTGCGGACCAAATTCCATGCTTGTTTCATCAAACCCACAATACTTTCACCTATCTGCAGTACTATTGTAGCGACTAAAGTAGTCACCCCTTTCAGTCTTCATGTTTCCGTACTCTACCAGTGCGGTCTCTAACAGAGAATCAGCGTAGCACGGGGACTATTCTATTTCGTAGTCTTCAATATTTGTTATTGTAATTATCATGTGTTTGCACTGTTATCAGCTTATCAATGTAATTAATTATATACAACGTGTCACCAGCAATATATACTGGAAGTGTCTTTGGTGAAACTCGCAAGTCTTGGTCGAGTTTCGCATACACCTTTAAAATCACCATTTATGAAACCTGAAATTTTGTATATATACTCCAGATTTTATGCAATAAAATTAACCTGAACTGACAAAATGAGTATCCTTCATTCCAGTTCAACCATAAGCTATGAACACTCCACCTAGTTACAAATGGTGACCCTGGAGTGTAGCTAATGGTTCCTAGGTGGCTTAAACTGGTGCTGTCCATCTCGGCATAGAAATGCAATTTCTATGCTTTGCTGGACACAAGAGCACACCTCTCCTAGTCGTGGGACCTGCGTCTTCGGAAGCATTCGTCCCATTGCTCCCGCTGTATATTCCTAGCCTCCAGCTTCACTGGTGATCGCTAGGTTGAAAGCGGGATAGGGAGAATTACACTTATATGTGTAGCCGCCACCTAGTCAGGTTTCCCACCCAAACCCCGGCACCTTCTGTGCCTTCCTCAGGGCATTTTTGCCCTCAGACGCCTTACTGCGTCCTCAGCGGCCTATGCGCATTCAGCGCGGCCACTACCCCGCCAGGCGCCTCACTGCGTCCTCAGCGGCCTATGCGCATTCAGCGCGGCCACTGCCCCGTCAGATGCCTCACTGCGTCCTCAGCAGCCTATGCGCATTCAGCGCGGCCACTGCCCCGTCAGATGCCTTACAGCGTCACCAGGCCTTATGCGCATTTAGCGCGGGCCCTGCTTCCTCCGAGGCCTCACTGCGGCCTATGCACATTTAGCGCGGCCGCTGCCCCCCTCCAGACGGCTCACCGCGTCCTCAGCGGCCTTATGCGTGTTTAGCGCGGGCCCTGCTTCCTCAAACGCCTCAGTGGCCTATGTGCACTCAGCGCAGCCACTCCACCCTCTGACGCCTCCTTGCGCCCTCAGCACGACCTCACGCGCATTCTGCGCAGCCCCACGGTGTTATTGAATCACTCCACGGCCGCCGCTCGCCGCCCTATGGATTACCAGCCCTGTGGATTACTCAACCCTCAACTCCACAGTGTTAACGCTGAATCACTCCACGGCCGCCGCTCGCCGCCCTATGGATTACCAGCCCTGTGGATTACTCAACCCTCAACTCCACAGTGTTAACGCTGAATCACTCCACGGCCGCCGCTCGCCGCCCTATGGATTACCAGCCCTGTGGATTACTCAACCCTCAACTCCACAGTGTTAACGTGACTCACTCCACGGCCGCCGCTCGCCGCCCTATGGATTACTCACCACCCTGTGGATTACTCACCGCCCTTTGGATTACTCACCGCCCTGTGGATTACTCATCACCAGGCGGCAACACTGCCATGGCCGCAACACTGCCACGCCCGCAACACGCCGGCGGCACCACTGCCATGGCGGTAACACTGCCACGCCCGCGACTCACAGCCGGCGGCACCACTGCCATGGCGGCAACACTGCCACGCCCGCGACTCACAGCCGGCGGCACCACTGCCATGGCCGCAACACTGCCACGCCCGCACACAAGCCGGCGGCACCATTGCCATGGCGCAACACTGCCACGCCCGCACACAAGCCGGCGGCACCACTGCCATGGCGCAACACTGCCACGCCCGCACACAAGCCGGCGGCACCACTGCCATGGCGGTAACACTGCCACGCCCGCAATACCGCCACGCCTGCAACACTGCCATGGCGGCAATACTGCCACGCCCGCACACAGCCGGCGGCACCACTGCCATGGCGGCAACACTGCCAAGCCAGCAACTGGTCACCACAGCCCTCCACGTCAACCGCGTCAAACCGGCATACCTGTTGGCCCCAGAGCAAGCCCACATCGCTACCATCACATCGCCAACACCCAGGCAACGCCGCTCTACAAAAGCTCTACAACGCCGCTCTCCGCTCAAAGTCTCGTTCCTCCTCCCGCGTCACTAGGGGGGGGGTACTGTAGCGACTAAAGTAGTCACCCCTTTCAGTCTTCATGTTTCCGTACTCTACCAGTGCGGTCTCTAACAGAGAATCAGCGTAGCACGGGGACTATTCTATTTCGTAGTCTTCAATATTTGTTATTGTAATTATCATGTGTTTGCACTGTTATCAGCTTATCAATGTAATTAATTATATACAACGTGTCACCAGCAATATATACTGGAAGTGTCTTTGGTGAAACTCGCAAGTCTTGGTCGAGTTTCGCATACACCTTTAAAATCACCATTTATGAAACCTGAAATTTTGTATATATACTCCAGATTTTATGCAATAAAATTAACCTGAACTGACAAAATGAGTATCCTTCATTCCAGTTCAACCATAAGCTATGAACACTCCACCTAGTTACACTATTACCGCCCGACAATTTTTGCCCGATGGGGCCCACGATGGGGATGAAATGGCGCTGTTCTTGAACCAGAGGTGTCGGGCATTTCCACGCCGGGACCCTATGGGAAGCACGATAAGACCTTCTTGCAACTGGGCCTATTAGTAAGATCATCCGAGTCCCGAGGATCGAAAATGTTTGTTTACTCGAAAGTTACAAAGGTTCACTGCTTCACATTTTCTATACGAGTTTGTTTTTGCCGTATTAAAGGGAAACTACAATAGATCATGGGGATAGGTACTTAAAGGTAAGAAAATGTGTACCTTGTGTAGACATTAATAACGCATTTCCGCGGTTAAAAGTCAGTAAGGTTATGAAAGGGAAGGCGAAAGGGTTACAGGGAGTTTCGTACACAAGGTGTTTCGTACCCACGTTTTGTTAGTTGTTTCGTACACTTATTTTGAGTTTTTTCGTACATACCAGGTGTCGTTTCGGAACTCTAGTAATCAAGTTCAACTCTGAGCTGAGTGTACGAAACGACTATGGTTTCATATAGACTACGAAACAACCTTTAGGGGTACGAATCTACTGGTGTACGAAACAACTTGTGTACGAACTGACTGCAAAGAGCTGTCAGCGTCCCTTCCCTTCTTGCTGCCTCGACAATGAGTTATATTATTACAGTTTGTCGCTTCATCCTTGTCAAGAACATAGAAAATAAGGAAGCTACAAGAGGCCACGAGACCTACACGTGGTAGTTCCTGTTACTTAACACTACCTACATCCACCTTTCATCCCCATCCATTAAATTATCTAGCCTCCTTTTAAAACTCCCTATTGACTCCGCACTAACTACATGACGACTTAGTCCATTCCAATCATTTACCACCCTATTTGTGAATCAGTTTTTTTCCCGATTTCTTTTTTAAAAACATGTGTACATTAATATTACTTAATTGTCTCTGTACCTATCATCTTCACTGCTCTTTTAACCTTTGCTTTTTCTTCTCCCCTTTTTTCTCATCTCGCCTCTGAACTTTCGCCGCGCATCACGAAGCAACAGCAAGCGAAGGAAGTAATAAGTCACAACGTTGATAAACAGAGAGAGAGAGAGAGAGAGAGAGAGAGAGAGAGAGAGAGAGAGAGAGAGAGAGAGAGAGAGAGAGAGAGAGAGAGAGAGAGAGAGAGAGAGAGAGAGAGAGAGAGAGAGAGAGAGAGAGAGAGAAAAAAAATGCTTACGATGCTACATATATTAAATTGCTTCCTGCTCCTCTTTCTTATTTTATATATTTTTTCTTCTGACTTTTCATTTCCTCGGTCACTTTTAATTATTGTAATGTTTCCACTACCATTACTACTACTACTACTACTACTACTACTACTACTACTACTACTACTACTACTACTACTACTACTACTACTACTACCATTTCTACTACTACTACTACTACTACTACTACTACAGTTTTTGTTTTTGCTGATACTACTATTACTTCTATTGTTATTTATATATTTGTTGTTGTTATCATAGTTGTTATTATTATCATTATCATTATTATATCATTATTATTATTACTTCATTATTTATTATCTGTTATATGCTGATCACATCATTATCATCACCATGGTAGTCATAGCTTGTAATTAATTCAATCTTTCTCTTACACCTCCATATCCGCCTCCTCTTTCTTCACCTCCTCCTCCTCCTCCTCCTCCTCCTCCTCCTCCTCCTCCTCCTCCTCCTCCTCCTCCTCTTCTTTATTCATTCTGTTCTCTTCCCCACCTCCCTCTCTCCCTCTCTCTTAGCTAACCTCAATCCATCTCGGTTACTGCTTTTTTCTTCCTACTCCTCGCCCTTAATCTCTGCCTCTGCCTCTGCCGCTTCCTCCTCCTCCTCCTCCTCCTCCTCCTCCTCCTCCTCCTCCTCGCTAACAAAGGAATCGCGCGAGAGAGTTTCTTAGAGAGACAAAATGTAGAGCTGAAGCGTAGTTATGATGTGTTAAAAGAATTTGTAATTTCCAATGTCGGAGTATCCACCTGCCCGGTACCTCCCTCTCCCACCCCTCCCACTTTCTCCTCCCTCTTCCCCTCCTCCTCCTTCTCCCCTTTCGCCTCCTCCTCTTCCTCCTCGATTTCATGCTCTCGCAAAACTCCCCCTCCCTCCCCCCCTCCTGTCTCATCCTTAGTACCGTCTCACCCCTCAACCTTCACTCTCCGTAGCCCTCCACACCCCTATCCTTCCCTCCTCCTCCTCCTCCTCCTCCTCCCCCCCCTCCTCCTCCCCCCCTCCTCCTCCCCTCCTCCCCCCTCCCCCTCCCCTCCTCCGCCTCCTCCCCCCTCCCCCTCCCCCCGCCGACGTCTCCTCCCCCTCCTCCCTCCTTTCCTCCTCTTCCCCCTCCTTTTCCCCCTCCCCCTCTTCCTCCCCTCCCCCTCCCCCTCTCATCCTCTACCCCAGCCTCCTCCTCCTCCTCCCCCCCTCCTCCACTCACTCCTCCTCCCCCCCCCCGCTCCCCAGTCCTTCCTTCTTCCTCTGCCTCCTTTGTTCCAGAAAGACTGATCGCGACGACCACCGTTAAGGCGCCCTTAACGATCACAACCTTCAACAAATTTCATTTTTGGGGGGAAAAAAGGGAGACTTACACAGACGGACTGTTTGGGACTCAATTCCCCGGGGGCAGCTAGTGGATTTTTTGTGGTAGGGTTTTAATGAAAAAAAGGAAACGTTTCTGTTTCCCAGGACCCAACTCGACGCAACTGCAGCCTCGTGACGTCACCAAAAACACAAAACGACAACACTCCTATGTCATTCATGCAGGAACAAACGGTAATAGGGGATCTGAAAAATATGGAAAAGTACAGGAAAGTTGATCCGGAAATTAAAGACTAAATATCCATCATTTTTTTTGGGAATTTTCTCCCCAGACTGGAGTTGGCCAAACGTTTTACGAAAAAGCGTTTCAGCGTAAAAAACGGCAAAGGTCTTTTTGTGCACAGGAAATGTCGTTCGCAAATTTCGGGAAAATTTTCTACAAAGCTCAAACTCCGGGTTGGGTTTCCCATCCTTTTGGGGATGGGGCTCCCCTCAGCCCCTTTTGGTCAGGGCGTTGGGACGTCTGCAAAATGAAAAATTTTTCTTCTTGCAGATAAAAAAACGGCGAGCGGAGGGCAGTAGCAGCTCCCTTTAAAATCCCTTTTTTCCCCCACAGTTTAAACCGGGGTCACTTTTTATTTCCGAAATACTAATCAAAAAAACTTAAAAAAGCGCTCTGTTCCCGTGGCCCCTAGACCCCCTTCGGTAACCCTCACGCAAGGTTCCCAAAACTTTTAAGGAACTTAAATTACTATACACAAATGTCGAAGCATTATTTTAAAGCGTAATAAATTATTGGCTTACTTTTGTTTCCGAATCCCCAAAAGTTTCGTTAGAAATACTGAGTTTTTGGGTCACCCCAAAGATAAACATTTATTATCTAAAATAACCATTCCAGGCTACAAGACAGTCCTAAATTGTCGTACGCTTAAAGCGGTGGAGGTGTCATTTTTTACTTTAAAAGAAAATTTGAAAGAAAATCAAAATCGAAAAAGTAAATCAAGCCATTATGACCCCGTCTACGCAAAGTTTAAAGCTTAACGGAAAACTGCTAACTTTTGGGACAATATATCGCCCTCCAAAATCAAATGCAAAATAATTGCCCCCTGTATGACGAAATAAAGTCATTGTCATTAAACGTACATTATATGGGGAAATTTTTTAACCTCCCTCGTATAAACTGGAGTAATAATTCTACTGTAAGGGGGTAGCGATTGCTTGATAGAAAACAACTTTTTAAATCGGGTGGCCCTGAACCTACAAGGGATAAAGTATCCTAGTTTAGTTTTCACACCGACTTGATCTGATTGATTACTGCGATATGGTAACATTTGGAAAACGTGATCACAGGTTAATCAGATCGGCATAAATTGCAACGTAGACTCCGAAAATCGTTTTTGTTCCAACTATATAAAGCGATTTCAAAAAGATCAGCGGGTACTAAGCAATTGACTGGATGACCTACAAAATGGTAAAACGCCAAAAACATGTGAATTTATTTACAAATAACCCCAAATCTTTTGTTGAAAATTTTCCTCGGAAAAGAAAACTTTTAAATAACATAACGACCCTTTTGGATGACTATAAATTTCAACAATCACGTCAGTTAAGCCCGGCGGTAAAAAGTTTACAAGCGATCAATGCAGACTGCGTTTCTAGAGTTAAATGCGTAAGCGTTGTTGCAAAGGATAATTAAGTCAAAAAAAGCGAGTGTGAAGAAAAAATTAAAAGGGAAAACCCAAAATCAAACCCGAAAAGGTTCTTTCAATACTTTTTGGAAGTAAAAAAAACGTCAAAACATGTTGGGCACTGAAAAAAAAATAACATTTAGAAAATGATATGGGGGTATGCGTCCGTACTCAATGATTCTTTAATGCGTTTTTTTAAGAAGCAAAAGCTCCATTACCAGAACCAGAAAACATTTTTGCGGGACTCGAAATAAAAGATTGGTAATGGAGGAAAACATAGACGAAATATCAAAGTATTTGCAAAAAACTTGCCCCCGAAAAATCCGTGGGGGTGGACAAAATCTCGCCGAGATTACTTCGCGAATGTCCAGTCAACTTTCGCCCCTTTAAAGATTTTTTTTTCAATAAATCCTAAGGGACAAAAATGTTCCAGTATGGGGAATTTGCTAATGTTACCCGATATTTAAAAAAGGGGATTTTAAACCCTCGAAAGTAAATTATCGCCATAGTCTAACTCTCAAAATTGTTAAATTTTTTGAAAAATTTGGGGGATAAAATGTTCGTTTCTCGATAAAATAACTCAATTTTAAAACCCCAGCATGGTTTTCAAATAAGGACCCTTTTAAACAATCTACTCGTTTTTTCAATGTCATTTATTAAATTTTGGACCGCTAAAACCCCCCGGGATATAAATCCTTATTTTCAAAAAGCCTTTCGATACAGTTCCCCATAACGTTTTTCCCCAAGCAAAGGGGCACAGGGTTAGGAGAGTTATGTTCTGGATTGGCATTGGCTTTCAATCGTAAAAAAACGGGGGTAATAAAATGGGGAGGCATCTGATTGGTTGAACTAGTGGGGGGGCCTCAGGGGTCGGTCTTGGTCCTACTCTTTTTTTTGATATACATCAAAGATCTGGACTGCGACTTGTATCTAAAAAATCGAAATTTTTCTGATGACACCCTATTGGCGGCAAAGCATATACTAAAAACTGCAAACTATCAACGTGATCTCGACAAAATATCAGATTGGAGTGATAATGGCTATTAAAATTAAATTCCCATATTGTAAAGTAATTTATAGGGAAAGATAAATCAAAAATAACTATCAAAGCAAATAAAACGTTAAATGAAAATACACAGGAAAAAAGGGTTTAGGTGTCTCATTATAATGATCTTTAAAAACCCGTACGCATTGCTAGCTGCCAGAAAAAAGGGAAATAATGTTGGCTTCATTAAACGCAAAATTTTAAAAATAAAAATCCGAAAGTAATACAAAAATTACACTCTTTGTTAGGCCGCACTTAGAATATGCCGTTCAAAATTTTGGTCGCCTTGTTTCGTAAAGATCAAGCCCAAATTGGAATCGGTTCAAAAAAGCAAACCCCCCAAAACCTCCCCGCAATTCTTTATGAAGAGAGACGCGAAAACTTAAAAGTTTTCCCTAAAATCGAGAAACCGTGGGGGCTTGATAAACCCCTTTTAAGATCCCAAAGGAATGTGTCATTAAACAAAAGGGAAACCCATTTGGCTTTCTCCTCAAGTGACAAAAAAAAATAACGGTTTTAACTGCGGTCAACGTTGCATCACTGTCCCGTAAAATTATTTTATGTTAGACTTGTGATCGAGGGGAAAAAATTACACAAATTTGTGATGCCCACATTAACTTCTTTAAAAACGACTTGACGCGCACTTAAAGTAAATGGGTATTGAATTTCCCTCGAAATTTATAAAAATAGTCCCCCCCATCGATTGTGTTGTGGTAGTTTTTAGTTTTGCATTTTCATATCCTATCATTTTTCACACGAAACTTCCATGTCCTATCTTTTTTAGGGACATGGTATCATTTTTTCCCAAAGTCCTCTTACTTATTGATTTATAGTATGTAGTCAAAAGATACCCTTTTATGGACCAAAAGGTCTCCTGGTGTCTGTTATTCCTATGTATTTCCCTTTTATTCTATGTTTCCTCCTCTTCTTACCCGCCAGGTGGGCGGTTGGTAGAATCACGGACTGGTGTTGCAAGTCCCTGCGCCTTGGTCAGTGGTTCGGGCCACCAATTCGCCTGGGGTGGTGGCGCTTTGTATGCAATACCTTGTAGTTGGGACTTGCAAAAATGTCCCAGATAGGTCAAAAATCTTATCTTATCCTCCTCCTCTTTCACCAGTCCAGTTTTTTGTATCTTCCTAATTTGTATACGTCATGTAGTTAGTTTCTCATATAGTTCCTTTCATTACACCTTACGTACTACCAACACTGCTACTACTACTACTACTACTACTAACTACTACTCAGCCTAAACATGTTAGCAGAAAACCACCGAATTCATTTTTTCTCAGTGTAAAAAAAAAACCCGAATGGGCCCCCAAGGTGTTTCCTGCGGGTTGGGTGTCCCGTTAGAATGATAGGTCAATTTACACTTATTTCTGACTAAAACTGAAATACCTTTTTTGTTCTTTTTTTCAAAAAGAATCACTTTAAATTTATTATTAAAAAATTTTTTAATTCCGAATTTACTTAAATGCTGACTAAACATGAAAATAAATTCTTTTTTTCATTTAATCAAAAAGAAATACACTTAATTGTAGCCTATGTATTATCTAAAAAGTTGGTCTAAAATCTATACTATCTATATCGTCAATTAGTCAATCTATCAATCTATTTATCTATCATTATTAGCATTCATGTTATATAATATCTAAATTATCGAAAAGTTGGCCTAAAAGAAAAAATTATGATTACTACCTAAATACATAAAAGGGGGTTATGGAAACTTAATAAAAAACCCCAACTTTTTTTATTCCTGTCATTGCTCCTTTTTCATGTCTCTCTCCTCTCCTCTCTCTCTCTCTCTCTCTCCTCTCTCTCCCCTCTCTTCCCTTTTCCCCTCTCTCCCCTCTCTCTCCTTCTTTGTTGTGTGTTGTGTTTGTTTGTGTGTGTGTGTGGGGTGGGTGGGTGGGTGGGTGGGTGGGTGGGTGGGGGTGGGTGGTTGGTTTGGTGGGTGGGTGGGTGGGGGGTGGGCGGGGGGGTGTGTGTGTTTTTGTGTGTGTGGTGTGTGTGTGTGTGTGTGGTGTGGTGTGTGTGGTGTGTGTGTGTGTGTGTGTGTGTGTGTGTATTTTTTTCCTATTGTATTTACCCAGTTGTACATAAGAAAAGAGCTATGCTCGTACTGTCCCCCTTCCCAAATCTACTTTATCCGCTTTCCTTTGAAGTCCTATACTTCTTGCTTCTGCGTGTGTGTGTGTTGTGTGTGTGTGTGGGGTGTGTGGTGTTTGTGTGGTGTGTGGTGTGTGTGTGTGCGTGCGTGCTGTGCGTGTGCGTGTGCGTGTGCGTGTGTGCGTGTGTGTGTGTGTCCATATTTTATCCTTTCCTAAGATATTACTTCTGTCTCTCTCCTGTCTCCATTATCTCCCTTTTGTCCTTCCCTCCAGTTTATTTCGTGGGTTTGCAGCTTGAAGGAGAGAAAGAAAAAGGGAGGAAGGGGAAGAAAGGGAGGAGAAGGGAGTTACTTTCTATTGTTCCCTTTAAAGATGTTTACGTATATAGTATTTATTGAACACATGGACTTGCTAATGATAGTGAGATGTTGTTCGATTCATAAGATTGATCGTGTGTAAGGTTGTGATTACGCTATTATCGTTCAAAGGAAATCGCTGCATTTATCAAGCAAGAATTCAAAGGAGATGATGCTGCATGAAATAATTAGGGTGCAAATGAAAAAAAAAGTGTTGTAAACGGATGCTCTGATTTTTTTTTTTTTTTTTTAATGAGGAACGCTATTGATACCACCACCGCTACCACCACTATCACTACTACTACCACCAATACCAATACCACCATTACCACCACCACCACTTCTACCACCATTACCACTCGCTACTACTACTACCACCAATACCAACACCACCATCTACCACCATTACCTCTACCACCACTACTACTACTACTACCACCAATACCAATACCACCACTACCACCACTACTACCACCATTACCACTACTACTACCACCAATACCATTACCACTACTACTACCACCATTACCACCACCACCACTTCTACCATTACCACTAAACATTTCCGCCACCACATGTGCCACTGCTACGTTGCATAACTGTTCTAATTTACCTTTAACCTTCTTTTAACGTGACTATTATTATTATAACCTTCCTTGAAAAGAAGTATAAAGAAAACATAAGCTCTTCTCTCTGCCTTACAACGTCCGGAGGTGAAAAGCTGTAATTTCCTCTTCCTCTAATCATGTTGCATGTGTTGCTTATAAACCAGTAATGCCTCCACCTTAAACACCATGCAGGCAATACACTTGATAATAAAACGATGATAACCCTAATAAATCACTGTTTCAATGCTCTTTTCTACTTCAATACAACTTTAACCCCTTCACACCCATATTTTTCCTTTGTTATAAAAAATTGTATGTTGTCGAGCCATAAAATTAAGAAAAATCACTTAATTTACCAAATTAGTTAGTCGACAAGGATACTAAACAGGTCATATCTATAAAACATTGCTTATATTCACAAAAAATTGTCTAATAACACCCAAATTACAATGGAAATTACGTTCTGGGTCTCAAGGGGTTAAGATATGTATCAATGTATATAATTGTCAATTTTGTGGTAAGACTTGTATATATTACTTTAGTTTATCATTTTCTCTACATGCTCCGATGATGTTACGACCTCATTTTAGCAATCACTCAGTTCATTATCATTTTTCTTTTTCCTGCTTGTGTTATTGATTGCCTCACTTTTCAAGCATCCTTTCAACGCTTCCCTGGTTTCCTGCCTCATTGCTCCTTAGCACCGTCACGTACTAAACCTATACTGTATATAACCATCGCTTCGTGCCACATGTAGTCTACCTTCCCACCGTCTACGCTTTGCTGTTGCCTCTATCTATGCATTACTTGGTGAACCTGTAGGTACTAAATATATTATGGTTGATATCAGTTTTTGTTTTGTTTTTGTCTTAGTTTTTCTGATTTGTGGATATTTGATGTGAGAGAGAAAGAGTATTAGAGAGAGTTAGAGAGAGAGAAAGAGTTAGAGAGAAAGATAGAGAGATGGAAAAGTCTACGATGATTGACTTTTCTCTCTCTCTCTCTCTCTCTCTCTCTCTCTCTCTCTCTCTCTCTCTCTCTCTCTCTCTCTCTCTCTCTCTCTCTCTCTCTCTCTCTCTCTCTCTCTCTCTCTCTCTCTCCAAAAAGAAAACAGTATCCAGGTGTTTTATCATGCAATATACAACACAGAATACATTAGTTGTGAACCCAAACGGAACATTTCTTAGACAAAAAAAATCACCTTGCAATGGAGAGGAAGTGACTGTCATGTCTTTAAGTGACAGTCTTACAGGAACCACCACACCAGTGACCGTGAAATGACTGTGGCAGCTGCAAATAACGTCTTACAGCAAAAGAATGATGAGTTTATAATGCTCGAGTAGCTACCCATTACAGCTGATTGTATTTACCGTTGTAATTTGGGTTTTCTGATCTCTGTCTTGCATTTTAGACACTTTTTGGCGCTTTTTACGAAAAGAAGAAAATTTACAAAAAAATAATGATCTCGTGTTTTTTCCTCGTCCCGGATTATTTTTCTTTTAGTGTTTGTTTAATTAAATTTTGTCTTGTTTTATTAGTTTATCTTTTTTTCAAGACTTATGATTAGTCATATTTAACCCCTTGAGGTCCAGCACGTAATTTCCATTGTAATTTGGATACCATTAGACAATTTTAATGAATATAAGCAATATTTTATAGATATGACCTGTTTAGTATCCTTGTTCACTCGCTAATTTGGTATATTAAGTAAGTTTTCGTAATTTTATGACTAACAACAGACAATTTTATATAGCAAAGGAAAGATCTGGGCTTGAAAGGGTTAAGGGTGGTTTTAAACGATAGATAAAATAACTTACATTTATTGGGTACCGTACATTACCATATCAAAAAGTGTGGATTCAGGTAGCAAACAATAATCCTGTGTGTGTGTGTGTGTGTGTGTGTGTGTGTGTGTGTGTGTGTGTGTGTGTGTGTGTGTGTGTGTGTGTGTGTGTGTGTGTGTGTGTGTGTGTGTGTGTGTGTGTGTGTGTGTGTGTGTGTGTGTGTGTGTGTGTGGTTCCTTATGTTATCCTTTCCTAAGATATTACTTGTCTCTCTCCTTTCTCCAGTATCTCCCTTTTGTCCTTCCTTCCAATGTTTATTTCGTGGGTTTGTAGCTTGAAGGAGAGAAAGAAAAAAGGGAGGAAGGCCCTGGAAAGGGAAGAAAGGGAGAGAAAAGGAGAGGAGGAGAAGGGAGTTACTTTCTATTGCTCCCTTTCTTCTCTCACCTCTCTCCTCATTTGTTACTGACGCCCCCCCTCTTCTCTCTCTCTTCCCCTCCCTCCTACCCCCCTCTCTCTCTTCCCCTCCCCTCCTAACCCCCCCTCCTCCTCTTTACTCTCTTCCCTTCCCGTCCTACCTCCTCCTCTTCTCCCCTCTCTCTCTTCCCCTCCCCTCCTATCCACCCTACCTCTCTCTCCTCCTCCCTCTCTCTCTCTCCTCCCCTCCCTCTCTCTCTCTCCCCCCCTTCCTCTTTACTCTCTCCCAACAAGTGTTTAGAAAGTGACCACAACTAAGTGAGGCAAGTGAAGTAAACTTTAATTAATGGTAAACTTTCCTTGCGGGTGTCCTTTGCATTTCACTTTCTTTTTTCCTCTCTCTCTCTCTCTCTCTCTCTCTCTCTCTCTCTCTCTCTCTCTCTCTCTCTCTCTCTCTCTCTCTCTCTCTCTCTCTCTCTCTCTCTCTCTCTCTCTCATTCATTTGTCTGTTTTCTTCCAACGCAAAATCACAGGAGTTTATATTATTTCCATTATATTTCACTCAAGTATTTGTCATCGTCGTAGAAGTAGTAGTAGTATTAGTAGTATTAGTAGTAGTAGTAGTAGTACCGTAGATAACACTATACTCGCCACCTGCACTAATGTCGCCAGCCGCCAAATATTATGAATTATAGCATCACTACTGATTTGTATGTGCCACTGAAGATGATACACAGTAGTTTATAATCATAACTGTATAATCTCCCGTTTCAGCGTTGTTTTATGCTTTGTATCTGCAAGTATATACGGTTTCAAATTTCGCTACTCGTTTTTTTTCGGGCGACGACGACGGCGGGAGGACACTCAGAACATAAACACTAGCTGGCGATCTTAGTGTAGCCCGTTACCAACGTCGCCACCCGGTTTTATTTTTGTAATTTGTTCATTTATAGCCATACTATGACACAGATGTAGACACAAAATGACACAGACTCTCCAGATAGCCCCTTCTAACCTTCCTGAAATCATGGATGTAGAAATGTAAGTATTAACGCCACCACACGTCTGTACATCGAAAAAAAAACGTTGTCCTGGCGACTTTAGTGTTATCTACGGTAGTAGTAGTACCAGGAGTAGTATAAAGTTGTTGATGGTGGTGATGGCTGTGTGCGTGTTTCACTCTCTCTCTCTCTCTCTCTCTCTCTCTCTCTCTCTCTCTCTCTCTCTCTCTCTCTC
>JACEEZ010022682.1:167500-170000 GCA_016584305.1 Chionoecetes opilio
TCTCTCTCTCTCTCTCTCTCCCCCGTGACCACCTTTTTCCTCGACCATTCCTCTCTCATCTGTCATCCTCGCTATCTGTTCCTCCTCTCCTTCCACTGCCAACCCACCTTCTGTCTCTCTTACTCTATTTTAATTCTTTTACTCTTCTTTTTATTACCCTTACTACTCTTTTCTTACTCTCTCTTACTCTCTCGTCACCTTCTGTCTCTCTTACTCTATTTTACTTCTTTTACTCTTCTATTTATTACCCTTACTACTCTTTTCTTACTCTCTCTTACTCTGTCTCTCCTACTCTCTCGTCACGCCTTCTGTTCCTTCCCTTCCATCGTCCTTCCCTCCTTCAAAACCTCCTATTCCTTCACGTGTCTATCTTTTCCATGTCTTGCATCACCGTTCCTTATTTTGCCCATTCTATATCTATCCCATTCTAGTCCTTTGCCCATTCTATATCTATCCCATTCTAGTCCTTTGCCCATTCTATATCTATTCCATTCTAGTCCTTTGCCCATTCTATATCTATCCCATTCTAGTCCTTTGCCCATTCTATATCACGCTAGGTTTGCGTGTGGTTTGTTGTTTGTTTGGATGTAGTTGTGATATGCAGGGTTACTTTTTCCAAGATCAATAGACTTTTAATAGTATGTTATTTAGTATGTCTATTAATCTTGACTTTTTCTCTCGTGTTCTTGTGTTTCTGTTGTCTACTTGATAATTATGTACTTGAGTTCATTATAATATTGTACTTATGGGAGTTATTTTCTCGTGTGTACTTTACCATCGTGATTTCCTCCTGTCCATTCAAAGAGTTACTGTTAATTAAAGTATTGATTATGTTATATATGGTATATTCTACGCCCTTTTTTCTCTCAAACAAATCAAATCTCATTAACTTAAGGTTTGAGGTGACACTTTGACAGAACAATGGTACAGATTATCACTGAGTCATCAAGAAAGGATAAATATCACATACACACACACACAGATACACACACACACACACACACACACACATACACACACAGACACACACACACACACACACACACACACACACACACACACACACACACACATACATACACACAGTCACACAAACACACACACACATACACATACACACAGGCACACAAGTCACACACACACAGTCACACACACACACACACACACGCACACACACAGACACACACACACACACACACACACACACACACACACACACACACACACACACACACAGTCACACACACACACACACACACACACACACACACACACACACACACACACACACACACAACTTTTTGGGTACTCCGTAGTGTAGCGGTTAGCACGCTCGGTTCACAACCGAGAAGTCTCGGGTTCGATCCCCGGGCGGAGCGGAAACAGATGGGCTGTTTCCTTAAAAAAAACCCGAGCCCCTGTCCACCCAGCAGTGAATGGGTACTGGGTGTTAGCCGGGGTTTGTAACCCGCTTCCCGGGGTGCTGGCTTCCCCCAACACTAAGCACTAAGGATGAATGATAAAAATGTTGATATGGAGACGGGGCCATACGAGCGTTGCTCAGGCCCTGTAAAATACAACTAGACGAATACATCTAGATAAATACACACACGCCTCCCGCTTCCATCACACTCTCACACGCTTCCTTCCCCTAATTAACACACACACACACACACCTCTCACCACACACACACACACACACATACACACACACACACACACACACACACACACACACACACCTCACCACACACACACACACACACACACACACACACACACACACACACACACGGGGGAGGGGGGGTCGAATGTGGTCAGCGGCGGGGAGAAGTTGTGGACATGGAGTTTTGCGTTTAAGTCCCACAGATGGTCTAAAACAATGATATCAGTGCAAGGTTTAGTAGTATGCTAGTTACAAAAGATTGAATGGTAGTTAGATTAAGAGTAGACTCATCAATTCAACTCATTCTGGCTTTTTGTGTAGCGGACTTTTTGTTACTTTTTCTTTTTTTTGCCCTTGGTCAGTCCTTTGTGATGTAAAAAAAATAACTTAAATGTTCCAAAATCTGAAGAAACATAATCATACTCGAAAATGAGATAAAAAAATTGAGATGCTTGATGATAAGCCATGACATGTTTGATAGCAGTAAATGACTAAATACGTTTGACTCACAAATGACAGATTGACAATAATACTACGGTTGGAAAAATGAGAAAGTTTTGCTTGAGAAAGTATAGACCAGTTAGTCCTTGAGCCAGACCAAAAGTAATGCTCCGGCGGGGGGAGTAATTCTCATTATGATTTTCCATTAGACCAATGTCTCAAGTGTCAGAAAAGGTGTGATGGACATCTGAGAACGGTAGCTTAGTGCCCGGATGGACGCCATCTTTGAAACCACCCAGCTCGAAAATGTCCATTTGGTGGGGTACATTGTTGCACGTGTATCTGGACTTCTATACTAGCTATCGATGTGCGGTTGACGACTAAATATACGTC
>JACEEZ010022682.1:175000-177500 GCA_016584305.1 Chionoecetes opilio
ATATCTATAAAAACATTGCTTATATTCACTAAAAGTCATCTAATGGTGGTCAAATTACAGTGGCAATGCCATTCTGGGCCTCAAGGGGTTAAGAGCAGAATTGTGAACAAATTAACCCCTTCACGCCCAGATCTTTCCCTTGCTATATAAAATCATCTGTTGTTAGCCATAAAATTACGAAAGCTAACTTAATATACCAAGTTAACTAGTGCACAAGGATATTAAACAGGTCAAACTATTGCTTCTATTAATTAAAATCGTATATAGGTAGTCAAATTTCAATGAAAATTACGGTCTGGGCCTCAAGGGGTTCAGCGTTTCAGAGGCTGTTGTAGCTGCTCAAGGCAATAATGGTGGTGGAGGGTGTTCGCTCATCTCTTTGGAGTGTACAATTAACCTCTAAAAGCAACCTCCGTCACTCACCTTGTAGTAATCGTCAACAAGGTCGAGGTTAAAAAGATTACGATGAAGCGGCGATGACAATTTGCTTCGTGACAAGAAATCATGACTAATATTTAGAACATGACTGTGTCTGGATTTAAGTATTTTTCACCTTTCTACTGTTTCCGTAGGTCAGGACGAGTGTGAAAGTAACAATGAAATGGTGTGCAAACAAAACAATTATTCATAGTCTAGGCTAGGTTATGTTAGTTTGAGGGTTACGTTAGGTTAGGTTAGTTTGATGGTTAGGTGAGATTAGGTTAGTTTAATGGTTTGATTAGGTTATTATTTGATGCTTTTTACAAATGGAGAGTGCTTTCTCCCGTCAAATCGTCTAAAAAGTTTATTATTAGAAATTTGTCATCACTTTTTCGAATTGCAAAAAAACAAACTTTTTTAACAATTGCACAGGAAAAAATTATCTCCACTATATTAGGGAAAGCATCACATATTAAGCGAAAAAAAATCAAAAATACGTAGTCTAAAAATCTTGCAAGTCATAAACAAATTTTTTACCGGAATCGCTTAATCTTTTTTTCTCTCCTCATCTGCCTTTGCTTCTATCTCGATTATTTAGTCATTGTTATCATCTGCAGTTATTTGTTTTTATTATATCTCCTTATTTTCTTAACCTGTTTTAATTAATTACACGAAAGAGAATAAGAAAAAAAAACGAGCACACAAAAGGACGTAAGGGAGAGAGTAAGCTAGAAAGTTAGTAGTAGTAGTAGTAGTAGTAGTAGTAGTAGTAGTAGTAGTAGTAGTAGTAGTAGTAGTAGTAGTAGTAGTAGTAGTAATAGTAGTAGTAGTAGTAGTAGTAGTAGTAGTAGTAGTAGTAGTAGTAGTAGTAGTAGCAATAGTAATAGTAGTAGTAGCACCAGTAGTAATGATAATAGAAACAAAAAAATATAATTAATAGTAAAAGTGCACAGAAAAAAAGAAAATCAGAAAAAAACTGAACAAGAAAGAGAAACAGGAAGTAACTAAATTAAACGAAAGCAAATAAAGAAAACACGAACACATAAAGAGGGCGAGAGAGAGAGAGAGAGAGAGAGAGAGAGAGAGAGAGAGAGAGAGAGAGAGAGAGAGAGAGAGAGAGAGAGAGAGAGAGAGAGAGAGAGAGAGAGAGAGAGAGAGAGTGGAGGAAGAAGCATAATACAGTAAGGAAGAGGAATTGGAGGAGGAGAAGAAGGAGAGAAGAG
This sequence comes from Chionoecetes opilio, assembly GCA_016584305.1. Classification (NCBI taxonomy): domain Eukaryota; kingdom Metazoa; phylum Arthropoda; class Malacostraca; order Decapoda; family Majidae; genus Chionoecetes; species Chionoecetes opilio. The sequence goes on from JACEEZ010022682.1 coordinate 176,644, forward strand.
GAGACGGAAGTGTAAAAGTATCGGGGAAGTGTTTAGTTAGAGGCAAGCACCGAGAAATAGGCAAATAGTAAATGAGGGAAAGGTGTTACTTATCAGAGAGAGAGAGAGAGAGAGAGAGAGAGAGGAGAGAGAGAGAGAGAGAGAGAAGAGAGAGAGAGAGGAGGAGAGAGAGAGAGAGAGAGAGAGAGAGAGAGAGAGAGAGAGGAGAGAGAGAGAGAGAGAGAGAGAGAGAGAGAGAGAGAGAGAGAGAGAGAGAGAGAGAGAGAGAGAGAGAGAAGAGAGAGAGAGAGAGAGAGAGGAGAGAGAGGAGAGAGAGGAGAGAGAGAGAGAGAGAGAGAGAGAGAGAGAGAGAGAGAGAGAGAGAGAGAGAGAGAGGAGGAGGTGGAGGTAAACCAGGGAGTTGTACGTGCAACATGAGGAAAGAAGAGATGATAGCCAGACATTAACCCTTTTGAGGCCCAGAACGTAATTTCCATTGTAATTTGGGTGCCATTAGACTGTTTTAGTGAATATAAGCAATATTTCATACATATGATCTGTTTAGTATCCTTGTCCACTAGATAATTTGGCATATTTAGTTACTTTTCGTAATTTCATGGCTAACAACAGACACTTTTAAATAGCAAAGGAAAGACCTGGCGTGAAGGGGTTAATGCGGCGTAGTCTAGCAAGGTAGTCCCTGGTAGAGCTCTTGACTGGACTTAGAATTTTTGAAGGACCTCATATTTCATAGTGGCCGTGTGGGTTAATCAAGGCTGAGTGCACGCTGGAACCTTTGCAGATGTGAAGTACAATAAGCATACTATACAGCGCGGTAGTTTAGTTCAGACTAAGTTAGAAGGCCGGGTAAATTTTTA
>JACEEZ010022682.1:187500-195000 GCA_016584305.1 Chionoecetes opilio
ATTCATCCTTAGTGCTTTGTGTTGGCCGAAGCCAGCACCCCGGAGAGCAGGTCACAAACCCCGGCTAACACCCGGTACCCATTCACTGCTGGGTGGACAGGGGCTCGGGTTTTAAGGAAACAGCCCATCTATTTTCCGCTCCGCCCGGGGATCGAACCCGGGACTTCTCGGTTGTGAATCGAGCGTGCTAACCACTACACTACGGAGTACCCTGTGTGTGTGTGTGTGTGTGTGTGTGTGTGTGTGTGTGTGTGTGTGTGTGTGTGTGTGTGTGTGTGTGTGTGTGTGTGTGTGTGTTTAGTGGTTATAAAATTTTATCATGGATTTTTTTTACTATTGTTTAAAAAGGAGTTGAAGTGAACGACTCTCTAATCTAAAAAAAAAATATAAATAAAAAAATCTGTACACCTTGACAAATCTCTTTTATATACCAATACAGAAATAAAGGTATTTATCAAGTATCAGTAAGCAAACAACAATAACAACAAAAATACTATATAAGATACTATATACCAAATACTATAAAATAATAATACAACAACTATACTATACTATAATAAAAAAACTACTGTAAAATACTATATATGTAAAAATACTATAGAAACCTGAGCATCTTTCACTCCAAGCGTCAGACCATCACCCCAAAAAACAAGGCATCTTTCCCTCCCTCCTTGCGACCCTGCCCGACCCTTCTTCATCTATCTCCGGCACTACTGAAGCGGCAGAAAGTAGGGCGGCGTTAAGTGACAAGGCAGCACAACCCTCCTGTCGTCACGCTGGATGGCCGGCAGTGTTTTTGGCGACTGTGGCAAGAACACGGAATTCCACTGAGAGAGAGTTTCCTGCGAGGCGTCGCTGAGTATGTTATGACTCAGGAGGAAGAGATGAAGATGGAAAGAAGGAAGAGGAAAGATGACTGGATGAAGGAAGAATGAAAGAAGAGAACTAGAACGAACAGAGGAGTAGGAAGAGAGGGAGATGGAAGAGGGAAAAGATGGAAGAGGAAGTATGAAGAGAAAGGAAACCTAACCTAACCTAGACAAGAACGAACAGAGGAGCAGGACGAGGAGGAATAGAGATGGAAGAAGGAAAGGGAAGGAAGAGGAATTAAGAGAAGAAAGAGAACTAGAACGAACAGAGGAGCAAGAAGACGAGGAGGAGGAGGAGGAGATGGAAGAGGAAAAGAAGGAAGAGGAAGAATTTAGAGAAGGAGAACAAAAACAAAGACAGCCTCGAGAATTATCGTTGTTAACAATATAATAATCAATTAACATATACCATATACCGTACCCACTTAATACGTATACCACAAAGTATAAGGAATCTAAATATTGTTACGCTCTAAAACAGTGACTGGATTGAGTGGAATGTAGTGTAATAAATAAATAGGGCCAGACATATTTCGATACGTGGTTATATATAATGTGAAGAATAAAGTTGTGCTGCTTCGCTTTATATAGCAAACAAAAAATAACATTACTTGCTTTCTTGAAATAAACATTGTCCACACCTGTTTACCGCGTTTTTCATGTCAATGTTACTTTACTATCCACCAAAGTAAATATATGAGTGTTAATAATGTAATAATAGTAATAATGACTAAATTACTCTTAACCCCTTCACGCCCAGATCTTTCCTTTGCTATAAAAAATTGTCTGTTGTCGAGCCAGAAAATTGCGAAAAGTAACTGAATATACCAAATTAGCTAGAGGACAAGGATACTAAACAGGTCATATCTATAAAACATTGCTTATATTCACTAAAAATCGTCTTATGGTACCCAAATTACAATGAAAATTACGTTCTGGGTCTCAAGGAGTTAAACACAAAATGATATAACATGCACAAACGAGTCCATTCAAACTGGACTGTCGGATAAGTAAGTATTATTAATAACAGGAAGCTAAAGAAAGGAGTCTGTGACGAGTAAAACGACTATAAACAACATAGATAAAAGATAACCTAAAATGTTATCCTTAAACAGCTGTCAAAATTCAGCCTTAACATCATAAAGATTTTTTTTCATTATTTCGTAAATGATGGAATAAAACTTAGCAGTGAAGCATGCCAGGTAGAATGTTGGTTTAGCTAGCATGGCGTAGGAAACCCAGTAGGATTTCTATATAGATACGGGGTTTTGGGGTATAGACAAGCAATTAGCCTCCTTTTAGCTCATAAGGTTGAGGTGGAACTAACTGCTTTACCTGCCTAAGGAGAAAGTAGCTTAGTTCAAGAGTGACCAAGTTTTTTGAGGCGTGAAGCAACATTTATTACGGTCAGATGTGAGATAAGTGAGAAAAGTGAATGTACAACAGTCACTTCTTAAATAAACTGAGAGATGCTGGATTTAGGACGGGATGCAATTTTGTACGTACATACCACTGACAATACGAAAATCGCGAAATAGGTCAAAGCCAAATAATCAGATGAAAAACTAAACTAAGAGATCAGTATAAAAAAAATTTATTCGATTCCAAAGTTTAAGAAGATTCTAAAGATTCCAAAGTCTAAGATATGGATGTATACATACGCATGATTCCTTTCCTCCCTTTGTACTCCAGTCTGATCAGTGAACTTTTTTACAGTTAAATCGATAATAATACTACTGTTGATAATTATAGTAACGATATTGATAATGATACAATAAAAAAGTGCATTCATCACAAAAACAAACATACTAGGTACTTAATTGAATGTTAAAGTCCCCTCCCCCGGCTCATAAAACTATCATTGATCGCTCATAATTATTATTTAATTGTTAAGCTTCCCCCTCTCTCCCTAACATTGAAATATTGATCATTCATCGTCCATTTCATCAGTTTTCACGAGGTCAAGTCTTCTTAGTGAACTTTTTTGTTGTTAAAATACACTCCATTGAAGAAAGGGCCGGGAAAAAAATAAAAAATAAAAAAATAAAATATACCCCGGGGAAAAAAAAAAAAAAAAAAATACCCCGGGAGAAAAAAAATATATATCCCGGGATAAAAAAAAAAAAAAAAAAAAAAAATATACCCCGGGAGAAAAATAAAAAAATAAAAAATAAAATATACCCTGGGAGAAAAAAAAAAAAAAAAAAAAATAAATATACCGCGAGAGAAAAATAAAAAATAAAAATAAAAAATATCCCGGGAGAAAAAAAAATATAATATACCCCGGGAGAATTATACAAAATACAAAATTATAATATACCCCGGGAGAAAAGGAAATAAAATAAAATAGAATATACCCCGGGAGAAAAATAAAAAAAATAGAAAATGAAATGTACCCCGGGAGAAAGAAAAAAATAAAAAATAAAAATATACCCGGGAAAAAAATAAAAAATAAAATAAATATCCCGAGAAAAAATATAATAAAAATAAAATATACCTCGGGAGAAAAATAAAAAATTAAAATAAAATATATATCCTTGGAGAAAAAAATATATATATATATATACCCCGGGAGAAAAAAGAAAATATATATATATATATATATATATATATATATATATATATATATATATCCCGGGAGAAAAAATAAAAATAAAAATAAAATATACCCCAGGAGAAAAATAAAAAAATAAAAAATAAATATACCCCGGGAGAAAAATAAATATAAATAAAATAAAATATACCCCGGGAGAAAAAAAAAAAAAAAATATACCAAGGCAAAGGTTTACTACTAATAATTAACATCCAGCAAAGGCCTCACAAACAACACCAGAATACCATTGACAATACGAAAGGCTCGAAATAGGTTAAAGCCAAAAAAACTGATGAAAACTAAACTAAGAGATCGGTATAAAAATAAATGATTCCAAAGTCTTGGACTTTGGAATATCAGTTACTTTGCCTCACCCATCACAGTCACAAACTCCATCTCCTTGCTCAAGTAACTTCACTTTGTCACAAAAAAAACCTAGATCAATTGACTTTTAATAGAGTTTGACTTTTAATAATAGAGAGATGGTCAGTTAATCTTGGAAAAACCTTTAACCCCTTCACGCCCAGATCTTTCCTTTGCTATAAAAAATCGTCTGTTTTCGAGCCATAAAATTAAGAAAAGGCACTTAATAACCAAATCAGTTAGTGGACAAGGATACTAAACAGGTCATATCTATAAAATATTGATTATATTCACTAAAAATCGTCTAATGTTACCCAAATTACAATGGAAATTACGCTCTGGGTCTCAAGGGGTTAACGAGCGAGTGGCGACCAGCTGGATTATCACCGCTCAGCACAAAGACAGCGGTAGAAAGCATCAACTAGTGTAATATAAAAGAGGATAAACCAGTAAGACGCCTTAATCGGCGAAGGACGAGCGAGCCCGTAGAAACCCGATAGCAAGGAAATTTGTCTGTAGGCACGAATAGGGATTGAATGGCATCAGATGGCGAAGACCGCTTGTCAATCGGAAGCGGGATTCCAAAGATATAAGCTCCTGAAAGCGTGATGGTCGGTCGGGTCGGGTCGGCCGCTTAAGTGAGAAAAATCCCGTATCCAGTGAGGACTCGCGAGCGCTTTGCGCTCGCTCGCTCGTAATAAGATGAAGATATAAAAAGAGGTGTGTGGCCAGCAGACAGAGAGTGGAGTTCCGTCACGGCTGCGGTGACGCTTTTCTTTGAGCCACAACGACGCTTGCCTGTGGAGGTTTTGTAGCATTTTTTTGTTTACATTTTCTACCTGTGGCGTGTGGAGTGGACAATGACGTGCGCCTGATGTGATGAGTCTTGGAAGGGAAAGCTTGACGTGAGGCAGTGATGGCAAGGGGCAGTGGGTAGCGAACTGCCTATACAGTATGAATGCATATTATCAGTTTACACGAACTACCACATGTAGGTCTACCAAAGGATGATATGTATAATATAATGTCTAGACTATTATCCTTGGGTCTACCAGCCTCCTTATGTTGTTATCTGCGTCTAGTTATTGCGTCCAGTAGTAGGTTCCATAAAGACGTAGAACCCCTCACATCTCCCCTCAGAACCCCTTAGTCGGAGCGCGGGTTCAGTCCCACCCGCGTCACCCTTCCCGCCCTCCCACCACCACCTCGCACCCTCCCGAAGGTGACGGTGAAACAAGGGATCTTTATGGCCGCGAGCTGGACCAGGAAGTGGGTGATTAAAGCGACCAACCTTTCCCTCCCTCACTCTATATAATGACACCCTCTTTTTCCCTCCCTGACTTATTATAATGACACCCTCCCTTCCGTCCCTCCCTTCCCTTCCCTTCCCTTCCCTTCCCTTCCTTCCCTTCCCTTCCCTTCCTTCTCACATCTTACCCACAGAACCTCTCATTTGTTTCCCCCCTCCTTCTCCTTCCTCTCCCCCTTCCCTTCTCCTCCCTCCCTTCCCTTCCCTCCTCTTCCTTCCCCTCCCTTCCCTTCCTTCCCCTTCCTCACCTCCTCTCCCCTTCCCCTCCTCCTTCAATTCCCTTCCGTTATTTCAGTCATTTGTCGGTGCACCCATTTGTCTTAGTTTTCGGTCAAATCCACAGGCTGTTCGACCCACACAAAGGAAAGGCTTCTCCGCCACCACAATGACGACACTATATTTAAGGCCTTATTATAGTTATGAACATATATGTAATATTTGGCATCTATGTTAAAAATGGAATGATCTCTTCGGTGCTATGGATGTTTGGGCAAAAGGAACTATTACTATCACACACACACACACACACACACACACACACGCACAGAGAGTCACACACACACACACACACACACACACACACACACACACAACACACACACACACACACACAGTCACACACACACACACACACACACACACACATGCACACACACACACACATCTTCACTTATGTTCCGTCGAGTATGAAGTGTCTACTACTAGTACTTACTACTACTACTACTACTACTACTACTACTACTACTACTACTACTACTACTAACTACTACTACTACTACTACTACTACAGTACTACTACTACTACTACTACTACCACTCCTACTACTACTACTATTACTATCTATAAAATATATCCACGAATCAATATATTGCAACAAGACGTGCATTGTCTCAGAAACAGTTTATTGACCTCGACCTCGTCAATGCCAATATACAAAACTTTTTATTCTAACTTTCCTCCTACGTACGTGTACATAATGCTGATTTGTCGTCATTAATTCTTTGTTTTAACCCACAACGACCGTCACCTTGAACTCCCTGTGAGCGAGTCTGTTGAGGTCTGACTCACGTTATAACCACACTGACTCTTGGCTACGTCTGTTTGTTTCAATTATTGTTCGTCACCCTTACGTGGAAACCTTATAGATATTTAGATATTCATTCATTATACACACAAGGACACTATACACACAATAAGCACACTATAAGTTACTAAAATGGATTAACTAACGGTTACTAACGGACTCAAGCTGGAAAAGCGTAGATTTAAAAAGGAAATTGGGAGAAACTGGTTCACAAATAGGGTGGTGAATGATTGGAATGGACTAAGTCGTCAGGTGGTCAACACGAAGTCTATTGGGATCTTTAAAAGGAGTCTGGATAAATTCATGGATGGGGAAGAGAGGTGGATATAGGTAGAGTTAAGTAACAGGAACAACCTCGTGTAGGTCTCACAGCCTCTTGTAGCTTCCTTATTTTCTTATGTTCTTATGTAAAATATAAGATATAAAAAAGTTAAAACATAAAAGTTTCTTAAAGTTAATGGTTTACTTGGAAGTGGAAGGAGCTTTTTTTTTTAGTATACCGTCTTCTTCTTTCTCTTAATAGTCATTTTTTTTTCTTTTCTTTTTACCCTTGCTGCTCTATTTTTTCCCCTTATGTATAGAAATTATAGTTCTCATTCACCTTTTCTTTTTTTGTACACTCTATTCACTCCTTGATTTTGAAGTAGGAGCTTTTTTCTTAGCTTTTTTATTTCATTTTTTCTGTCTCGTAATGGTAGCGATTCATCTGCTTTTGAAATAGAAGGAGCTCTTTTTTTTTTTTTCTACACAAACTTAGTCGCTGATTTTTAACTGGAAGGAGCTTATTTTCTTTCAGTTCTTTTTTTTTTCTTTTAATGGTGTTTTTTTGTCCTTTATGAATAAAAAAAGGGTTCTAATTCATCTTTTTTTTTCTTTTTTTTCTACACACTATTCACTCCCTAAATTTTGAAGTAGAATGAGCTATTTTTTTTTAGTATTATGTTATTTTATCTTTCTCTTAATGGTTTTTATTTCCTTTATGAATAAAAAAAAAAGTTCTCATCCATCTCTTTTTTTTACACACTATTCACTCGCTAATTTTGGAAGCTTTTTTTTTAAGGAGCTTTTTTTTTCAGTTCTTTTTTTTCTCTCTCTTAATGCATAGTCCTTCATCTGGCTGCCCACACGTCACACAAGCAGCAGGGCGCCCCGAGGCAGTCCCCCTGGCCCGCCCCTCTCCCACGCCCACCCCAGGAAGCGGGGTCACCTGCCCTCTAGCACCCATGGAACACCTGCCGCTGGTTCCTCTGCTGCAGGTGGGATGAGGCCCTGAAGGTTTTT
>JACEEZ010022682.1:200000-240000 GCA_016584305.1 Chionoecetes opilio
CATTTGCTTTGGCTGGGTCAACACTTCTATATCTTCAAAATCTAGCAGGGTCCATAAAACTGGAAAATAATATTGAAAAAAATAATAATTAACATTCATTTAAAAAATAATGAAGTGATTTAAATCAGAGAAAATAAATCACCCAAAATAAGTATGATAAATTCAACATATTTTAAAACTATTCAACAAAGTTTCGTCCCAAAAACATAATGCGCATAAATGAAAAAATTTAGTTTGGTTTTGAACTAAGGGGGGTCCGGGGGGGCCACAGGCCCTAGTTATTCCAGTAGGGATTGTTCAAAAGGATATGATTGAAAAAATGCATATTTACCCTTTTAATGTAACAAAAGTTTCAACTCATTTAATTTCATTGATAACCAAAAAAAATAAAAGGTATAATATTTTACACTGGCCAAAATTCCCTAACAATTGGGGAAAAAGGGTTTGTTACCTTTTTGTATTTTAGAAAAATTTCTCTCAATGGCTTCCCCCAAAAAAAATTTCTTTTGGGAATTTTAAAAAAATCCTATTTTTTGGGAGGGAGAGATAAGGGTTTTGTGCCCTCCTCTTCTTCCTTTGTGACCTGCATCCCTCATTCTTTCCCTTTCGCGGACACTTTTTAAAAGGGGATTTTACTTTTTAGTTTTTTAAAACAGGGTTAGGGGAGTGAGTGTATACATCCCCTAGGAAAGGGTTATGGGAGGGGATCGTCAATTCGTTCACAAATCATTTCGTACCCAGTAGATTGTACACCAAAAAGTTTTTGGATCTTATAAAAAATAGTCGTTTTGTTCACTCAGCTCAGGTTGAACTTTTTTATAGAGTTTCGAAACGACATCAGATTACGCAAAACTCAAAAACAGTGTACGAAAAAACAAAAAAAACCTGGGTACGAAAAACCCCGTAACAGTAGGTTTTGGGGTTTGTTTAAATTTTTAACTCCATATTTACAGGGGTTTCGTACACAGGTTTTTTAGTTGTTCGAACTGATTTTGAGTTTTGCGTACATACGTGATGTCGTTTCTAACTTAGTAGTAAAATTCAAATTTGAGCGAGTGTACGAAACGATATGGTTCATATAGACTACGAAACAAATTTTTGGTTTTCTAATCTACTGGTTTACAAACAACTTGTGAACGAACTGACTGCACCCCTTCCTATAAAAACTCCCCTTCTACAAAAGCATTTATTTCCCCAAAGTGTGATTGCGGGGCGGAAACTCATTTAGAGAAAGTTTTTTCAAATCTTTAAGGTAAAAAAAACCATACTCCCAAAAGGGGTAGAGAATTTTGGGCCGTGTAAAAATTTACCAAAAAAACTAAAATTTCCGTGTCGGAGACCTATTAAAGCACGTCTCACGTGTAAATATGAGGGGCAAGGGCCCCACATAGCTCAATGTAAAGAACGCCCTCCCCCCCAAAAATAACCTGATAAATTTACAAAATAATCATTCAATTTATCTGATAAAAAAAAATAAAATATTTAGTGGCGGGAGCACAATGATATCACAGTCACGTCTCACTGAAATTCTTATGCGGGTGAGAGGGGTCTGATTAGCTCAAAGTAAAAATGCCCTCACAAAAATCCAATGTATACATTATATTGTGCAAATGGTCCCTAAAACCCAAAAATTTGGGCGAAAAGCAAAAAAAATACACTCACCTCGGGGGGGGTGGAGGTTTTTCTGTGGTCAGCTGCGTTGGGAAACCCCGATGGTGTTTTGAAAATAATATAAATTACTTTTTTTCCTGAAAGAACTTGCCATCCATTTTACCGTCCCCAAAAGGTTTCCTATTCATGAATGCTTATAGTATTGTAAAAAAATGAAACTGAATGCAAAAAAAAAGTTTACGCCCGGGGAGAGGGACGTCTCCACGAACCACGTTCGCCAGGCTACCCCAAATTCCCTTCGCCAGCCCGGCGGAGCAGCGCCCGGCGGAGCGTCGTGGGTTTAAAAAAAGAAATCCTGGGGCCTGGGAACGCTTTCGCCACCCGGCGAAAAATTTTTAAAAATACGGGCCTCACTCTCTGCATCTCCCTATTACTACTCTTGCACTCTCCTCTCACTCTTGCACTTCCCTACTCACTCTCTCACTCCCCTACTCACTCTCTGCCTCTCCCTATCCCCCTCTGCCTAATCCCTATACCACCTATAGTATGCCCACTATATCTTTTAAATTTTATGCTTCGCTATTTTATTTGCCTTTTAAATTTTATCCTTTCTTTTATTGCTACATTTAGTACTTTTCCCCAATTTTTATTTGTATTTTCACTGACGTCATTAAATGTAATATACATGTAAAGAATAACCATTGTAAAAATGGAATAAAAATTCTGATTCTGATTCTGATTCTGATTCTCTGCACTCTCCCTACTCACTCTCTGCACTCTCCCTACTCACTCTCTGCACTCTCCCTACTCACTCTCTGCACTCTCCCTACTCACTCTTTGCACTCTCCCTACTCACTCTCTGCACTCTCCCTACTCACTCTCTGCACTCTCCCTACTCACACTCTGCACTCTCCCTACTCACTCTCTGCACTCTCCCTACTCACTCTCTGCACTCTCCCTACTCACTCTTCTCCCTACTCACTCTCCCTCTCATCTCTTACTTTAGTATTGCCCTGGGTCTCTCTCCTTCAAAAAAAATCTTGTCATCTTCCACTCAATTATACAGCCTTGGTTTTGTGAGATAATTCAATAATCAGCCATAAATAGCAACACATCTCAAGTAAAATCTAAAATGTTACCCACCCCACTTAACATTCTTGCCGCAAACGTCTCGCAGTTTTATTGGTATTACCTTTATAGCCTTAGTTTTGCGAGATAACTCAATAGGTAATCAGGAAAAACAACAACAAATCTCAAGTAAAATACAAAATGTAACCCACTTCATTCAACATTCTTTTTCGCTTTCTAGAGCTTTCTTGGTTGGCGTCAGAATTTCGATACGATAAAAAGTTGTTGAGAAAAATAGGAGAAAACCACGTGGGTATTTGTTGTGGCTGAAACACTGGCTCAAAAAGGCGGTAAAAAAGTAATCAGCGACGCCTCTGCTCGACCTTCACAATTTTCACATCCATTACCAGGCACCAAAATGTTGTCTTTAACTTACAAGGAGTTATTTTGTTGTAAAGAAAAAAAGAACGATATGAAACCCGCAAGCTATATCAGACAACCTGTATTTGGCCCACAGATGATGAGTCCTGGCTTTTCTGTATGCGAGGCAGTGCAAGTGATCGGGTCAGGTGGGGTCATGACCTTAGTGGTGGTGGGGGGGGGGGTGAGTGTGGTGGTGGTGGGGGGGGTGAGTGGTGGTGGTGGTGGGGGGGGGGAGTGGTGGTGTGGTGGTGGTGGTGGTGGGTGTTTTGAGTGGTAGTGGGGAGGGTGGTGGTGGTGGTGGTGGTGGTGGTGGTGGTGGTGGTGGTGGTGGTGGTGAGTGGTGAGTGGTAGTGGTAGTGGTAGGTGGTGGTGGTGGTGGTGGTGGTGGTGGTGGTGGTATAGTCACATTATTTTAACAAGGCGAAAATTCCATTCTATCTTAAGTTTTCATGCTTAAAATTATGCCTGTTTACCTGATAATATGGTTAACTATGATAAAATACAACTGAAATTATGAAAAACCGTAGTATTCCCTTCTCCTGGCATCAAATATCAGTCAGTAAGCAGCAAGGAGGCAGGATTTTTCGTCTCGTTAAAAAAAAACAGAGTATAGTGGCAGTGATGATGGTGGTGGTGGTGGTAGTGGTGATGGTGGTGGTGTCGTAGTGGTGGTGGTGGTGGCGGCTTTGGTGGTGGTGGTGGTGGTCCCAGGTTGCAAGATCAAAGGGTTAAACTAACACTTAATCCAACGCACAAATTTGTAACATCAAAAGTGCAACAGCATCCAATAATCTTACACAAATGTAGGAGACAAGAAACATCTTCCAAATTACTGGATATCTGTCAGAGATAATGCGCTAAATGGCTATTTTCCGCTGATAACGACAACATAAATAAGCAGCCATTTATGAAACACTAAATATTTTACACATTCTTAACTTGATTTCACTTCAATGTTTGTACCAATTTTGTTTAGTTCTATCATGTTCTCTTACTCCTTTTGCTTTAGTACTCTTCTTCTTCTTTCCTTCTCCTCCCTTCCCTTCCCTTCCCTTCCCTTCCCTTTCCTTCCCTTCCCTTCCCTTTCCTTTCCTTTCCTTTCCCTTCCCTTCCCTTCCCTTCCTTTCCTTTCCTTTCCTTTCCTTTCCTTTCCTTTCCTTTCCTTTCCTTTCCTTTCCTTTCCTTTCCTTTCCTTTCCTTCCTTCCCTTCCCTTCCCTTCCCTTCCTTCCTCTTCCCTTCCCTTCCCTTCCCTCCTCCTCCTCCTCCTCCTCCTCCTCCTCCTCCTCCTCCTCCTCCTCCTCTCCTCCTCCTCCTCCTCCTCCTCCTCCTCCTCCTCCTCCTCCTCCTCCTCCTCCTCCTCCTCCACAAACGACGTGTACAGTAGCGGATCTGAAGAAATTCTGGACAAGTACAGGAAGTTGATCCGGAAATTCAAGACTAAAACTAATCATATCATTATTTCAGGAATTCTCCCCAGACTAGGAGTAGGCAAACGTTTTTACGATAAGGCGTTCAGCGCAAATAACCGACTGAGGGCTCTTTGTGCACAGGAGAATGTAGACTTCGCAAACTTCTGGGATAATTTCTACGAGGATCCCATCCTGGTTGAGGATTCCATCCTATTTGGGGATGACGGACTCCACCTCAGCCCCGTCGGCCATGCACGATTAGGACGTCTGCTAAATGATAAAGTTTCTTCTTACAGATCAAAAAACGACGAGCGGACGGCGGTAGCAGCATCACCTTAACCCCTTTCTTACCCCACAGCAACGCTGGGTCACGTCCCGTTTCCGCAAATACTAATCAAAGTAACTTAATCAAGCGCCCTGAAAAAGTGGACCGTAGACGCCCTGCCGGTAAACCCTCACGCAAGGTTACCAAAACTATCAAGGAACTTAAATTACTCTACACAAATGCCAGAAGCATTATTTTAAAGCGTAACGAATTATTAGCATACGTTGTTGCCGAAACGCCAGATATCGTCAGTATCACTGAGAGTTGGGTCAACACAAAAGATAAACATTTATTAGCTGAAATAGCCATTCCAGGCTATAAGACATTCCTAAATTGTCGCACGCATAAAGCAGTGGAGTGTCATTCTTTATATTAAAGAAATTTGCAAGCAATCGAAATCGATAAAGTAAATAAAGATCATTATGACATTGTCTACGCAAAGATTAAGCTAAACGGTAAATTGCTAACTATTGGGACAATATATCGTCCTCCCAAATCTAATGCGGAAGTAGATTGCCTCCTGTATGACGAGATAAAGTCAGTTGTGAACAATAATAACGATACAATTATTTGTGGAGATTTTAACCTACCTCATATCAACTGGAATAATAATTCTGCTGATAGAGAAGGTATGCGATTGCTTGATATGGTGAACGAAGTATATTTAAATCAGGTGGTCCGTGAGCCTACAAGGGATAATAGTATCCTAGATTTAGTTTTCACTACCGACATTGATCTGATTGATTACTGCGATATAGGTGAACATTTGGCAAACAGTGATCACAGGCTAATCAGATGCGGCATAATTGCAATGTAGACATCACAGAAAATCGGTTATTAGTCCCAAATTATAATAAAGCAGATTTCACGAAGATCAGCAGGGTACTAAGCGAAGTTGAATGGATTGACCTACTAAATGGTAATAACGCCGAAACATGTGTAATGTATTCACTAATAAAACTCCAATCAGTGGTGGAAAAACATGTTCCCATGGTAAGAAAACGTTTGAATAACATAAACAGACCCAGTTGGATGAATAATGAGATCCAACAAATCATTGGCAGAAAGCGCCGAGCGTATAAAGTTTACAAAAGATCAAATGCAGACTGCGATTCTAGAGAATACAATGACGTCAAACGTCGCTGCAAAGGACTAATTAATTCTAAAAAGCGCGAGTATGAAGAAAAAATTGCAAAGGAATCCAAATCAAACCCGAAAAGGTTCTTTCAATACGTTCGAAGTAAGAAAAACGTCAAAACAAGTATTGGACCACTGAAAGATAATAATAATATCTTGGTAAATGATAATAAGAGTATGGCGTTCGTACTCATGAATACTTTAATGCGGTATTTATTAAAGAAGACGAAACTCCATTACCAGAACCAGTAAACATGTATGCAGGACTCGAAAGGGATAGACTGGTAATAGGAGAGATAACAGTAGACGAAATATCAAAGTATTTGCTGAAACTTGACCCAGCAAATCCGTGGGGGTGGACGAAATCTCGCCGCGACTACTTCGCGAATGTCACAGTCAACTTTCGCTCCCATTAAAGATTATTTTCAATAAATCGCTATGTGAAAAAAATGTTCCTAGTATGTGGAAATTAGCTAATGTTACACGATATTCAAGAAAGGGAGTAGAGCCTCGCAAGTAATTATCGCCCAATTAGTCTAACGTCCGTGATTGTTTAAACTATTTGAGAAATATTGCGGGATAAAATAGTGTCTTTTCTCGATGAAAATAACTCAATACTAAACTCCCAGCATGGATTTCGAAATAAGAGATCCTGCTTAACAAACCTACTCGATTTTTTAATGTCATTTATTCAAACTGGGACGCTAAAATTCCCTCGGATGTAATATACTTGATTTCAGAAGCCTTCGATACAGTTCCACATAAGCGACTGTTGACCAAGCTAAGGGCACATGGCATAGGAGAGCAATTATGTTCATGGATTGGCGATTGGCTTTCAAATCGTAAACAACGGGTAGTAATAAATGGTTGACGGCATCTGATTGGTTAGATGTCAACTAGTGGGGTGCCTCAGGGCTCGGTCTTGGTCCTACTCTTTTTCTGTATATATCAACGTCTGGACTTGCGGACTTGTATCTAAAATATCAAAATTTGCAGATGACACCAAATTAGGCGGTAAAGCATATACTAGAGAAAACTGCGAACTCATGACAAAGTGACTCGACAACTATCAGATTGGAGTGATAAATGGCTATTAAAATTCAATTCCGATAAATGTAAAGTATGCATATAGGCAACGAAACCTCAAATATAACTATCAATGCAAATAAATCGTTAACTGAAGTACAGCAGGAAAAGGATCTAGGTGTCATCATCATAATGATCTGAAAACCAGTTCGCATTGCCTAGCTGCCAGTAAAAAGGCAAATATGATGTTGGGCTTTATTAAACGTAACTTTGAACATAAAACTCCGAAAGTAATGACACAATTATACACGTCCTTGGTTAGGCCGCACTTGGAATATGCCGTTCAATTCTGGTCGCCCTGTTTCGTAAAAGATCAAGCCAAATTGGAATCAGTGCAAAGAAGAGCAACCAAACAAATTCCATCTCTGCGAAATTCATCTTATAAGAGAGACTGCGGAAACTTAATATGTTTTCCTTAAAGGATCGTAGAATCCGTGGGGACTTGATAGAAACCTTTAAGATCCTAAAAGGTTTTGATGTCATTAATCAAGAGGACCTATTCGAGCTTTCAACTCAAGTGACAACAAGAAATAATGGTTTAAAACTAAACGGTCAACGTTGCATCACCGATCTCCGTAAAAATTATTTCAATGTTAGAGTCGTTGATCGATGGAATAAGTTACCAGCAAATGTTGTCGGAGCCAACACAATAACTACATTCAAAAACAGACTTGACGCGCACTGTAAAGTAAATGGGTATTGATAGTGCGAATTCGTATCTAGTCCCCCGTATCGATTAGTTGTAGTGGTAGTGGTAGTTGTAGTTAGTATTTTTCATATCCTATCATTCTGCACTATGAAACTTCCATGTTCCTATCCTCTTTAGGGACATGGTATCATTTTCCAACTGTTTTCTTACAAGTAGTTGATAGTTAGTAGTATGTAGTTCAGCAGATACCCTCGCTATGGACCAATAGGTCTCCTGGTGTCTGTTACTCCTATGTAATCCTATGTAATCCTCCTCCTCCTCCTTTTCCTTATAACACGTGTCCCTTCTTCCTAATAACGCATTCAGTCGCCGAGCTCTTTCCATCCGGTCGCCGTCACCTCACGACCTCTCCCGACCTCTTACGACCCCCACACGTGCAGGTCATCAAAGAGAGAGAGAGAGAGAGAGAGAGAGAGAGAGAGAGAGAGAGAGAGAGAGAGGAGAGAGAGAGAGAGGAGAGAGAGAGAGAGAAGAGAGAGAGAGAGAGAGAGAGAGAGAGATGATATATGGAGGGGGCGGATTAATAAGTGTAGCGAGCCAAAAGACATGATTAAAGGGCATGATGTAAGTATGAAGTGTGAGGCATGACCAGGTGAGAGGCAGGTAGATAGTATGGAAGAGGAGGAGGAGGAGGAGGAGGAGGAGGAGGTAGGAGGAGTAGGAGGAGGAGGAGGAGGAGGAGGAGGAGGAGGAGGAGGAGGAGGAGGAATACATAAGAATACATAGGAATAACAGATACCAGGAGACTTATTGGTCTATAACGAGGGTATCTGCTGAACTACATACTGCTAACTATCAACTACATGTAAGAGGACAGTCGGAAAAGGATACCATGTCCCTAACGAAGATAGAAACATGGAAGAGGAGGAGGAGGAGGAGGAGGAGTGACTAATGGCGTAACATACTAATTTAGAAGACTTAGGTATGTACGAGAGAGAGAGAGAGAGAGAGAGAGAGAGAGAGAGAGAGAGAGAGAGAGAGAGAGTAGAGAGAGAGAGAGAGACACGTGGCCCAACTTAGATAAGAAGGAATGGAGGAGGCGGTGTGGGCTGTTGTTTTTATCTTTGTCGTTGGTGGTAATGGTGGTGATGGTGATGGTGGTTGTGGTGGTGATGGAGAAATAGGAAGAGAATGAAGACGAGGAAGACTTCATCTTCTTATATATACTGCCCATCTCTTAAAAGTGTACACGTGCCTATGTTAGTTATAATTGTCCCAACGGAATGCCCTTCTTAATATAGCTACTTTGTTAACCATTGAAAAAAACAAGCTGAGCTTACTTTTGGCTGCCCCCCAGAACCCCCCGCTAATTCACTAACTTAACCGGGACATTGGTTACGTACCCTAACCTAACTGTGATTATCAAACCACTTTCACCCACATGAAGATCAGCCACCCCATAAATAGCTGGGGTGGCGGATCTTCATGAAATTCAAAATCTTAACCCCTTCACACCCAGATTTTTCCTTTGCTAAATAAAATCGTCTGTTGTTAGCCATAACATTACGAAAACGAACTAAATATACCAAATAAGCTAGTGGACAAGAATACTAAACAGGTCATGTCAATAAAACATTGCTTATATTCATTAAAATCGTCTAATGGGAGTCAAATTACAATGAAAATTACGTTCTGGGACTCAAGGGGTTAATGAAGCGGAGGATGCGGCAGTGCGTGGAGGAGGGAGGAGGGTAGGAGGGGGGGAGGAGGGGGGCGTGAAGGAGTAGAAGTCGTGGGTGTCGCAACAGCCTCGCCGCCAGCAGAATACCGACCCTCTGAGGCATTTCCTGGTCATTCCGAAGCCTAAACCACGCCCACCCAACCTGACCCGGCTTTAGAAACAGGCTAGGAGGGAAGGGGGAGGGGGTGTTGGGGACAGTTGGGGTCACATTTGCTATAATATTCACATCTCCTATTCTTATCCCCAACCTGACCCGGTTTTACATACATGGGGAAGGGGGGAGGCTAAGGGGAAGGAGGGAGGGGGGGTGTTAGGGGACAGTTGGGGTCACATTGTACTATTCTCTGTATTTCTATTTTTCTTTATGTACCACTTGTTCCCCCTCCTTAATTGTAAACTCCCCCCTCTTTTCTCAATAAACTTGTAAACTTGTAAACTATGGGGGTGGGGGGATGTGTTGGAAGACAGTTGGGGTCACACTTGCTATTCTTCCTCTCTACTCTAGCTCAACGACAGGGTGCAGGTGGGATGACTGGGATTCTCTGTCGCTGAGTCGCCGCTACAGCTTCCAAGACGACGAATCACCTTACTGTTGTTTGCATCAAAGCCTTTAGAATTAGGCTTAAATTCTAAAGGCTTTGGTTTGCATATTCCCTTCCTCTGTATCCATAACTTAACCTCTCATTACCCGCCTCACGCCCTAGGAATACTGAGTGAGGTGGCTACGAGGGCTAACATTCCGCAAAGAAACAGTTGTGTGAAACCAAAGACACTCTACTAAATTGTAGAGTGTCTTTGGTGAAACTAAGAACCAATTAGGTTGACAATACGTATACATCACATGCAAAGAACATTTGCATATGTATCTGCCTCCCTTCTACCTCAGGCCGCAAAGAAGCAAGAGAATAGGACAAGTTGATTTGATATAAACTCATCGTATAAGCAACTATGTGAAACTAAAAAGCAATTAGGTCGACAATATGTATACACTATCTCATGCAAACAGCACTTGAATATGCATCTATACCTTCCTTCTACCTCCCTTCAGCCTCAGGTCGACTTGCCACAAAGAAGGAAAAGAATAGAAGTTGATTTGATATAACGTCTCCCATAAACATTCGCCTCGTTGGTCACTAAATCAGGCGAGAAGCTGATAGCATACTGCAGTGGTAACAACATCAAGCTTGCTTCAGTGCGCCCGGGAAACCACTCTTACATATTATCATTCCTAAGAACACAAAAACATAAGGAAGCTACAAGAGGCCGTATGGCGGTCGTATAATTCGTTACGGTTACATAATCTACGTGTTAGCAATACGATGATGTTTGAGAGAGTGAGAGAGTGAGTGAGAGGTAGGTAAGTATATGAGGGAGTGTTAGTGTTGGGGATAGCGAGCAAACGAGAAAATAGAGAAGGAAGATGCTTGAGAGAGTGAGGGATAGGTAAGTATAGGGAAAGAAGGAGAGAGTGTTTGTGTTGAGAAAGCAAGTAAACGAGAAAAAAGAGAAAGAAGGAAGGGAGGTGAGGTAAAAGATGGAGTGTGTCGGGTGTGACGGGGCGAGGGAGGACGATGACCACCCTGCTTATACACCTTGTCACAAAATACAAAGAATGTTAATGACGAACAGCTCAAGCCACCAAAACACTAGAACATAAGAACATAAATAAATAAGGAAGCTACAAGAGGCCGTGATATCTACACGTGGTAGTTCCTGTGTATGTCTATGGTCAGTAATGAAGTGTGTACACTATCCATGATACCAAAGTAACGAAACAGGTATGTGACTTATGTATAGTTGTACTGTATGTATATGTTAACTATGTATATATATTTTAAGGCCTTCGGAATCTCTTAACCCCTTCAGGCCCAGATTCCTTTGCTGTATAAAATTGTCTGTTGTTAGCCATAAAATTACAAAAATGTTACTTAAAATACCAAATTAGCTAGTGGACAAGGGTATTAAACCGGTCATATCTATAAACAAAATTGCTTACATTAATTAAAATAGTCTAATAGTAGCCAAAATACAAAGAAAATTACGTTCTGGGCCTCAAGGGGTTAATGTAAGGCCCAGGTATGAGGGAGAACATTGCGTGAGTGGTGGTGAATGCTGTCTCAAATGAACTCTTGCTTTGACCTTGAGGCGGCAAGGCTGGAAATAAAACAGGCTCTCCTGGAAGCTATGAATAATTCTGCTGGGTTGCGCCACGCGGGTAGGGACTATGGCAGGGGAGGGAGGGAGGTTGGGGTTGGGTTGGAGGTGTTGGGAGGGGTGTTGAGCAGGGGTTGGGGGTTGGGGGGGAGGTTGGGGAGGGCTAGGGCAGGCGTTGGGGATAGGTGGTTGGGGGTTAGGGCAGGGGTTGTTGGGGGGTTTTGGCCGGTGCTATGGCAGGGAAGGAGGGGGCTAGGGGAGGGGTTTGGGAAGGGGTTGTGGCTATGGCAAGGGGGGGCTAGGGCAGGGGCTGGGGGGTTGGGTGTTGGGATGGGATGACCGGTTGAGCGGGGCCCCACACGCTGCCAACTTCGTCCCGCCTCATCGCGTATCGCCGCAGGAACGATAGAATTTACATAATTTCTGGTGGCCGGAAGTCAAATGAGGCGAAGGTAAACCGTTCTAAAGGTCTTGGAGTTATAGACACTACATATATCTTATACTAACATTATTCTACATATCGTATACTAACATTATATACACTACATTATCCCTTACTAACATTACTCTCTCATGTCCTAAATATTCCGTGTCCAGCAGTGAAAAAGTTAACACTGCTAATCATTACGTATACTAGATTCTCTGTTGTCAATAAACCACTGCACTAAGTATTGAGAACTTCCTGTACGCAAATTACCTATATGATAGAGATTCATGGGCATTTACAACGGGGTCTTAATTATTAGTGCAGTGGTTTATTGTCAGGAGACTGTAAAGAAACACATTCATTCCCATACAGCCGTGCTAATCCTTAACTAGACTAGATTTTCTGCTGTCAATTGTCATAAGCCTGTAAAGAAACACATTCATTTCCATACGGCTGTGACCTCTAAATTCATTATCCTGTCCAGGGTTGCCAGGTCCGCGGTTTACCCGCCCAATTGGGCTCTTTTTAATAGAAGTTGGGGGAAAAAAAACGATGGTCGCGGGTTGAGGTTTTTTGGGCTGTTTTAACTTAGGCTTGCGGATTTTTGGGTTGATTGGCTTCGAAAGCACATGACACATTTGCACCCGATCAAGTGGACAATTATCCTCAAAAAGGATTATCACGACCGGACTTTGACCTGATTAGGACCTCAGCCGTGACCTTTCACGGAGGTCACACCCTACTGACATCCCTAGGGACGATTAATTGAGCTGGTTCATTCCACACCTTCCAAGGTCCACCCTTCATTCAGCCTCTCTCTAAATTCAAAGTATAAGGAGAGAGACTCAGAGAGGCTGTCAAACAGTTTACTCTCAACTACTACAGCTGCCGTGATCAGAGGAGGACATACATTAGCTTGCGTGAGTGACTTGCAACACAAGAGTTTAGAAAATACATGACATGTCCGTGCATTCATGCATAGAAATAACACGTGTTGCAATGAGTTTAACCCCACAGAGGAAATGCTGTCACTTTTTACAAAGGACATTTATTCCAATGCTGATGATAAGGAGTATGTTGATATACTTGATATATAAATGTCCAGAAAAAAACATATAGCATAGCATGTAAGGCATGAATGGGTACGTATGTATGCTAATGTAGATACATTACTTGTCAAATATTTTTTCCCCTTTTTGTTATACTCCTGTCAGTCGTCTTGAGCATCAAACATACACAACAGATTTTAATTTTTTTTTGGCGGTTTTGTCGCGGTTTTTTGAGACCGAGGTCGCGGTTTTTGGGCTGGTTTTGGGATGGGATTGAGTGAGAACACAGTCCACGACCTGGCAACCCTGATCCTGTCCTTCTGAAATTATCCCTAACCACCATTCTCTGTGTCCCGCGGGTATCTAGGAACACTCACGCGAGGTGCTGCTTAGTATAAGGGCGGAGGTGCTTACTCAGGAGGGTGGCTCAGATGGCCTCAGGTGCAACAACAGGCACGCTTCGAGAATTTCCTGCCGGCCTATGCGTGTGTGTGACTGTGTGTGTCCGGGGACTCCGGGATGAGCCGTGCACGCTGGCCGCTGGAGTCACGCTTATGGCTTGTGGCTCTTCATTTGTGTTATTCTGGCTCACGCGTCACGGCACACAATCGCGCGTTCAAATTCAATCAAATTACCACATTGGTCGAGGTGGTAGTGGTAGTAGTGGTAGGAATAGTAGAAGTAGTGGTAAGAGTAGTAGTAGTAGTAGTAGTAGTAGTAGTAGTAGTAGTAGTAGTAGTAGTAGTAATAGTAGTGATAGTGATAGGAATAGTAGTAGTAGTAGTAGTAGTAGTAGTAGTAGTAGTAGTAGTAGTAGTAGTAGTAGTAGTAGTAGTAGTAGTAGTTATAGTAGTATAGTAGTAGTAGTAGTAGTAGTAGTAGTAGTAGTAGTAGTAGTAGTAGTAGTAGTAGTAGTAGTAGTAGTAGAAGTAGTTCTTGTAGTGGTAGTGGTAGAAGTAGTAGTAGTAGTAGTAGTAGTAGTAGTAGTAGTAGTAGTAGTAGTAGTAGTAGTAGTAGTAGTAGTAGTAAGAAGTAGTAAGAATGCGATCTTGGAGCTAAATAAAACCCTTTCTAGAGACAGGCAAAGTGCACAAGTGGATAGCTTGGAACGCCTAAAAGGTGTCCTGCTGGATGATACCGTGAGGAAAATTCACACTGCACAGGAAACGGGAGTGTCCAACTGGCTAACATGCTTGCCTATCAGAGCAAAAGGCTTCAGCCTTAATAAACAAGAATTCGTAGATGCCGTTGCTCTGAGGTATGGCTGGCCAGTGGAGGGAATTCCCAAAACCTGTGTATGTGGATCCCCAAACGACGTCAACCACACCATGACGTGTAAAAGGGGGGATTCGTGTGCATCAGACACGATTAGGTGAGGGATGTGACGGCCAGTATGCTCAGGGAGGTATGCCGCGACGTCTCCACCGAACCAACTCTTCTCCCCCTGGATGGCGAACAATTGCAGTACAGGACGGCCAACATCGCCAACGAGGCCCGGGTGGACGTAAGTGCTCGTGGATTCTGGACCAGAGGAGAGAGCCTTCATGGACATCAGAATCTTCGATCCGATGGCCGCCTGCCACCGGGGGATCTCACTGGAAGCCACTCACCAAAGGAATGAGCAGGAGAAAATCAGGGTGTATGGGGAAAGGATTCAACATGTTGATCAGGGCAGCTTCACACCCCTGGTCTTCACTACGTCCGGCGGGATGGGCCCCAAGGCCA
Source organism: Chionoecetes opilio (assembly GCA_016584305.1). Classification (NCBI taxonomy): domain Eukaryota; kingdom Metazoa; phylum Arthropoda; class Malacostraca; order Decapoda; family Majidae; genus Chionoecetes; species Chionoecetes opilio. The sequence continues at coordinate 214,806 of JACEEZ010022682.1, forward strand.
AGTGCTTCTATTCAAGACTAGCAGATGTAATGGCAGAAAAGAAGCACCAGCCAAGGAGCCACGTTGTCGCCTGGATGAGGTGCCGTCTCTCCTTCTCCCTGCTCAGGTCTGCCCTTCTATGTCTCAGGGGTACTAGATATTCCGCCCCCACAACCATCGATATAGCTGGCCTGGACTACCAGGCCACTGTAGTGGAGAGCGGCATATTAGTGTAGATAGTATAGAGAGGTAAATAAGGATTGTAATTAAGTAAATAGTAGATAAGTAGTAGTAGTATGGTTGGATGCCACAGTCAGTAGCGACCGGAGTTGGGGCTACTGACCTCCAATTCGTGGAGCCCTCGTATATTTCATAAATAAACATGGGGTGGAGATATCATTAGTAGTAGTAGTAGTAGTAGTAGTAGTAGTAGTAGTAGTAGTAGTAGTAGTAGTAGTAGTAGTAGTAGTAGTAGTAGTAGTAGTAGTAATTGACAGATATATCAACCAACTGTAAGGAAAGTACGAGTATAAAGAAGTTTGCACTGATGCATGCGTCACTGCTTCTGTGAATACTAATGTCTGTCTGACCGTAAATGAGGCGCATCAGTTTTCATGACGCAGCCTGCATGGGTGTCGTGTAGCGGGCAGGGCGATGCACCGCGCCGCGACGCTAACAAGGTGTCGCGGTGATGCGTGGACGGAACAGCAAGGCGGAACACCGGCTGGACACGGAACACCACATTATATTACAGTTATATAGGAGGTAATGAATAGAAGGTAATAGATAGAAGGTACATAGAAGCTAATGAATAGAAGGTAATGAATAGAAGGTAATGAATAGAAGGTAATAAATAGAAGGTATATAGAAGGTAATGAATAGAAGGTAATAGATAGAAGGTATATAGAAAGTAATGAATAGAAGGTAATAGATAGAAGGTATATAGAAGGTAACAAGTGCTTGTGGGCCCTTCGGACCCATGTATTGATGTTTGTAGTAGTAGTATATTTTAAACAACAATGTGAGTGCAAACTCCAATCGTGTTGTTGCTGTCGTTGGTCACTGGTCAAAGTGCCTCGGGGTAGACCACCTACCACCACCGTAGCCTGCCTCACCCCAGTTTCACGCTTGTCTCACCCCAGCCCCACGCCTGCCTCACCCCAGCCCCACGCCTGTCTCACCCCAGCCCCACGCCTGTCCTGCAAGCACACACACACACACACACTCACACACGCACACAAACGGTAAGTCCATGAGTCTACGGAATTAGTGAAATGCGGCAAGACGTTACCGCAGAGTTCATTCCTGTAATCTAATCTCTTTAAAGTGTTTTTAGCCCAAAACCCCCCTTCAAAATTATTCAATCGACATGGGACCAAGCCGTTTACCACCTACGATTTATTTGCGATTTTTTTTAGTCTACTCTCATAAAAATTGAATTTATAGTTTCGGCTACCCAAAACAGACAGACACACACACAGGCAGACACACGGCTACTCCTATAGTATATTAGATGAATAGAAGATAATAGATAGAAGATATATAGAAGGTAATGAATAGAAGGTAATAGATAGAAGGTATAACTATAGAAGCAAATAAATAGAAGGTAATAGATAGAAGGTATATAGAAGGTACTAAATAGAAGGTAATAGATAGAAGGTATATAGAAGATAATTAATAGAAAGTAATAGATAGAAGGTATATAGAAGATAATGAATAGAAGGTAATAGATAGAAGGTATAGTTAGAAAAGCTAATGACTTCAGTGGTCGAGTTATATTATATTCCAGTTATATGATATATATATTATTTTTTTACATCACAAAGGACTGGCCAAGGGCACAACAAAAATGGGTAACACAAAGCCCGCTTAGTTGCCAGTCCATATAAAGAAGACAGTAAGAGAATAAAATAAAAAAGAGGGGTGAGCCAATTTATATAGGAGGTAACACTTCCTCTCTTAACTTATCCACCTTCTAATCTAAGCCATGTGTGAATAATAACTGTTTAGATAAGAAATAAAAAAAATAAAACAGGTAACTAATGACTCCAGCGGTCGAGTGGTGTGAGGTTTTTGTAATGCTCGCTATGTTGTTTTATTGGTTGATAGGAAGTGATGATCGTGAATTAGAAGGTTATATTCTAGGTTAAGCTAATGACGGGAATGCCGCCTCCATTCCTTCGTATCTAAGTTTGTTGCTAATATTTTGTCAACACTTTTGGTTGACGCGAGCTTTTGCCTATAGCAGCCCTATCTAAGGTGGGCCACGTTCTCTCTCTCTCTCTCTCTCTCTCTCTCTCTCTCTCCTCTCTCTCTCTCTCTCTCTCTCTCTCTCTCACCACAGCCCATGTTGTTATGTAATGGTCAAATTAATGGTTCCCGGGCCTGGACACCTCCCCCCCAACCCCCTTCATACATGCCTTTACAGTTACGTACATTAATGATCCACAAAGTTAATAGTCTGAGTCCATTGCAACCTCAGATAGATTAATTATCCGGCGCCATCATTAATCTAGGAGAAGCTTAATCCAATCTCAACAAGGAAACTATAACTACCTGGTTCATTAAGCTCATCATTATCTAACCTAACTTACGTAACAGTGAGTTAGGATGAAACTATGAAAAGATTAATAGGTATTATTTTACGGTAGGACCAGAATTCCCTACACAATTGGGAATATGATTTATTTTCACCTTATTGGATTCTAGGAAACATTCTCTCTATGAGCTTCCATCGCAATGCTTTACTTTTGGAGATATGACAGGGTTTATAGGGAGAGATATAAGTGTTTACGTACAGTACATAGTGCCGACCGGGGTAATTTGGTCCTTCCAACGGACCGGTTCTATTCGGACCGCCATCTTTGCTTTGGTGTTTGTTTTGATATAAATAAGAGTGTAACAGTTTTGAATATCCCATGTAGTAAAACAACCATTTTAACATTTCTAGCATTAATATGAATATAAATATCAACATGTAACTGAACCCAGGAACCAAAATAGAAAGAGTAAAATGACAGCAAAAAAAAGTTGCGGCGAAGTTTGTTTACAAAATCAGCTGATTTGGCGAATTTTCATGGGATTCAAATACGAGATGGAGTACATTCTTGTAAATAAGCGTATATAGAGTGTTTTTCCTCTACTTTAACATGAACATATCAGAAATGCTCTATCTTGTCTCATTTTTGTATGATCAATGCTCAGTTTGGGTCCGTATTTACCCCGGTGACAAAAACACTCGCGGGGTAAATTGGACCCAGTGTAATGTACCCCCCATGGCATATCACGTTGAGGATTAACTGCTTATTTGCACTTGTTTCTTTTGTTTCAGGTTGTTGAATGCTAATATGGAATTAGTTTAAGGGTGCTGGTATATAAATTATGGGTAAATTTTTACTCAAGGACCAGAATTCTCTACACAATTGGGAGAATAATTTCTGTTTACCTTAATGGATACGGTAAATGTGCAGTTTCAACCAATACTTCCTATAAACCAATACTCTCCTGACATAACTGGGGGGCTATGCCCACCCATACCTCCCTGCTAGTTAACTAACCTAACATGGGCATTGATTACGTAACCTAACGGTATTATTTTACATTAGGACCGAAATTCCCTACACAATTGGGAGTGTGGTTCTGTTTACCTTATTTAATTCTAGGAAACATTTTCTCTATGAGTTTCCGTCGCAAATCATTACTTTCGAAGATAATGACATGTTCATAGGGAGGCGAGAGCCAAGTGTTTACGTGCGCCAGACTCTTCTTCCTCTTGTGACCTGCATCGCCTCTGTTCTTCCCTTGCCGCGGACACTTTTTTAATGCAGATTTGACTTTAGTTTGGAGGTTAAAGCGTGGGTTAGCTTAGATTAGGTTAGGTTAGTGAGTCAAAAGGTGGGGTTAGGTTAGTTTAATTTTCATATCTCCTATACACTCGGATCTCCTTCCTATTAAAAACATCTTATATCTCCGAAAGAAGTGCCTTGTGACGGAAGCTCAGAGAGAATGTTTCCTAGAATCCAATAAGGTAAACAGAAACCATACTCCCAATTGTGTAGGGAATTCTGGCCCTAGTGTAAAATATTACTAAATCAAGTAACAATGCTTAGAAATTATAAAAGAAAACTAACATAGACCTAGAAAAAGAAGAAAGACTAGGAACTCAAAGACTGGAACCCAAACGTGTGCGTGTTGGTCATCTTTTCCGCCTAACCAGAGAATGTGAAGAACAGCTCACAGAATGTTTGATAGTGTCCATGGGCATGGTATGACATGTTGTTTAAGTTTTTGGAGGTTTGTCAAATTTTGAAGAAAGTTTTTTTTTATATATATATATGACCAATTTACCCCAGAGTTAGGTCCGATTTACCCCATTTAGTGTAACAATGCGGTCCACACTTCGCAGTGTATTGCTAACAGAGCTGTAATTTTTTTTTTTTCAAACTTTAATGACATATAGGTAGTGACCCTCCTATGATTGTATTAACTTTTTGTTTGTTTATTTCAATAGATCTAGAAACTAGATCAAAGTTTGTCAAAACCAGGACCAAATTACCCCGGTCGGCACTACAACAAATAATAAATAATAAAGATGATACAGCTGTCTGACTGCTGTTACGTAATGCTGCACTAAGGTAGAGAAACAACAAACCAGCCACAGCCTATTAGTAAATCTCTTATTTCCTTCATTTCTCTACTCAAATCTCCCTTTTTTCCTCCATTCTTCTAAAATCTCCCTTTTCCCTTCTATTTATCTACTAAACTCTCCATTTCTCTTCTAAAATCTCTTATTTCCTTCATTTCTCTACTCAAGTCTCTTATTTCCTCTATTTCTCTACTCAAATCTTCCTTTTTTTTTCCATTTCTGTACTCAAATATTTCTTTACTCATTTATATTTATATTTCTTTACTCATTTATATTTATATTTCTTTACTCATTTCTTTACAACCTACCGTACACCCTCAAAGCGATGCCTGAACAAAACACAACACGAGTAACAGAAATTCAGGAACACTTACCAATATCTGCCACTGGACGCTAATTAGAGAGAACTGAAACTCGAGAAATGCCAGTGGTCGCTGGCAGTTTTAACTCAAAGGTTGGTCTACTGTGTTTTCCCTCCGCGACTAATATTTTTCATAAATCAATTTCGCAATGAATATTGATGCACCGCATCTGAATACTAAAAAAGAACGTTCTTCTGTTGTTCTAGTAAGTGTATGCATGACATGCATTACGATTGAACGTTCTAAGATAGCAATTTAATGCAAATTACTCGCCTCGAGTAATAGAGCTTAATATATTTTTTACATGTATATTGTGGCATGTAAAATTTGGGCGATGTTCACACTGTTTTCTAAGACAGTACTGCTGCGTCTGGCAAACGCTTGTCAAAATACAATAAGCAATGCCCTTGGAAAAACGAAGAATAAAGAATGCCGAAATCGGCTTGTTGCTGTGACAATGTAGGTTATAATTGTGGAGGCGACACGCCGCGGCGGGGAGTGGTGGCGGGGGAGATTGTGGCGGGGCGATTGAATCAAAACATTGCCACTTCACGCGTCGACTCATTGCACTTCCAGGCTTTCTATCTGATTGATACACAATAATAACAGAAACATATGACTGCCTAGGTATAGATAACTTCTAAACATACGTTATTGACTATATAATATCATAGAGTAGCATTTACCTCGCCTCCTCAACTATAACCTACTTGGTTATTTGGTTATATACAATGTTTTACAGAATCAGGCTTCTATACAATATACATATAGAAGAAAATCGTTCTTAATATTATACTTTTGTGTTTTAAGTGCAGTGGAATAAGCCCATATTTTTCTTTCAAGTTGACCAACTTTTCACCAAATTGTGAGTTAAAACTGCCAGCGACCCCTGGCATTTCGGAGTTGCAGTTCTCTCTAATTCGAACACCTGTGTGAATATCCTGCAACACAGATGTCCAGGGATGAATGTTCTTTATCCAGGCACACGTTAACACCTCTCTAGTACTCGTAATCACAGAAATAATCACAGAAATGGTTGAGAAACACTTGAGCGTGACACTGACAGCCTCGGGTCTACGTTTTCTATTGAAGGTAAACACAGGCGGCGGGTATGAAAACGTCCCACAGCAAAACAGTAAAATATTTCTTTCTCATTATTGTCTGCTCACGGAGTTTGAATATAGATAACTTCTGTTTACTTAATTTAGATAGATGATAAGTTGTGTTATTTTAATTTCCATGAAAGGATAGGATTACACCACTCAGAGCAAGGATTTTTTTCCATTACAAATCTGTTGATACTCACGCAACATATCACAAGTCAAGGGTTATTTTAGCGCAGCCTAGCAGAGAAAAGTAACCGAGACTCTCTTCCTCTCTCCGTCAACGTTCCCAAAGTATAAGAAAAGCAAAATAACCTTGCTTTTTCCTGGAAGTTTTCAGTAGACATATAAGACTTTGTTGACATTCGGTCGCATCTGGCAACTCACATCGGGTTCATGGCAACTTGTTATTTTCTGGCAGAGCTCCGCGGCAAACAGGCTCAACTTATGACCTCAGCTTTTGAAACTTTATCAATATACTGCATAGGTCAAGCTTCTTTTCTTAACATGATTCAGGCTCTTAAGAATATGTATGAGTACAGGCGATGTATGGTGGCAATGCAGTATCTTTATGGTAGGAGACAAATAAATTAGTATATTCAGAGCAATAAACTTCAGCCATGATACTACTCATGTGCAAAGTTTCTGATTTTCTTTAACGATTGAAATAGAAGTTTTCAGTGACAACATCACTTTTGCACACGACAGTCTGTTCTCTTTGCCCACGGGGAAACATTTCAAAGGCAGCAGAAGTACACTGGCTGAACAGAAGCGGCGCCCAGTAGATATACGAGCATGCGGATTATAAATTAGCATAAATATTGAGTGTACCTGCAAAGTCTCATGATAATTCACCTGATAATGAGAATGCTGTCAACATTTACAACACAATGAATAATAAAAATACCTTGGCTTGTATTTTGAAACCCTTCCAGCTGTTAAAATCGTATGTAAGTTCATGTGTAGTGGATCTAATTCTAATTCATGACAGTTGGAAAAATAAACTATTACTATATCATATTGCATTACCACCTTAAATACCCTATTTGTTGTATCATTATCCTTAGTTAATATAGTTTGTAAGTCTTATCACCGTATAGTTCGAACTGTGTCAATCAAGGCCAATGAAATAGAGATCTAAATTCCCTTGGCAATGGCTTTGGTCAATGGTTTTGGAGGGCGAGAGGAAAATGGCTGGAGCGAGGCAGGGAGGACGGGAGGACGGGAGGTTCATCGAGTACCAGATGACGCCGCCTTCCCACCTCTCCCGCCACAACAAAGGATGTTCCCAAGTGACTCCACGGCACCTCGGGGATCCAATCATTGCCTCACTTTATGCCATTTTTCCTGCAGCTGTTGTGTGATGAAGGCCTAACGCTGTGTCGCGGTATAGAGCGAGATAATTAAATTAATTAAATTAAACTGGAGTCTTATTATGTTTCGTCTCTCGTAAAGCGCTATTAGTTGAAACATCTTGCGTGACGCTTTTCTAATGTAGAGAAAGTTTGCTTGGACGTTTAGTTTAACATAAACACATAAGAAAATAAGGAAACTACAAGAGGCCGTGAGACTTAAACGTGGTAGTTCCTGTAAAGTTTCGTTGACATTCGAGTCACGTCCCCAAAGAAACTGTTTTAATGACATGGATGGTGCTCGAAAATCATCAAATTAAGGTTTTCACATAATTCATGACAAAGTACCTCATTTATATACACCTCATAGTCCTGTTTAGTATCATTAATTTAACATAATGCTACTTACTCTGTACGAATTTATATGAAACGCCATTTATCTCAAGATGTAATACAAAGCTATGAAATAAATCAGAGCTTCTTCTTCTTGTGACCTTTGACGCTTAGTATCGCTTCATAGGTCCTCTTCAACTTCGTCTCCTTAGTTAACAATCTTATCAACTCTTCCCTTGGCTATTTCCCTACCCTCCCTCAGCGAGTCATAAGCTTCTGTCGGCTGGCTAATGACCTGCGTGATGGGGTCAGAGGTCAGGGTGGGCCACATTTCCCGCCCTGGACACCCTGGGGCGGGGGAATGATGGGTGAGGGCCGGGGGAGTGACGGCCGTGTTATTACCGCTGCTGAAGGAGCTGCGACCACTCAGTCTCTGCCGCTATGCCTGTGCTCGGCCGTGCTGGGTGTGGCCTCGGCAATGAAGCAAGACAGCAGATACTCTTCAGCAAGACATAAGAACATAGGAAAATAAGAAAGCTACAAGAGGCTGTGAGACCTACACGTGGTAGCGGAAGAAAAATGAGAAGTGGAAAAATATTAAAGGAGGAGAAGCAGGGAGTATATATGGAGGAGGTTAGGGCCGTACTTTTAACTAAGTACGATTTCAAGTACTATTTTCTTTTAAGTACCCCATGTGAGTCTCTTGATAATATATTAATCAAACAAGTTATGATCATCCGTGGTTGGAAGCAGTTCGACATAATGTAACCAATAGTAACTAATAGATTATGGCGTGTAAAATGTTGTACATCCCTATTGGAAAACTAAAAAAACATATCGATGATGACTGTACAAGTGGCTTACGTAACATGGCAGGAATATCCATCATCATTACCATCATCATCACCACCACCACCCCCACGGTATTTCCTAGTTAGGTGCACCATATTAATTGAAGGCAGTCCAGGTACGGCAAATCTACCTTAGTGATTTTAACTCGGCGGTAAAAAGCAAGCCTCTGGGCGCTCTATATATATATAATACCGCGAGTGTTAAATAAATGTCAGTTGGTAAAGTTGATCTGATTTGACGGCGTATAAAGTAGATATACAGAGAGGCCTTGAAGACGTAAAAAGAGAGTATATATGTATGTGTGTGTGTGTGTGTGTGTGTGTGTGTGTGTGTGTGTGTGTGTGTGTGTGTGTGTGTGTGCGTGTGCGCGTGTGTGTGCGTGCGTGCGTGCGTGCGTGTGCGTGTGAGAGAGAGAGAGAGAGAGAGAGAGAGAGAGAGAGAGAGAGAGAGAGAGAGAGAGAGAGAGAGAGAGAGAGAGAGAGAGAGAGAGAGAGAGAGAAGAGAATCCTTATCTAACCTAATTGTATTTTTACACGACTGAGCCAAGGTAGTTGTTTGTCTGTTTACAGATTTATTCATGTGTGTGTGTGTGTGTGTGTGTGTGTGTGTGTGTGTGTGTGTGTGTGTGTGTGTGTGTGTGTGTGTGTGTGTGTGTGTGTGTGTGAATAAAATGAATAAAAAATAAACTCCCACAACTCCAGCATTCTCGAGGGAGGAAGGAGTCATCCTCCCTAATCAAAACAATACCTCTCAACAAATATATAAATAGGTAAAATAAAGGTCTAAATAAAATAGGTAAGGATAAATAAATAGATAGGTATAGATAAATAGATAAATAGGTATAGATATATAGGACTAAATAAAATAGGGAATGGATAAATAGATAGATAGGTATAGATAAATAGGTAGATAGGTCTAAGTAAAATAGGTAAAGAATAAAGGTAGGTATAGATAAATAGGTCTAAATAAAATAGGTAAAGGATAAATAGATAGATAGGTATAGATAAATAGGTCTTCAAATAGGTAATCTGGAGCCTGTGGTCGTCGAGGGGGCTTGCGTGTGGATGTGTGGGCGTGTGGGTGTGGGGTGTGGGTGTGTAGGCGTGTGGGAGTGGGCAGGGCAACAAAAAACAACACCTACACTCCCGCCCACCCAACACAAGGCGAGGGAGGAAGCTTACCTAACATGGGCACGCTAGTCGAGGTTCTCCTGCTGTGGGGACCAAGGTGTTCAGGCCTTATGACGCCGCTACCAGCCCAGCCTATCCTCATGTCCTCATCGCACCTTAGCTTCCTCCCACCACTGCTTCTGCCGCTGGTTCTTTCCGGTATGCTAAAAGGATGCTAGTTTTTGTTAATACGTACCTCGGACATGGGTGAATCGACGCCTCTGGTATACATTATGCAGGTGTTTGTGTGAGATGAGGTGCCATATATAGGTATTTCTCTCTCTCTCTCTCTCTCTCTCTCTCTCTCTCTCTCTCTCTCTCTCTCTCTCTCTCTCTCTCTCTCTCTCTCTCTCTCTCAGTAAGTGCCATTTAATACTTGGAGATAATGTGATGTGATATCAATCCAGAGGTAACATCCATCCTCATTACTATCATCATCATCAGCACCACCACCATCAACAACAAAAACAAGGTTATTTTAAAGAGTATAAAGTAATATGCAGCTCGTCAACTGGAAATAATCGTATATTGTCATAAAAAAACTGTAAAAAGTAAGACTAGAACCAACAGTGGAGTAGAAAATGGAAAGTGTCGATAAGATAAACACGTCAGCAACACGTCAGCCTCTCTCATTGGGTCATCCTCCTCGCCCAAGGTCACACTGACACTGTTTGATCCAGTATGAAACACGTATACAACACAACATAACACGTATACAACATAACTCTTAATTAACAACATTTATGTATATTTTTTTCACGTACTGTGTGTGTAAAACTGTACTACAATAGCTACATAACAGAAAACTTGTAATATCATTCATCTTATATATAAGTTTTTGGTTAAATAATATTGTAAATCAGCGTCATGCAGTGAGGAAAAGAATACAGAGGATTACAGAAGGCAAAAACATACACATACATGACTTTCCTTGAAGATATACACATGTACACATACGTAGATACGCACACACACTTTCACAAACACAAAACACAAACACAACTCTATGATAATCGGTCTCGCTGGCCAGTCGTCGTCACCGCTTCAAAGACACTCCTGGCACAGCCGACTTTTGGTAAAGCTTGCAACAATATCTTGGGGCGTAAAACACTTAGCCAACTTTGTCTGTGAGCATAGTTATAAGTGGCGCCCTGAACACGTCCATCATGTATCACCCGCTGCCGACGATGCCCTTGGGTCAGCTACATAATCAAGTATCAGAAGCTGCCAAAAGGTTAAGGTCTCCCCTCGTACAAGGCAACACCTGAAATATCTTCTGTCTGCTCGGCCTTATCTCCATCCTCCACTGTCTTGCTGGAACACTCTGCTTTTCTGTTTCGCCTCATAAAGTGTTCCCTAGACATACGACACTGTCTCAGAAGCTGCCAAAAGGTCAAGAATCTTCCCTCGTAAAAGGCAATACCTCATAACCTCTTGTCTGTTCGGCCTTACTTTCCAGCATCCGTTGTCATGCTGGAATACTTTGCTTCTCTGTTTCGCCTCATTTTCAAGTGTTCCCAAGACATACGAAGCTGTTTTCCACAGCGAGGTCCTCCTTGGAAACTAACATTATGGTGAGATGAGGAACCGATGCCGTGAGAGAGGAAGGGGGGCGAGTGGATGGCACAGGAAGCAGCGGACGCCAAAACCCTCTATTCCATTTTATCAAGCTCATCGCACGACTTGGATTTAGAGGATCTGAAATGCAGAAAGAAACGTATTTTACGGTCTAGATTCATGAGTGACCACGTTAGAAACGCGGAGGTTTGAATCCTTACCCTGTTCACTCCATTGTCACTATATATATATATATATATATACAAAGAAGAAAAATGATGATGTTTTCCCTTATCCTAACCCTGAACGAACCTCCTATATTCCCGGACTAATGTTGGAAGCATTACGCATCTCAGACTCTCAAACAGATAAAACTTAACGCTCAGATAAAACCTAATGCTAGCATTAGGTGATATAATTGCCTTGTGCCTCATGAGAATAGTTACAGTAGATAAGAAACATGCATTACGTTTTATACACACGATACAACTAAATCGAGCATCAGGGAGGAATGCGCAGTGGGAGCAGAGAAGAGTTCGGGGTGAGAGTGAGATCATGGCAGGTGATGCAACACTGCGGCGAAGAGTAAAACGGTGGGACAAGACTTTAGCCTTTTCCAGTTTGACGGCAATGTGCGTGGGGGCGTGCGTCCCTTTAACACGGGGGCGGGACGGGGCTGGACCAGGTACTGCACTGCCCAAGGCAAAGATAATTTAGTTTTCTTGATTTCTCTATTTCCTTGGCCTTGGTATTGCCTACACTGCTTATGTAGGCGTCGAGGAACACGTCTTGGCAAGGTCATCAACTAACCAGGGATGAAAACCATTGCTGACGATTTGATTATATACTACAACTGTTACTACTACTACTGCTACTACTGATACCCAACAAATACTACTACATCTACTACTACTACTACTACTACTACTACTACTACTGATACCACCACTACTACTACTACTACTACTACTACTACTTACTACAACTGATACCTTCACCACCACTACTCACCTGGCACTCGAGGCAGTCCGGCGGCCCACGTGCATGATCACCTTCCCGGCGCGGATGGAGCGGAACACGGCGATAGCCTCGGCGTGACTCAGACCCGAGAGCGTGCGTCCGTTCACGGCAAGGATCTCGTCACCTGTAGAGGAAGAGATAAAGTATAAGATTATAGATAGATAGATAGCCATAAAATTACAAAAAAGTAAATTAACATACCAAATTAGCTAGTCGACAAGGATACTAAACAGGTCATAGGTATAAAATATTGCTTATATGCATTGAAATCGTCTAATGATATCCAAATTACAATGGAAATTACGTTCTGGGCCTCATGGGGTTAATATGAAACTACTCGTATGCAGAAATAAAATCACGTAAATATTGGCACGAAATAAAAAAAAAGCAATGAATGACAAATATATTCTCTCTCTCTTACCCCCTTCACCCCCCCCCCCACAGCCAACAAAACAAACCACCACCACCACAACACCCCCCACAGTTTGATCAGACCCTTGCCCCGCCCCGCCAGGAAGCCCCGCACGACCCCTCCCGCGCTCCCGGGTCTCAGCGGCCCACGGCGAAGGAAGAGTGGTGAGAGGTAAACAAAGGAACACTCCTTTTTGTGGGACAGCAGCAACCTTCTCGCCACAACAGCTGCTGATCCTGTACCCTCGGCTTGCCCCAGTGCCCCTTCCATCCTCCTTCCTCTCTCTCACAGTCTCTCTTACTCTCTTTCTCACACACTGTCTCTCTCTCTCTCTCTCTCTCTCTCTCTCTCTCTCTCTCTCTCTCTCTACAAGCCCATATAATCCACCCTTTCAACTCCTCTTCCTACTGTTTTATTATTTCTCTGTATTTCTGTCTGACGGTCTCTCTCTCTCCCTCTCTCTCTCTCTCTCTCTCTCTCTCTCTCTCTCTCTCTCTCTCTCTCTCTCTCTCTCTCTCTCTCTCTAAGCCCATAATCCATCCTTTCAACTCCTCCTCTTCCTTCTGATCTATTTTTTTTATCTGTCCCTATGTTTCTTTCTCTGTATTTTTTTTTTCTCTCTCTCTCTCTCTCTCTCTCTCTCTCTCTCTCTCTCTCTCTCTCTCTCTCTCTCTCTCTCTCTCTCTCTCTCTCTCTCTCTCTCTCTAAATCATCTACCCACCCACCAAGGTTACGACCTTTAGCCAATCATCATTATATAGTAGCCAGTGTAAGGAAACCACACGAGGAGGAGGAAAAGAATGAGATTAAGAGAAGAGGAGGAAAGGAGGAAAATAGATAGAGTAGGAGGAGGAGGAGGAAGAGGAAGAAGAATAGGGGTAGGGGAATAATGAGAAGGAGGAGAAGAGGAGGGAAAATAGACAGAGTAGGAGGAGGAGGAGGAGGAAGAAGGGAAGAAGGAGAATGGTAATAAAAAAACAGAAGCAGAAGCAACAACAATACAATATCCAAGGGTAAAGGAAAGATATTAGGAGAAGAAGAGGAAAATAGGAGGAGTAGGGGGAGGAAGAAGAGGAGGAAGAGAAGGAGGATAGCAATAAAAGAAACCAGAAGCAGTAGGAGGAGTAGGAAGATGAAGAGAGAGAAGAGGAATAAGGGAAAGGAGGAGAAGCGGAGGAAAACAGATAGAGTAGGAGAAGAAGAAAGAGGAAGAGTGAGAGGAGGAATAAGGGGAAGGAAGAGGAGAAGAAGGATGGAAATAAAAAAAAACAGAAGCAGTAGCAACAACAATACAATACTAACACTAAAGAACTGATAGGGAGGAGCACAGAAAGTCGCAGCAGGTGTAAGTATGATAAGGGAATATTTATGGCAACAAAGAATGGAGTATAGATTGTAACATAGAGAATGATGAAGTCGTCTATGAGAGGAGAGAGAGAGAGAGGAGAGAGAGAGAGGAGAGGAGAGGAAGAGAGAGAGGAGAGAGAGAGAGAGAGAGAGAGAGAGAGAGAGGAGAGAGAGAAGAGAGGAGAGAAGAGAGAGAGAGAGAGAGAGAGAGAGAGAGAGAGAGAGAGAGAGAGAGAGAGATAATACAGACCGACATACATACAAGAAGAGAGATTAACAAAGAGCAAAAGATGAGAACTAGGACAGGAATGATTATGAGAACCAGAACAGAGATGGGAGGAACCAGTGGATGCAACAACAGTGTATAAAGGGAGCATTAGAGAGGCTATGGAAGGGTGAGGTAGGGCATAGCAGTGTGGGTCAGGAAAGGCAGACACGAGAGAGAGGGAAGAATGAAAACATGGGAATGATGGCAAGACAGACCGGATAGACAGTATATATACAGCAACAGGGATGAAGGAGGAGAGAAAAGGAAGGCAGACAGGAGATGGATGGAGGACCATGGACTTAGACAGACACTTAAGTTTAAAAAAAAAAAATTCCGGGGGCTTTAGTCTCAGATTGGTCGAAGACTAACGAAAATCGTATTGGAATTGTTAAACACCCACGACCCTGTCCAATATCCAAGTCTAATGATATTATATAATCCCCGGAGAAAATGCATAAAAACTTAAATGTCTGTCTAAAGCCATGGTTAGTCTCAGGTTAGCCTAAGTCCATGTTTAAAAAATCGGCCATTCCACATATAGGCAGAGGCCTCTTGTAGCTTCCTTATTTTCTAATGTTCTTATGATAAACAGCACAGCAACATGAAGGAAGAGGAGAGGAGAGGCAAGAAGAGAGGAGAGGGAAGGGGAGAGGAGAGAGAAGAATGAAAGCATGGGAATAAGAGCATGACAGACAGGATATACAGATAGACAGCACAGCAACATGGATGAAGGAGAAGGAAGAGGAGAGGGAAGGGTGAGGTGATAGTATAGAAAAAAGGTGAGTACCCCGAGGCCAGACACCTGCAGGGAATCGAACTCTTGACGTCAACAGGAGAACTGGTTACCGACAGCCACGGGCGACTGCACCTTCTATCCTCCTCTCCCTCCCCCCACCAACAACCCCACCCCAACCAACGCCAGTAGCTGCACACCGTAAATCCTGTCAGAGCCTCCTTCCTCCCTCTTTCCTTTAGTTCAACTTCGGTAGTTCTTGTTCGTATACTTCTTCCCTATGATTTCTTTTTCCATGTTCCTTTCCTCTTTAGGTGCATGGTATACTTTTCCAACTATTTTCTGATCTCTTACTTTCTGATCTTCCTTTCTGTTCTCTATTTCTATCTCTCTATTCTTTCTATTCTATATATCTTTCCACTCTATTTTTAATCTCACTGCGCATCTATTTTTTGCTTGATTTATTCCTCCACTAACTCACGTAGGTCTTCCCACTCTTTATATCTATCAATTTACCTATTCCTCACATCTAACCTCTCTTTCTTGGTGTCTATTGATGTTTATTCACTCCTACGGCGTCTATAAATTTATATAAATGTCTATCATGAGTCTATAATGTGTTCCGAAGATCTCTGTTTTAAGAAGATTTGGATAATTTCTCACCCCATTTTTCGATCCGCTCTGTTCGCGTCTCCATTTTTACCTCAACACCTCATCTCAACCCCTTCCCTCCACCCTCCACCTTCCCTTCCTCCTTTAAACCTCTCACCTGCTGTTTCCAAGTTCATTCTTCTCTCTCTCTCTCTCTCAGTCGTATTTCCGTCTCAAATGGTTAATCTCGCTCCCTCCCTCCACGATTTAATCTCCTGCTTGGGTGATTCCAGTCATTTTGGAGCAGCGTTTGTTAGTGTTATTAGGTATCTCGATGTTCTCTCTCTCTCTCTCTCTCTCTCTCTCTCTCTCTCTCTCTCTCTCTCTCTCTCTCTCTCTCTCTCATGCAAGGTCGTTCCCATGTCCTAAATCCTGTTTATTGGATAATGGAAATTCGTTTGTTAATATATACAATTATGTTACCTCAATTACTACTACTACAACTGATAATAATAATAGTAATAAAAAAAATAATATATAAATAATAACAATAACAGAGAAAAAAATAATGAATACAGTGAAAGGATCAATCTACTTTATAAATATAAGAATATAGAATCATCAAGGCAAGGGGGGAAAAAAGAGCAGGAGGAGGAAGAAAAAAGAGGAAGAATCACAATAGAGCTAAGGAAGGGTAGAAGAGAGGAAAAAATCGCACTAAAGGAGACATGGGAGTGAGCTACGCACCGCCCCGTTTCAGACCATCTTTCTTTAATTAATCCCTTTCTCATTTATACACCTCACACACACACACACACACACACGACCTTCATATTAAAAAGCATTACAGAAAGACCTTGCATTACAGTGGACAGGCAAAAACCTTCATCTCTAAAAGCATTACAGAAAGACCTTGCATTACAGTGGACAGGCAACAAGTGAATACATCTCCTTCCCTGCTACGTAGTACTACTGAGTCCATCTCTATTCTATCACCACCGCCCGGGGCCAGACGAGGGAGTAGCGGCTTGACACCCCCCGAGGCCACCCCGTGTTCACTGAATCGAGCCTCACCCTGTGTGTGTGTTGGGGGAGGGGGTAGGGAGAGGGTGTAGAGAGGGAGTGGAGGAATTAAAGGGTGAGGAGAAAGAGAGGTAGCGAGAAGGAGAAAGAGAGAGGAAAGAGAGAAGAGGAAGAGGGAGTGAAGGAAGCAGAGAGTGAGGAGAAGAAAGAGAGGTAGCAAGGAGAGGGAGAAAGAGTGGAGCGAGGAGGCAAGGAAGTAAGGGAGACAGAGGGAGAAAGAGGAAGGGTGGTGAGAGAGGAGGCAAGGAAGTAAGGATGAGAGGGCAAGAGGCAGATTAAGATGAAAAAAAAAATAAGAAAGAGGAGAGGTAGCAAGGAGAGGGAGAAAGAGGGAGGGTAAGAGAAGAGGCAAGGAAGTAAGGGAGACAAGAGGCATGGGAAGGGCAAGAGGCAGAAGGTGAGATAAAAAAAATATATCTCACTGTGGCAACGGCAGGAAGAGAAATAAGAAGTGAGAACTGGGGCAAGGGTGATTGTGGGAGGGAGAGAGAGAGAGAGAGAGAGAGAGAGAGAGAGAGAGAGAGAGAGAGAGAGAGAGAGAGAGAGAGAGAGAGAGAGAGAGAGAGAGGAGAGAGAGAGAGAGGAGAGAGAGAGAGAGAGAGAGAGAGAGAGAGAGAGAGAGAGAGAGGAGGAGAGAGAGAGAGAGAGAGAGAGAGAGAGAGAGGAGAGAGAGAGAGAGAGAAGGGGGGGGGGGTACACAGGCAGGCATAAAACATGGTTCACCTCACCAGGAAGGAAAAGATTCAACAATTACCCAGATAACAGGTCGAGAAAAATGATGAGGAAATGAGACGTTATGGTGTACTGTGCGTATGATGTGTATGGTGCCTCGAAACTACTGAATGGGAGAGAGGAAAGGTAGGAGGAAAGAGTACAGAGATGTGAAAGCTGATTAGAGGCAAAACGCGTATGACTGAAAGGAAACAGACTGAAGTAATGTAAAAAATGTACCCGGGTATAGTCGTCAGGTAGTTAGTGAGTCAATAGTCAATAAGTTAGGGAGTCAATAGGGAGTTTTAAAAGGAGGCTAGTCGATTTCATGGATGGGGATGAAAGATGGATGTAGGTAGTGTTAAGTAACAGGAACTACCACGTGTAGGTCTCCCAGCCTCTTGTAGCTTCCTTATTTTCTTATGTTCTTATAGTATGTTGCATCGATGTCTATGCTCTTGATTATAACACATGCCACTATAACTCCTTTACTCCTTACCTACCCTTAACCTCCTTTACTCACATTACTCCTTTACCTACACTTATACTCCTTTACTCACTTATACTCCTATTGACCTGTCTTTAATGTATTGTGTGTATGTGTCATAGGTTATCAGAGAGGCCGGGTTGTTAGATCACATCCCTTCTGCATTGGACAAGAACTTAAAACAGGATGTGTGTGTGGTGTAAGGAATAATTAGTGGTGGGATCCAGTGTTATTTAAGAGTACGATTGTCATTATAAACATGAACACATATCCTTCTGTTTATTTACGGGACACAGTTCTTGTTTCTTGTAATTAATGTTATTTGTATATATATATATAAAAATGATTTTTCCATGAGTGTTATTTAAGAGTACGTTTGTCATTGTAAACATGAACACATATACTTCTGGTTTTTACGGCATTCAGGTCATATTTCTTGCAATTAATGTTATGTTAATAAATTAATGTGTTTTCCAAGAGTGTTATTTAAGAGTACGTTTGTCATAATAAACATGAATACATATCCTTTAGTATTTTATGGCATTCAGATCTTGTTTCTTGCCATGAACAGACACACGAACACTCTCGCTACTCACCATAACTCACTATACACTCATTAGGTATTATATTACACTCATTATAATACTCAGTTCAATCTAGTTTTAAGGCACTAATGTACTTTTTTTTGTACGAATAAAGCATTTGATTGATTAACCACCAGGTATTTCTGCTCCATTCTTATTCATACTTCCCGAGGCAATATGACACCGGGTACAGACTTGCAGGAAATGTCTGGATGCAGGATTTTTTTCTCCTTTTTTTCTAGTAATCGATGACCGTGCATGACTAGTGGGGTTTCATCCTTGAGTGGAGCCAGGCTGGTCCTCTCACACTCTAACCCACCCACCCACCCACCAACCCACACACACACACCTTATACAACACACCTGCCCGGACGTATATTGCCGTTTTCTAGAATAGTATGTGGTATGGGTGATGTCTTTAGCCAATCAACTCACACACACACACACACATACACACATAAACACACACACACACACACACACACACACCTGCCCGGACGGTGGAAGTGACCATACCTATAGTCTATTTTTTTCAACGAGGCGAAAATTCCATTCTATCTTAAGGCCTCATGCTTAAAATGATGCCTATGTTTCCTGATAATATGGTTAACTATGGTAAAAATACAATTAAAATTTAGAAGAAGCGTAGTTTTCCCTTCTCCTGGCATATATCCATTCTATCTTAAGGTCTCATGCTTAAAATTATGCCTATGTTTACCTGATAATATGGTAAACTATGATACAATACAACTGAAATTAAGAAGAAGCGTAGTATTCCCTTCTCCTGGCATCAAATATCAGTCAGTAAGCAGCAAGGGGTAAGGATTTTTTGCCTTGTTAAAAACCTTAGAGTATATACCTGCCCACGCCTTCCCCACGCCTCCATACCTGCCGAGGTGAGCGTCTTTCTAACCCACGCCTTCACCGATACGCCTTACGCCACGCCACCTCAAGGCCAGCCAACACGGCGCACGCAATGTTTTCTTTTTAACAACTGACTGTCTGGTATAATGTTGCGAGCAGGGAAAGTGTGAAGTGTGAAGCAATAGTTTTGATAATGGAAGACTCACCGAAGCCCAAGGTCACACACACACACACATCAGCGTTAAACGATAATATCAGTTCAATGTAAAACAAAAATAAGAAATACTCAAAATCTAGATATTTATATGGTATCCTAACCTTAAAAAGATGCTAAAATAACCAGAAAAAACAGTGAATCTCAGGTCAATGTGAAACAAACCAAGAAATACTCAAAACCTAGACATTTATATGGTATTCTAACCTTTAAAAAACCAGTGCTAAAACAACCAGAAAAACGGTGAATCTCAGCTCGATGTAAAACAAGATTAAGAAATACTCAAAATCTAGACATTTATATGGTATCCTAACCCTTAAAAAAATAATATATAAATAAAAAAGCTTAAAACATCAGAAAAAGTAGTAGATTTTGCAGTTCTAAGGCAGGACCACAGTTAAAGGCAAAAGGTCTGTAGTCTGTTAAAAAAAAAAGGTCTGTAAGTCTGTCTGTGGTCTGTAACTCTGTGGGCAGGAAAATTTACTTCAGGTGGAAAGGGAAATGACGGAGGGACCAGAAACCAATATTACGATGAGTAGGAGAATAAAAGTAGGAAAGTAGAGAATAAAAGTAGTAAGAAAAATATGAGGAACGAATGAGGAAGGAGGAGGAGGAGGAGGCGAGAGGCAGACGCATGCAAAAGAAGAAAAAAGAAAACAAGAAAACAAGAAGAAAAACGAAGAAGAATGAAGAAGAATGAAGGAGGAAGAGAAGAAGGAGGAGGAGGAGGAGGAGGAGAGAGGTAGACCAAAGACTACTCTATACTACTGTCTTTGGGTAGACACATGCAAATGAAGTAAAAAGAAAAGAAAAAAAAAGGTAAAGAAGTGGAAGTAGAAGAAGACTATTAACCCCTTCACGCCCAGATCTTTCCTTTGCTATATAAAATTGTCTGTTGTTAGCCATTAAATTACGAAAAGTAGCTGAATATACCAAATTAGTTAGTCGTAAAGGATACTGAACAGGTCATATCTATAAAATATTGATTATATTCACTAAAAATCGTCTAATGGTACCCAAATTACAATGGATATTACGCTCTGGGCTTCAAGGGGTTAAGAAGACTTGTGGGACCGCAGTACGACGTGACCCTTGGGGCGGGGCGGGGCGGGGCGGGTCCAGGGTTAAGGAGGTGTTGTGGGGATGGCGGGGCAAGGCGGGGCAGCGTTGGGGCGGGGCACAGGGTCGACCAGTAGCAGGAAGACGCCATTACTATCATTACAACTTCCTGTGTGTGGCTACGTCGGCCCTGTCCACCCAACACACACACATAACACACACACACAGTCAGTCTCTCTCTCTCTCTCTCTCTCTCTCTCTCTCTCTCTCTCTCTCTCTCTCGCTCTCTTTGATTTCGTGTTCTTTTGACTTTCGCTCTATCTTCCTTCCTTGTTTCTCGTTTATCGCTTCCATTTTGTCTCTTTTTTTTCTCTCTCCTCTCTCTCTCTCTCTCTCTCTCTCTCTCTCTCTCTCTCTCTCTCTCTCTCTCTCTCTCTCTCTCTCTCTCTCTCTCTCTCTCTCTCTTTCTCTCTCTCTCGCCACATCACTATTGACTAGAACACAATCAACTTCCGGTCCGTAATCAAAGTTTTAAAGTTCAAGAGACAAGAACAACGTAAAACTCATTTCCTAGTCTAATAAAATTCTCATGAGAAAACAAAACATGCATAATAACTCTGACACAAAAACTTGGTCTCAGAAAGGAATTGGATTACATAAGAACTTAAGAAAATAAGGAAGTTACAAGAGGCCGCGAGACCTACACGTGGTAGATCCTGTTACTTAACACTACCTACATCCACCTTTCATCCCCATCCATGAAAATGTCAATCTCCTTTTAAAATTTCTTATTGATTCCGCACTAACTACCTGATGACTGAGTCCATTCCAATTATTTAACACCCTATTTGTGTACCACTTTTTCCCTATTTCCTTTTTAAATCTACGCTTTTCCAGCTTGAATCCATTACTTCTTGTTCTACGTGTATTGCGTATCGACCCTCTTAGATTTTCTTTTTTTCTGATTAAGTTTTCTTTCGTTTCTTCTCTGCGGAACTTCGAGTAACAGTCCTTCAGCGTCCCTTATGAGAGCCTTAAGAGGGACTCAGTGAAGATACAGCAGTTAATTGCGAGTAGCATTTCGTCTCAGAAAGGAATTGGATCTCATTTAGTCTCAGAAAGGGATTGGATTAAGTTTCTCTTTCGCAGAACTTCGGCGTCTAGTAACAGTCCCTCGGTGTCCCCTATGAGAGCCTTAAGAGTGACTCAGTGAAGATACAGCAGTCAGTAGTCAGTAGCGAGGAACAACACGTCCCACGCCCACGCCTGCGTCTCCGTCCGCCCGGGTCTCCTGACCACAAGAAGCTACGTGATCCGTGCCTACCGTTCCCACCCACAACCCGCCACCGCCACCACCCCGCCGCGCAGCCAGGGGAACGAAACGCCTAGCTCGTGACGGTAAAAAATGTAACGAACTCTGCAACAACACCAGTTAACACGCTGATTCAAAAATGTGTCCGTGAGGCTTAAGGGACAAAGTCGGGAGGGGAGGGGAGGCTGGGTCTGGGGATGTCTGAGTAAGGAATGCTACCGAAGGACACGCAAACTGGTTGAAAGGAATATTGAATGGTATGTAGGATTTCAAAAGCGCGTGTTGACATAGACGTGTTATCGCAACTTTCCAAATTTCCAGTCATCTAAACACAAACAAAATCTGAGTAAGGAATGCTACCGAAGGACGCCGCTGTGACTCTTCTTCCGTGACGAGCTGACGAGACCGGAAGTGGCTGCGGGCCGTGACCTGCACACACACAGGCCGCACTCCGTGCACCGCCCTCCCTCCCTCGCCGAGCACTGCGGGGATGCCTCTGATTGCCTCAGCTGCCTCACTCTTCATCGTGAAAGTTTGTCAGCTTCTTCCTCTCTAACTCTCACCGTCATTGCGGCAACACTTGAAACCAAGGATAATATATATATATATATATATATATATATATATATATATATATAATATATATATATTATATATATATATATATATATATATATATATAGTATCCTTGTATCCTCTGTATACTATCCTTGCTTGAAACTGGACATTAAAAAGCAACGAGAAAATAATAAGTACTCAGGGCTACAAATCCTATACAATAATTATTCCTTTAGAGAATACTGCGTTGCTAATCGGGAGTCTACACACGATACCAAAGATCATGTCCTTCGTGCATAGTCACCAAGGCGATGTAAGAGCCGTCAAAAGAGTTGATAGAAAAGCTTCAGAGCAAACAATCTATAACCATCAGGCTATACTACACTCCCAACACTATTTGTCACCACTGTCACCACGAAGCAAGTCACCTAAGCTTGTGACGCGTCGTTACCATAATGACTGGGATCCAAGAGCAGACAGCGACGCAGAGTGACGCCAACCGTCGCCGAGGTGCTCACGCTCACCGCAGAGACCGTGACGCCCTGTGCAAACCCCTGACCCTGACTATCACCCTCCCCACCCCCTTCACCCCTTTCTCCCCTCCCACTTCCCCTCACCCCGCCTTGCCCTTGAAGCACCTCCTCACTGACTCCACGACGCGACGCTGCAGTTCACCGGATGGGCGATACACTACAGGAGGAAACGAAACATTCTTGAACCGAACCATGTTTGTCATATTCTTGACTTCTTCATTGTATTCCTCATGAAAGGACACGTGTAACGCCTCCAATAGAATGAGTATAAGCAGTTCATCGCTCCTTGTAACTTAGTAAGGCACACAACACAAAGGAAATGCCGCTCTGAATACAACTTTTGTCTAATCACGTTTTTGCTACTGATCAGATTAGCAGTGTTCGTTGTGTTGTTGGTGATGATTATGTGACGTGATGCGCTGCTATGATGTCATGTGATGTGATTAGATATGATGTAATGAAGTGAAATAAGATGATGTGAAGTTTTATAATGTAATATGAGGTGATGAGATGTAATGTGGTATATTGGGTGGCGGGAAATGACTAGATATGTTGCAATATGTTTTTTTCCCTCCTCTAGTTTACTGTAGTGTGAAATATTGGGTGGTAGGAAATGTTATACGATGGTTTTTTTTTCCTCCTCCAGTTTCCCTGCAGAGTAAGACGACCCCTGAAAGCCCTGAGGCAGCTTGCCCTTTTCTTCCGGCTGGGAGTCACGTGACTGACCAAGGTCGTCACCACAGGGGTCACCGCCGCCTGACACTCGCTGCTCACTCTTCCTCTCTGTTACTCCTTGGTCTCTCCCCTATTAGCTGTGGGTCCCTCCGTGTATGAGTCATCGTCGCGTCTTTATCACGGATACAAATTAACAAAATTAATCCCAATAACGTGTTTTTTTAATGTCTTTCTACTTCTCCATGCGGTCTGCATGACATTTATTACTCAACAGCACTTTATGTATAATGGGCGATCATATACTACAATATTATACCTTCAAATCCTCGACAGTTTGGTCTGTTGAGCGTTAATTACTGCTAGTACAGATCATGGACTGAACGCATATACTGACTGCTTGGATCAGCTCACATACCAGACACACACACACACACACATACACTGCCTGCCGGGGAGAGCTCAGGGATGAAGGCCACCGAGTCTCTTCCCTGGTGGCACCGTCGGTTCATCGCTCGGAGCCGCCCTAAGCTGGTGAAACTTGGGCCGCGGCTGATACAGAATGACACGCGGTACGACACTGAATGAGAGACGCGGCCCCTCCTATACCTGTCCCCCCTTACCACTCTCTCCCCTCTCCTACTTCCTCAAAACCCCCTCCCCCTGTCCCCCTCAACCAACCTCCCTTTCCTACCTGCATCCTCAAAACCCCCCCTAACCACCCCCTCCCTACTCCTACATCCTCAAAACCTCACCCACCCCTCCCCCGACTCCTCCCCTGCTCCCAAATCACTCTGGAATGTGGATTAAGGCTGTTTAGAAAGGAGGATGCCGGTTCACTCCCTACAGAAGACACACACACACACACACACACACACACACACACACACACACACACACACACACACAAAGATGGCTAGAACTCTCCCTTAATTAATTAAAAGGAAAAAAAAGACTGGAAAAGTGAAAAATAAAAAGTTGATGAAGTAAAGTAGAGTTAAAAGACAAAATAAAATAAAAATTGATGGGAAAAGTGAAACACACACACACATAGGCAAAAACTCCCCCTTAATTAAAAGACAAAAAGAAATAGGGTGGGAAAAGGGAAAAATTAAAAGTTGATGAAGTAAAGTAAAGAGTTAAGTCCCATGTTTCATCTCCCTACAAAAACATAACACCATAAAAAAAAGTCAAGAAAGTCGCCCCAGCACTGACGGGAAGGCTGGCGTTAACAGTGTAATCGCCCCATTAGCCCCATCCTGCCTAACCTTGCGCTGTTCATTCTTCTTCAACCTGTCTGACCTCTCACCCCGACGCCGACGTTTATAGGTGACCTCGGAACCTCTCACCTCATCCAGCCACTTAGAACGCGTCCCCAACACGTGCCCTGCATGA
>JACEEZ010022682.1:245000-257500 GCA_016584305.1 Chionoecetes opilio
TGGGTTCGGGTGTAATCGCATCTGAAGAGCGCTCATGCCTCGATGCGCGGGACTTACGGCACAGTTCTCCTCCGACACTGCCCGTAGCTTTTGTCTTATAAGCTCCCTGGTATCTTCATCACACACGGAGTCACGCAATGTGGTGACCCGTCTGCAGGAGGGGCGGATAGGGATGTCAGATGAGGTCAAGGGGGTGGAGTCACATGGAGGTACGGGTGGACGAGACCTTAGGAAAGCATGAGGGAAGGACGGCCTGTTACCTCCCAAAGAAGATATATTTTCACAGCTGACTGTCTTGGTGGGGAGGTAGTTAGCGCTGGATGTGGTCGTGGTGTGGGTGTGGCGTGGATGGGGGTTGAGGAAACAGAGGTGGAAGTAGAACCAGTGGAAGCCTCGCGCGTCAGATCGAGGCATGCGGCGGGGTCTTCGGCAGCCAGGTAAGTACCCAGCTGTGAGGCGGAGCATGAGCGGTACAGATGACGTGCCTCTACACTTCGGTTATCAGGCGAGGGTGTTCCTGGGACTGACCTGCCGCCCCACCCTACTGCTGACGTTGGTGAGGTCGGGGAGGGCGTTGATAGGGTCATGGATCTAAGACAGAACACTCTCGTTACTTTGAGTTGACAAGATGCAGTGGTTTCAAAGTTTGCCAATAGTACAATGGGTGGGAAATATAATAAAGGAGTGCATGGCTAAGAAGGAAAAAAGGTATCATCACTACAGAGGATAGAGGCCATCATGTCAAATTCACCTTCGAGCTATAAAAAAAAAAAAAAGTTTGATAGGCAAAAAAAAAAAAAAAAAAAAAAACGAATATAAAAGAAACAAAACTTGAAAGAAATCTGAAAACATGGCAAATGAGAGGCCTTCGAACTCACCTTGTGGAGTTCGATCGCGTGAATCTACCGAACGCGACCTTCTCCTTGCTCGGCGATCGCGTCAGCTGCTCCAGTTTCTTCCCCACTCGCCGTCCCCACGTGGCCAAACCTTCACGCAGAACAAGGGTTTATTTTGATAAGATGAAAGGCACTACACGAGAGACAATGATGATGATACAACAAAAATATCAATACCCAAAATCAATAGAATACCAGAGACGGGGTATATATAGATAGACAAACCTGTGAAATAAAACCTACGCAGAACAAGGGCTTATATTGATAAAATGAAAGGCACGGTACTAGAGACAATAATGATGACACAACAAACATTTCAATGCCTAAATACAATAGAATACCATATATAAAGAGAAGTGGTGTATATACAGACCTGTGTAATCCATAATATCTTGATATAATTGTGACTTTAGTAATGTGCATAGTATTGGAGAGAGAGAGAGAGAGAGAGAGAGAGAGAGAGAGAGAGAGAGAGAGAGAGAGAGAGAGAGAGAGAGAGAGAGAGAGAGAGAGAGAGAGAGAGAGAGAGAGAGAGAGAGAGAGAGAGAGAGAGAGAGAGAGAGAGAGAGAGAGAGAGAGAGAGAGAGAGAGAATGAATAAGATAAATAGTTGAGGACAGCGAATAATACCGGGAAAAAGCAACGTAGGTAAACTTCTTTGGGGTCGATGGGAAAGTAAACCAGGGCAGGAGTCGAGTTTTTTTTCCCCAAATAGTTTAGCATCCTAAGGCAAAGGCATCCTAAGAGGAACTAAGGGAATAACCCACCTACAGCCCTAACCTGTAACCCTTGTCCTAGTTTCTCTACCAGTCGATAAATACTAGTTGTAGCATGACTATACATCTCTTTGATATTTTCACGTGATAAGCCAACAATTGTATTGGTGGGTGACGGGGGGGGGGGGCACAGGTGTGAGGGGGGCACAGGGACACAGGTGTTGGTGTTGGTAAGTCATAGCCACACAAAAGGCAACGTTGGTGTGTCTTTCCGTTCATCTGTTTGTCCCTCGCCACCACGTATACGGCCTCGGAGCGATGATGCGACGATGCTCTACACTCGTAACATAAATACACTTAATAAGCAATGCGAGTACATGAGCGGCAGGGCACAAGGTACATGAAAGGTGACATCCCTCCATCCATTTTGAAACTCAACATCTCTAGTGTCTAAGTAACTTGACACATCATCAACTTTCTCTTGCTGTCAATACGTTATAACTGCAGATCAGTAGAGATGGCCTTCAGAACTATATATGATGTAGCACATATATAGTAAAAATGAAAATCGTGGAGAACAATGAGTTATATATACTGAACAAAAGGCAATAAAACGCATGCACAGGTTGAACAGGGGATGATAAACACGCTTGCTGCTACGGGTTATGAGCAGCCCGTCATGAACACTGGCGGCAGATCAGGAGGGTTACTGGTGCACCTTTGTTTACTGGGACCTCGCCTTGATGCACTAAGCCTTGGGGGGAGATGCGATCCTTTCATCCTTAATTTCTACCTAATGATGACTTATTGTTAACTAAGTACATGGTAGAAAACTCACACTCTGATAAAAAAAAAAAAAAACTGACACACTCAATACATATAAAGAAGTCCCTCAGGTGCAAATTAAAACCCGTGTGACTTACGGATAACTATAGTATTTGGTAGAAAAACAATCGTATTTACCTTTCTTTGGCGTCTTGGGCGTGGTGGTGGTGGGGGTGTTGGGGGTGATGGTGTTGGGGGTGGCAGGAGCCGGGGGGTCCATCACTCTGGCAGGCACGGCGGTCACTGTCTGGTATAACTGCATACCTGCCTTTCCTTTCTTAGTGTCACTTTTCGTCTTTTCCTTGGAGGACGCCGCGGGCGTGGGTGCGAGGGTCCGCGGGTGACTCTTTCCGGGTGTGGCGCCGCGGGGGGAGCCACGACCGCCCTTAGGAGTGGCGGCTTCCTTGTGAGTGGCGGCGCCCTTAGGAGTGGCGGGTTCCTTGGCTCCATCCTTGGTTTGGGCGGTGATGAGGCGCGGATCACTGTTGCGGCGGCGGAACAGTCGCATCTTCAGCGCCGGGTGGTGTGTTGTGTACTGAGTGTTCTGTGCGCCTGGCAATGATTCAATGTCACTACAGCCTCCACAGCCTCACCTGCACGCCGCGTCGCCTTGACATCGTAGCCCGGCCTGAGGGAAGGAAAGAGTGCAACATGTGAGACATAGCATCAATGAAATCAATGAAGGGAACATTTACTCCATGAGAAACAAGAGATTAACATAAGAACATAAGAAAATAAGGAAGCTACAAGAGGCCGCGAGGCCTACACGTGGTAGTTCCTGTCACCTAACATTACCTACATCCACCTTCCATCCCCATCCATGAACCTGTCCAGCCCCTCTTTAAAGCTCCTCAATGACTCCGCACTAACCACCTGTCTACTGAGTCCATTCCACTCATTCACCACCCTATTTGTGAACCAGTTTTTCCCTATTTCCTTTCTAAATCTACGCCCTTCCAGCTTGAATCCATTACTTCTTGTTCTACCCTGGTTAAAAGCCGTAAGAACTTTTCCTACCTCTCCTTTATTAAATCCCTTTATCCACTTAAAAACTTCCATCAGATCGCCCCTTACTCTGCGTCTCTCGAGTGAGTGTAACTTTAATAATTTCAATCTCTTCTCATAACTAAAGTTACGCATCCCTTGTATCATTTTGGTCATCCTTCTCTGTACTGATTCTAACAAGGCTATATCCATCCTGTAATATGGAGACCAAAACTGAACCGCATAGTCTAGTTGAGGTCTGACTAGAGCCAGATAAAGTTTTAGAATAACGTCCGCACTTCTACTTTTAACACTTCTGGTAATGAATCCTAACACTCTATTAGCTCTATTTCTAGCTTCAATACATTGTTTCCTAGGTCGGAGGTCTGGGCTCACCCTCACTCCAAGATCTTTTCAGCGATACATTAACACACTGACGCACATGGAAAAAGAAAATAAACGAACATAGGAGCGGAAAACACAATTGCTGTATGAGTCACTGTCTATCGTGGCTATAAATACACTGAGTAAACAATGAACAACCTTCTACATACTACATAAATATCCCTTGCCTTCCACAATGAAATAACCTTCTACATAGTACATTAATATTCCTTGCCTTCCATCAATACGGTGACATTATCAACCACAGTTAATTCTAGTATCACACCTGCTTCCGGTGGCAATTATTCATAGGCTTTGTGGTAAAATATCAACATTACCTATTTTACTGACCTATCCCTCAAAAAGACAACAAAAGCAAAAAACAACAACAACATTCTTGAATCACAGCTGCTTCCGGTGGCAACATCATTAATAGCCTTTGTAACGAAATATCAACATTACCTATTTTACTGACCTATCCCTAGATATCTATCCTATGCACTGTGTTGAGAGTGGGAGCAACGAGGACTGTTCAGCAACATGGCAACATCTGTGCACTAGATGAGGCGAGCAGGTGGCTGTGTGCGTATCTATCTATCTATATATACCTGACCTGCATTGCGCCTCCCGTCAGAAAAACAGGCGATAATGCAAACTAGATCACAGTGATTATTATAATTTTTTTTTAGCTTTATTTACATCTATTACATTTTTACATAGAAGCAAAAAAAAAGGGCTATATAAAATAAAATAGGATGGCACGTCCTGTCCGTTCCTTGTCCCGCCTTTACCTCACGCCCCAGGCAAGACAGAGGGTCCTTAAGTCCTGCAGGCTTGACCACACACACAAACACACACACTCTGTCTCTCCCTCTGTCTCATTGACCGTCTCTCTCTCTCTCTCTCTCTCTCTCTCTCTCTCTCTCTCTCTCTCTCTCTCTCTCTCTCTCTCTCTCTCTCTAAAAAATAGCCAAAGAAAACCTAGCATAGAAAAACATGTGCACAAGTCGCAACTACTACTTTATACATTGAATAGTTAAATATATTATGGTGTTTCAATTCGCTTTTATCCTTTTATCCCCCACCACCACCAATAACAACAACATTAACAACAACAACAACAACAACACGGTCCACTACCCAGATAATGTCCAGCCGGGGATTAGCCTTTCCACCCTCCCTTCTTCCCCTCTTCACTAACCCTTTACCCTTCGAGATTTGATCCGCGTAATCTCTGTCTCTCCCTCGTTGGATGGAGAAAGAGACACCTCGCTACGTTACAATGGCTCAGTGGTAGAGACTTGGGTTCACGTACAGGAGCCATGCGTTTGAACCCTAATCACTGATACATGGCAATTTGTATCATCAATAGCCTCGCTATTGACCCGTGCAAACTTGTCTTAAATAGGATCCAAGAATCTTGCTCCTCGCACTCAAATGTAAAGTAACGATGAATTTTCAACTTTTTTTTTTAATCTTCTGGCGCGGAGTGACACTGATAAATCCACACAATTGACTATTTATTTAAGGTATTTATAGTAATAAGTTGTATTTAGTGCGTATTCGAAGCAGTTACATGTTTTCTTCTATCAGTATCTGTCTTGTTTACTCTTATTTATGTGCACCGTGAAACCCGAGATTCCACGGTTCGTGTCTTCATCAGGGCTTGGAGGGGGACATTACGTTACATTAAGGAAGGGGAGAGGATTAGCACAAGCGGTAAGGGGATCAGATTCCTCCTCTAAGCCATGATCCTCCCCAGCCTTTGTGATACCCTTTGTTTATTCAAGCAGAACAGGTGAAATCAGAAACGATAGCCGTAAACCACACGAGACAAGTACAGAGATGGGGGGTGGGGGTTTAACCTAATCTAACCGTAACCTAACCTAACCTAACCTGACGTGTTCAAGAGTGAAATAAGAGGCGATCCTTACCAGACTTGGTGAATATGCGGCCCGGTCATATTCCCCCTACTTTTTATTTTCTTTTTTATCTGAGCAGTATCCAAATATGTAAGTAGAATAAAACTGTTTACATTACGGCAATAACGTGTACAATTACCCTGACAGATTTCCCTCTATACAGTTTTCCTTGTAGACATTTTCCCGCCTAGATATACTTAATAGCACTGTTATGAAAATGAAACATGGACCGAAACCATTGATGTTAATAATTTATAGATGTTTAGAGTTAATTACATTTATAATTTAGGTTAGGTTAGGTTAGGTTCGTTTTTCTGATACTTTTTCATCTGCTAAATTCGTTTATTATGCAAAATAAATAAGGGAGGAAAATGTTTGGAGGGTAAGGTGTCCAGGGGCATTTTTGTTTGCCCTTGGCCAGTCCTTTGTGATGTAAAAAATAAATAAATAAATAAGGGGGGGGGGGGGGATTAGTCAGGAAAGGGAATCTTGGAAAAAAAGTCCAAGGGGGAAAATGTCCTACACTCGGGCTGTGGTGTCCCTATCTTACAAGTTTACATGTTTATTGAGAAAAGGGGGACGATAATTACAAGGGGGGGGGGGGGGGGGGGGATTACAAAAAGGAGGGGTCAAGTATACAAAAGATACAGAAAAAAACAGAAATAGAGATAAAATAATTAAAAAAATGTCAGTTAGTCCTGCACCAGCACACGAGGGCGGCGGAGGCAGGAAGTGTCCCGCCACCTGCGCCGCGTCGGTCTCCCCACACTCATTATCCTGGATGGCCTGAGGCGCGTGGATGTGTGACCATGAGGCGAGGCGGTCCATCCAGCCCTCGGGATCCGCCTCACCACCACCACCACTTTAGCTTCTTTATTTGACTGGGAAACACACACACACACACACACACACATATTCACATTCATACACACACACACACACACACATATTCACATTCATACACACACACACACACACACACACACACATACCACACAGATAGATAGATAATTGGCTGCAGCATGTTAAGTTACTAAATATTAAAAACTTCTTTAACACTTTAGACACTATAAACACAAAAAACACTTAAACACTATAATTTTTACTTCAGAAATCATAGACACACACACACACACACCACACACACACACATTATCAGCCAAAACGAAAAGGAAAATCGTAAAAGAAAATAGTGTTAGCTTCGGAATAATAATAAAAAAAAGGCTTTGTTTCTACCTCAGTGAAAAGTTCGTTTTTTTACTCACACCACCAATGTATGACAACAAATGGTTGTCTACAGGCAGTGGATATATTGTGATTACTTATTGATAATTAATTTACATACTATACAAGTGGACACAAGAGTATTCACTGCGTATACACGAACGGCAGACTGTTACTTCATACGAAACCCACAAGTCGCATGCCAATCCATAAATAAAATAAATAAATCCAGTTATTTGCATTGTTACTCCATGCGCACGCCGAGAACATGCTAAAAGGCCGTTCACTTGCCTCGTTAATTCTTACAAGGACTTCTAATATAGCCTAGAGAACAGATGGAATAAATAACACAGAGACCAGGCGGCGGTAGCGCAAGAGAACCAAGAAGGAAAAAGAGAGAGACTGTAATTATTCAAGTAGCGGACCTTGTGAAGTTGGTTGGTTAGTTAGGGTTGGTTGTTAAGTAGTTAAGTCCCTCTATTATGAAGGACCAGCGCGACCACAGCAGCGCCCTTGCACCAGCCACAGTTAAGCACCATCTTTCGCGCCATGGTTCTTCCTCTCTACTCCGTACTAAGCACTGAGGTAAAATGCTCTCTCTGTCTCTGTCTCTGTCTCTGTCTCTATCTCTCTCTCTCTCTCTCTCTCTCTCCATAATAAATCTAAGGACACCATTGTTTGCATGATAAAACCCAGCGGTGGCCAAGCTTAACACTGAATGCAGTAAATCACTTCAGTACAAAGACAATTTGGGATTCATAATATTCGTAGTTAAATATTTTCACATTTGCAATTCAAGGTTTGGTATTCCTTGCATGTAGTCAAATGCAAACCAAGAGTGGAGAGACCGAGTTCAGAAGGCTAAGAATCCCTCCTTATAAGAAACCTATAAGAAATAAGAGGAAATATGTTTTGTTCTTATTATTTTTTGTGCAAAGGCAACAGTAGGGGAATAATTGTAATAATAATAATAATAATAATAATAATAATAATAATAATAAATAATAATAATAATAATATGAAGAAGAGAAAGAATGGATGGTGCTGTTCTTACAGCTGCTACTACTACTACTGCTCAGTGCATTTTTAAAGCAAATCTTACTGGGCGACATTCTTTGGATATCCAGAAGGGTGGTAGTAGTCATACCTGTTAAACTACAGCTTAATAGAAAATAATAAAAGAAATAGATATAAATGAAGATCAAAATTTTTATGCAGTAATAAGAATGTACTTCCGGATCTTGCACACACAGACATGATGAGCCATTGCATCCCAGCAGGATTTTATGAATACATATCTTGTCGCCCAGTCGCTTAAAAATGTCCTTACTGGGCGACAGTTTTTCATCACTGGGAGACATTTTGGTCGCCCAGTTATGATGTAAAAAAATGCACTGCTACTGCTACTGCTACTACTACTACTACTACTACTACTACTACTACTACTACAACAAACTAGTTATACTAATGATAATAAGAACAATAACAATAACAATGATAATAATAACCTTAATAATACAAAAACTTCAGAAAAACAGCAACATTTGTAAAAAATAGAAAGAAAATATTGCTTAGAGCGCGAATGTAGACTATAAATGCCTGTGGTTTATAATGAGCCTCGGATAGACAAAATAATCTGAACCAAGTCTCTGTCAAATAAGAAATAAACAGGGACACAGGAAGCGCCGGTGGGAGGTTGAGCGAAGGGTGTGCCACACACACACACACATCAGAAAGGCAGCGGCTTGTCATTAAGAGTAGTTACCGACTCCAATTTTTCGATAAGACACCAAAACCTCGTAATAACTTTCGCTACAGACAGAGAAAATAGTTATATTGGTGTCATTTTGAGTTTTATTGCAAGAAAATGCGGTAGATTATTGTAGATATACCGAGGGAGGGTTGTGTGTGTGTGGTGGGAAGGAGAGAGAGAGAGAGAGAGAGAGAGAGGAGAGAGAGAAGAGAGAGAGAGAGAGAGAGAGAGAGAGAGAGAGAGAGAGAGAGAGAGAGAGAGGAGAGAGAGAGAGAGAGAGAGAGAGGAGAGAGAGAGAGAGAGAGAGAGAGAGAGAGAGAGAGAAGAGAGAGAGAGAGAGAGAAAAAAAAAAGAGAGAGAGAGGAGAGAGAGAGAGAGAGAGAGAGAGAGAGAGAGAGAGAGAGAGAGAGAGAGAGAGAGAGAGAGAGAGAGAGAGAGAGAGAGAGAGAGAGAGAGAGAGAGAGAGAGAGACCGTCATAAATACAGAGAAAGAAACATGGGAACAGATAAAGAAAAGAACAAAAGGAAGGGTAGGAAAAGGAGAAGCATGAGGAGTTGAAAAGATGGATTATGGGCTTGGAGATTCGAGAGAGAGAGAGAGAGAGAGAGAGAGAGGAGGTGAACAGGACGTGAGAGAGCGAGATTCAAGGTGGTGGGTGGCCAGTTCCGGACGAGGGAATCTCAATGCATAACTAGCGAAGTTTTCCCTCACGACTCTTTGTTTGTACGTGCACACAATTGTCTCCTGTGTGTGTGTGTGTGTGTGTCATTCACCCATGGTCTTTGTTCACGCGAGCTGGCTCGCGATCGCCAGTTTCACCCTCTCAGTGCGAGCTTGGAGCTCATTATTACCGATCTTTGGGCAATGCTGGGACCTCACACACCACACACCCCCATCCCCTTGCTCAAGGGGGAAAGTAACCGCCCGAATTTGTCAAGTGAAAAATCCCCGGGAGTGCGAGGATTCGAACCGCCTACCCACAGAATGAGAGACCAGAACGTTATCAACCTGACCATCGCGCGGTGTGTGTGTGTATGTGTGTGTGTAACCTCTGATGTTAGTGCACTTGTGTTGTTTGGTTGTCCATTGAAAGGTGCGCATAGAGTTGGAACGAATGCTAACATTACCATTCGATCTGTCAAACGTCCTGATATTACCACATATAAAAATCGCCACTACCTTCTCTCTTCCTCTTCCTCTTCTTGCGCCCACCGGATGCCTGTTACCCAGTGCCAACAGCCGCTACTCCGATGACATTCACGTCCTTACCACCCAACCCATGCATGACTCAGAAACCTACCCTAGCCACACCCACGACCACCCGCCCATCCCATACCCACCCAAAACCTACTACCCCCCACCCACACCCACGACCCTCCCGCCCACCCACTACCCCCCCAGACACACCCCTCTCCCACACCCACAACCCTCCACACCCACGAACCACACAACCCTCCCGCCTCATCCCAATGGCTTCACGACGACTTCAGCTTCACGACACAAGTTCAAGTCACTGGATCAGAGAATGCAGCAATGACCCACACATGCCCAGTGGCCCATCATAAGTGACGTGGAGATATCGCGGCTCTCCGGTAGCCTGACACATGAGGAAGGGCGGCCGTCAGTCGTAAACCATAAAACAGATAACCTGTTCTCGCCAGGCTGGACGCGACCCGACACAAGGACAGGCACCGCGGATGTTCCTCAGTTCCTGTTTTGGGTCTTGGGAACTTCCTGCTTGATCCTTGCAATGCTGCGACGCACAAATATATAAGAACATAAGAGCATAAGAACATAAGGAAGCTATGTATATCTATGTATTGCTTAGTGTTTACCCCTCATGTATTATATTTTGTGTGAGTGTGTGGACATATTTTAGTCCAAGAGAGGAAGATAGAAGCCTACATGTGCTATAGGCTTCAACGTAAAAAAGAAAAAGAAGGTAAATAGAAATAAAATAATATTAAATAAAAATAGAAAATAAAGGGATTCAAAGTTACGAAAGTCTGTTATTCTGCTCGTGGGTACGTTTTCACAACGCTAAATTTAGTTCGAAGGCATAATAAGTGTTGCCAGGCGAGTTAATCAGCATCTGACATGTCCACCTCAAGGCTATGTCCCCAAAACTTCCATAAAAACATCAAGTTAGATAAAATAAGTAAAATAAGTCAAAATAACCAGTAGCTATATTAGACAAAACTTAATCATTTGCGCACCCACTTCCCATCATTTGGTCTCATCATTTCATCATTTGGATCTGGTCTCCCCGAAACAATCATAACGATATCTAATAAAACATCCATAAAAACATCAAATTAGATAAAATAAGTAAAATAAGTAAAAATAACCAATAAGTTAAACAAAACTTACTCCTGGACGCACTCATTTCCCATCATTTGATCTCGTTATTTCATCATTTGGATCGGGTCTACCCGAAACAACCATAAAAATATCTAAAGTCAAACAAAACTTACTCCTGACGGCACCCACTTCTCATGCTTTGATCTCACGAGCCACAAGGGAAGCAATAGATGACACAGTAACCTTAATGAGCAGTCACTCGTTTCTTTTTTCTCTCCTGGTGGACCAAGAGAGACATCACGTCGGTGCGGTCAATCCGGACAGCTGGCGCGCCGCTTTCCCCGCCGCCGCGCTGGCTTTCCTAATCCTTGAGGCGGCCTGAATGCCATAACCGTGACTATTATAATCCTTAATGAGTGTGGCTGGTCACTCTAAGCCATTCAGGACACGCTAATATGTCACTTTAAGCCACTAATATGCTCCTAAAATACTTAATGATCAGTAATGACGCTTATTAGTGCTAAGTTCACCGCTAATGACTTCTGATGGCAAAGAAAAGACTTAAAATAGCTGTACCAGTGTGGTTGGTCACTAAGTCACTCTGGCACGCTAATATGTAACCTCAAATACATAATGACCAGTAATAACGTTCATTTAGTGCTAAGTTTACCGCTAATGACTTCTGATGGCAAAGAAAACGCTTAGAAATACGTATATTACTAGTTTACTACATGATGAAATTATGCTAAAAACTAGATCAAGTGACTTTTAATAGATTGTCTTGATGGTCTAGCCCAGCGGTCGGCAACCTACGGCTCCGGAGCCGCATGCGGCTCTTTCAAGAGACTTGTGCGGCTCCTGCCAACAACTGAAAAATATCCACATTATCATAAAGAAAAAAATAGGAGATAAAATACTGACATAGATAGCCGCTGTACAATAGTGTATGTGACCTAGGTCATAGGTCTCTTAAGAAGATATTGGGATGAATTCTTGTAGCTACTTATCATTATTATTATTATTATTTGTATTATTATCAACATGTATTTGATTATCTTGTCTAAAGATATATTTAACTCCCATATGGTATTATGGAGGAGGAACATTTTATTGTTTCGTAATTTTCATTCATAATTTACACTGCGGCTCCATCAGCAATGCTTTTCTGCCAAGTTTGAGGAAACTGGCTCTTCTAGAATTCTGGGTTGCCGACCTCTGGTCTAGCCTTTCAATCTTGGCTAAAAATATCTCTTGCACGGGAGCACCCAAGGTTGAGGTCGTCAGGTAGTTAGTGCGGAGTCGAGTTTTAAAAGGAGGCTAAACAATTTCATGGATGGGGACGAAAGGTGGATGTAGGCTATAGTGTTAAGCAACAGGAACTACCACGTGTAGATCTCCCAGTCTCTTGTAGCTTCCTTATTTTCTTATGTTCATTAGTGTTAAGGTCACTTCTCACTACTCCTGATGGCTAAGAAAACTTCAAAAAGAGGTGTAT
>JACEEZ010022682.1:262500-265000 GCA_016584305.1 Chionoecetes opilio
TAGAACTTGAAAGAGAACAGCGGTAGGTCAGTCACGTCCGCAAACAACAATAGAAGTCTACACCTAAACAAAAGCCACGCCAAGATAAAAGCTTACCGGTGCTATAGACTCAAACTTTATATATATATATATATATATATATATATATATATATATATATATATATATATATATATATTATAATAAATAAAAAAAAAAAAAAATCCTGCAGGTGCTATAGTCTCCATCGAAGGAAAAAAGAAAAAAAACGCAGGTACGACAGGTGAAGGAAGAGAAAGAAGAGCAGGTGAATGTCGAACAGTGGTCAAGTGTGTTAGGCTTCCTCTCTCTCTCTCTCTCTCTCTCTCTGACCACCCCAGGCATTGTTTATGAGGGTGAGTGTAAAAAGGCGTCACCGCAGCACCTGGCGTTTTATAGCAGTGGTCGTCACCCTATAGCCAGAATCAAGGCCTTGGCCAGAACGTCCTCCACGGGGCACCACTGGTTGTCCCGTGTGTGTGTGTGTGTGTGTGAAGGCATGTTGTAGGAAGGGAAGGGAGGGGGAGGAGGACAGGGAAAGGACGGGAGGGAAGGGAAGGGAAGGGAAGGGAAGGGAAGAGAAGGGGACAGGGAAAGGAAGGGACAGTGAGGTATAATAAAATTGAAACTATGTGGACTGTGGGAGGCAGAAATATGGGGAACAGTTAAGCAGAAGCACGATAACAAAAAAGAGAAAAAAATAAGCTAAAAAAACAAGTGTACAGTGTGTATGTGAGCGAGACAGATAACACAGGTACAATGATTATACTAAGGTTTAATTAATAGTGGTAGTATCATCATCCAACATAATTATTTACACATGAAGACTGGTTAGCTTTAAAGTACCACGCTACACAAACACGTATTAAGTAAAAACTGTACTGAAAAAAAAGTGCCTCAGAACTGTGCTATAAAAACAACTTCATCTTACAAACTGAAAAAAATGTACTGAATGAACCGAAGAAAAAAAAAGGCCTCAGAACCATGCTATAAAAACGAGTCCATCTCATCTCCCCGACAGTCAATAACGAGCACAGACAGCCTGACATCAATCACGTATTAACACAGTCTCCCCTCCAAGCCTTCAAGTAGCCTGGCAGTCTTATTCAGAGAGGCACGTTCCTTACACAAGTTCCCGGCTATAGTCTCTTCGGAACCAATATTTGCCGTGTACATCTTGAGATCGGTACCTTCGTGGTCGTGGTAATCGGAAAAGTGGTATTCTGCCTCTGAAACGACACGTATTCTGCCTCTGTGAATGAGACTTGTCGTTTTAGAGGCAGAATAAGTGTCGTTTTAGACAAAATAAGATAAGATAAGATAGATAGATAGAGAAAATAAATAAATAAAAGGTATTACACCAGCTGCATCATCCATTTTGGTATAAAGCTATTGAACACACACACACACACACGTGACAACATACGTAATAATATCACAACAACCTTTCTTACAAAGTCACTTTCACCGCCTTTATACTCCGTACTTGTGTAAGAGTGTGTTTTGACGTGACTTTCCCTGCCTCGCTCACGCTTTACGCTTCTATGAGTGAAGAGAAAAAAAAGACTATAACATAATGGGATAGTCGGGATCACCCACGCTTATCACCTTCCTGCCAACTTTCTCTCTCTGCTGTCACGTGGAAACTCTTGGCGACGTGGCTCTAAAATACTTAAATCTTAAAATACTCTAAATCTCTAAAAACTGAAATTAAAATCTGGTTCACAAATAGGGTGGTAAATGATTGGAATGGACACAGTCGTCAGGTACTTAGTGCGGAGTCAATAGGGAGCTTTAAAAGGAGGCTAGATAGTTTCATGGATGGGGATGAAAGGTGGATGTAGGCAGCGTTAAGTAACAAGAACTACCTCGTGTAGGTCTCCCAGCCTCTTGTAGCTTCATTATTTTCTTATGTTCTTAAAATACTTAAATACTGTCGTGACAGAGGAGACATTTACATCTTCAATACCTGAGTACTTTTCTTCAGGCGCCACAACACCACAACACCCATTTCCTCCACACCAAGAGTCACGTGATACAATAGAGACAATGTACACTTGTGAGCCTACGAACGTGTGTGTGTGTGTGTGTGTGTGTGTGTGCGTGTGCGTGTGCGTGTGCGTGTGCGTGTGCGTGTGTGTGTGTGTGTGTGTGTGTGTGTGTGTGTGTGTGTGTAAGTGTGACGTGACGGGACGGGAAGCAAGGTGGTGGATGTCTTCTTTAATGAGTCCTGCATTTTTTTTTGTACATTACAAAGGACCGGGCAAGGGCAAAAAAAGTAACATAATAGTAAGAGAAGTAGACAGAATACGAAAAGTGTATTAAAGTGTGATCTAGTGTTTATCCCACCTACACTCTGACTTTGTATATATAGTGATAATGATACTGATAATGATAGTAATGGTGATGATAATAGTAGTTGTAGTACTTCATTATGATTGCCCGTGACCTATATAGTTGTTGATCTACACACACACACAAA
>JACEEZ010022682.1:270000-317500 GCA_016584305.1 Chionoecetes opilio
TGTGCGTCTTGGTGAGGGCTGAGAGGATGAAGCCATTGGTAGGGGAAAGGAGGGACGAGGAGGAGGGAAGGACACACGGGCCACGGCAGCCTTCTGACTCCCTGTTGGCTGTTGTCCTGGCCACCTCTTTACCTTAATGGATGTCAACGCTATGTCCTTCGTTTGATTTTCTGATTATGTCATTTCCACACACATACACACACGCATGGTCTTGTCCGACTCGCGTGGACAAGACCATGGGTGAATAACACACACACACATCTAGAGTGCAGTGCGCTATTCTGTAGTTCCCTGTTCATTCGCCGTTCGCCCAAGGTTTTCATCGACAAACGTGTGCAATTACTGTTCCCCCTTGAGCAAGAGGAGTGTGATGGTTGTCACAGAGTCAAGAGTGTGTGGTTGTGGTGGGTGAGGTCCCAGCTTTACCTAAAGATTAGTCCTGAGATGATTTATCAGGACATACCTGGCGTTTGAAATAAATTAAATCCATTTTTGTAATTTGCCTTCCATTTTCCAATTTCACACAATTTAAATTCCAGTTTCTTGACTCTTGCAGTTGAAAGTGAAATCACACCCTTTCTACCACGCAATAAATTTTTTGTCCAGAACGACATATTTCTGGACAGTTTCTTCCAAGGCGGCCTAGGGTACAATGCGTGACGGAGAGCACGACCCTTGGGGCAAACAGCTGGCAGACTGAGGGTACCCGGGCAGGGGCAATACCGGGGGCCATCTGGGCTTCTGGGTTGCCTCGTGGCGGACGCAGGACACGGAATAGTGGGGACCGCTGATTGAATTCTCCGCCTCATGAGACCCTGAGAGCGGCGGGCCAGGTAGGACTAGAAGAAGGGAGGGGAGGGTGGGGGAAGGTAAGGGGTGAGGGGGGGAAGCAGGGGGTGAGGGGGAGAGGTGTAGGGGGTTCTTATGAAGGGCGCGGGAGGGATGAGAGTGGGGGGGGGGGGCACAGGACAACAAAAGCGGTCCCTCCAGACGGCAGGACCCAATTCTCCTTCCTATGTAATGTTCTCCATCATAGACTTACACTGCCAGGAGACTATTCTGCCTTACTGGAGTGATAATAATCTTAACGATAATAACATAAATAACAATGATAACACGACCATAGGAGTGATAATAATCTTAATAACGATAATTATACTAACAACAATAACAATAACTAGAATGGTGATAACGCACCACAACATTCATTTCCTCATGTCTATAAATAATATTTTCTTATTTTTCATGTATGCCTTCGGGTGAAAATACAATTATTATTATCATTATCATTACTCTATTATTATTTCAACACAGGGATAGGCCTATATAAGGTAGGCCAACATTACAACACTTATAGCCATCAATCCTACCTCGCCCTCATTCTGTCAACTCTGTACATGTTTATTAGACAGTTGTTATGATGACTTACCACTGATTTGATTTCTTCCTTGGATAGTAGAGTAATTATCATAGCTAGTTCAATTCAGTCGTTACCTTTAATCTGCTTTAGTAGTAGTGGTGGTAGGAACATTAGCAGTAGTAGTAGTGGTGAGAATGGTTTAAGTGGCAGTGGTAATAGCAGCTGAAGTAGTAACAATAGTCTAGTAGTAGTGGTGGTGGTGATGACAGTAGTAGTAGTTAAGTTCATTTACTCCTGTTTGTATAATTGTTATTTTTTGTACTGTATGCCTTCAGGTGGAAACAAAATTGTTATTATTATTATTGTTACTTTGAAATGACACAATACCCTGATCCCTTCATCGCCACCACAAAGCCCGTTACGTGTGTGTGTGTGGTGCATGTGTTGGGTGTGTGTGTGTGTGTGTGTGTTGGGGAGGGTGGGCGAGGACAGTGTAAAACAGGATGACGACAATAAAGCTCGAGACTTGTTAACTTGATGAGGATGTGTTCTCTCTCTCTTTCTCTCTCTGTCGTGTCACTCACCCTGCTTCTCGTCTAACGCTACTAAGGCACGTGGAGCAAAAAAAAAACGTGATTACCTACGATACGAGACGCTACTCAGTCACGTGGAGAAAAATAAATGATTATCCTCAGTAACCCTCACGATCAGATCACAATTTTTTTTTTTTAAATGATGTTACAGTATCAAATGTTACTGTACCAAATTACCCCAATCTCACACATTTAGAATAACTTCCTTCATACAATGTGTTATTTGTCGCCAGAAGAGTTCACAGATTCCCTAGGCTACAGATCTCTTAACTTCTTAGTCTAACTTTAACTATAGTCTTAACTTTGAGGATTTATATCTTCTTCACCAGTCATCTCTCTCTCTGTCTGTCTGTCTCTGTCTCTCTCTCTCTCTCTCTCTCTCTCTCTCTCTCTCTCTCTCTCTCTCTCTCTCAGGTCCGCGGGTCATCACCTAATGGACCAAAATAAGTGCATACTAATGATACAGATATTCCGTCTCGTCACTCTATACTAATAATGGTCGAGTAGTAGTAGTTAAGGTGGTGGCGTGTCCATTATCACCCTCACCACTCTCCTACCAAAGCCTCGCCCTTATAGCTACTCTCTCCTACCTCACTAGAACCAAACTTTACTTTCAGACATTGTATACTGCCGGCTGAAAATACGACCCGTCCACAAAAACAAAAAATAAAAATACCTAAATAATAATAATAAAAGTTTCAATACCTGCAGCGCATTACTGCACTTTTATGCGAACGGTAACCAAGGAGACTTGGCTCATATGGACGTGTGGTGGTAAACTATTAACAGATTACACTAATGTCCTAAGATCACTCCTCTCACTCTCACTATTTTTTTCTTTCTCTACTCTTCACTCATTTTCTTACTGTCTGTCTCTCTCTCTCTCTCTCTCTCTCTCTTACACACACACTCACTCATTTTTTTTTTCTCTCTCTCTCTCTCCTCTCACTCATTTTCTGTCTGTTACACTCACACACACTCTTTCTTACTCATTCACACTCATTCTTTCTTTCTCTCTCTCCTCACTCATTTTCTTACTATGTCTCTCATTCACTCTCTCCCTAACGGCCCACCATACAATATCAGCAAAGAGGCGGATGGAGAAAAACGGGCAAGACGGGCAGAGGCAGAGGTTGCACGCTGTGGTGGTGGTCGCGGCCTGTCAACAAGGTAAGGATGGTGATGCAGCCGGGGCGCTTCTGGCTCGCGGGCCGATTTAAAGCCCTTGCCCACCCAGACCTGTTTTCCTGGTCGCGAGGCCCATGACCGTCCCCCCTCCCCCCCCCCATGGTAGGCACAGAAGACCTTGACTCACCTCATTACCATATTCGACAGAGAAAGAGAAAGAGAGAGAGAGAGAGAGAGAGAGAGAGAGAGAGAGAGAGAGAGAGAGAGAGAGAGAGAGAGAGAGAGAGAGAGAATCCCAGGAAAATAGCAACTTTTTATAATAGAAAATGTCTACTTTTTAAACGCATCTATATGCATAATATATGTTTAAATAGAAAGAGAGAGAGAGAGAAGAGAGAGAGAGAGAGAGAGAGAGAGAGAGAGAGAGAGAGAGAATTTGATATTACATAGGTAGCTAATAAATCTGAACTTTAATGAGAATATAGGGTAAAAAAAAAGAGAGAGAGAGAGAGAGAGAGAGAGGAGAGAGAGAGAGAGAGAGAGAGAGAATCACAGGAAAGAAGTTGAAATCTCTAAATTCAGGGAGACCACCACCACCTCCCCTCCTCCCTACCCACCCACCCACCAATTCGGCCTCTACATACAGCTGTAACTATCATACATCTTATCCAAATACCACTGAATCTACGTGTTACTCGCTACCACCATAACCACCACCACTACCCCTCCCATCCACCCACAAACACTCACGTCTATACACACCAGACTGATAGACACCCCTTGCCTCTCCTCGCCCACTATTTATTTTGTCAGTGTAGCCAGATGTCGAGCTCACGTGGGTGGCTTTCTTCAACATGCCAGCTACCTACCGTGTGTGTGTGTATGTGACTGTGAAGAAGGGCAAAGCAAAACAGATTCACTCCATGTCATTCAAAATACTATGAACTCCTGTAAATGTATGTAAAAAAGTAGTATTGTCCAGATTTTTCGTCTCTATAGACTCATAAAAAGACAAACTCCTTTAATTAACGACAAAAAATACTACTGGCCAGATTTTTCGTGGCTGCAGACTCCTACCTATCTATAATTAATGCCAAGAAATACTATACAGTCCAGATTTTTCGTCACTACAAACTTCTTAACCCTCTTCTTAATTAACGCCATGAAATACTACAGTCCAGCTTTTTCACCCCTACAGCCTCTATCAACATCCGGGTAACCAAGGCAACACTTCCCTCCCCTGCCAAGCCCTGCCAGCTGACCCCTGCAGGCTTCCGGGCGGCGAGGGGCGAGGGGGAGGGCCGCACACGTGACGCCCGGCTGGAAGGAAGGGGGTATCGTGTGTCCCACTCTGAAACACGAGTCTTACTTATATGATGCCCAAATCCTCTCAGAACCCCGACGGTCACGTATTACGGATGCTAAGTCACACACACTCACACACACGCGCGCATACACACACATACAGTATTAGAGAACATTACAGCACCTATATGCACATCACGAATTATCCGCGCACGCCATGTTTACGCAATAACCTAACTGGAAACTGTCGCTCGGCTGGAAATTCGAT
Organism: Chionoecetes opilio; assembly: GCA_016584305.1. Taxonomy (NCBI): domain Eukaryota; kingdom Metazoa; phylum Arthropoda; class Malacostraca; order Decapoda; family Majidae; genus Chionoecetes; species Chionoecetes opilio. The sequence goes on from JACEEZ010022682.1 coordinate 274,655, forward strand.
AGGCCCCGTGATTACTCGTGCGTGCATGTGCAACGTGCCATGAACTGATGCATGCGATAATTCATCAGCTTGCTCTCTCTCTCACACACACACACACACACTCTATCTCTCGCCCTCTCTCTCTCTCCCTACTCATGGTGGCAGCAGCAATATGTATGCTTGCTATTGCGACTGTCTCGGCAGATCTTTGAGCTTCGTAGCTGCCTCCTTGCAATCCTAGCGGAGTTACGTGGCGAAATGTGTGAGGATGAGTTTGGCATTCTAGTTCAGTGATCGGCATTATCTGCAATACAAACGAATTATTATTAAGATATGCGATTCCAAAGACCTACGAGAGAGAGAGAGAGAGAGAGCGAGAGAGAGAGAGAGAGAGAGAGGAGGAGAAAGAGTTAACTTCTGATAACTTTGATAATATGATGACGCGCGTGCATTGACAGTTATCAAAAATCTGTTATTAGTTAGATAGGTACGAAAGTTATAGTGTTGTGTTCTTCTGTGTTACATTGTATTGATAGATGACATTGTTGGGGTTCATTGTCTTTCAAAAACGTTGATCTAAGGGCAGCACTCCGATAGTAAGCACTGAGTGACTGCGAACTCGGAGTCAAGACTCAACAGATGAAACAAATATCACCTGTAATGCGCGCGGAAATATTGAAATAAAATATACCTTATATTGAGTTGGTCCACCATCCCTTGCCACCTCGACCTGAAGTAGCTCTCAGATGAAGAGGAAGAAGAAAAAGAAAAAATTATCGGTTTCAACGCCTTTACGCTTTACCACTAATCACTCAATACTCTTACAAGTCATTCACAACACTAGCCAACGAAGGCATAAATAACACACATGTAATTCTCACTCCATCAGTCAGAATGGAATAATGGATAGTGACGTTAAGTAAATATAATAAAACAACACACAGCCGAGTATAGCGTTGAACAAACATTTGCGAGGAGTGAACAACAGAAGCTGAAACGCGAGCAACGCAACAACGGCCGTTATCGCTAAACATATTCCAGCAACAGTATGCATCTGCCAGTCTGATCTTTATAGAGTTAAACATACAGATCACGAAATGTAGATATGATAAGAAACTAAAGCGGCGGTCCTCACAGAAAATACAGATCTAAGTGGTCCCCTATGAAAAGATTGGTCCCAGGAACAGTCCAGCCACGTGAATTACATTACGGTGGGGTTAATAACATTTTCTTACATTATAAAGGACTGGCCAAGAAAAAAAGGCAACAAAAAGTCTGGTTATAGTTGCTAGTCCCTTACTAAAGATTCCTGCCATAAAATCACAGCGTCTATGTTATAGTTATGCATGATGGTAATAGCGATAAACCATTAACTCCACAACCACCATAAATTCACTTATTTCGCATGTCTTTTATCACCCTTCCACAATACCCATGGTACGAAATAACCAAAATAATCCAACTACCTTGTATTTTTTCGACAAGAACACCCCAACTCAGCATCTAAAGATTAAAGTAACGCAATATTAATATTAATAAAAAACTGAATAACCAAAATAATCCAACGGTCATGTATTTTTTCGACTTTAATACCGCAATTCAGCATCTAAATATTCGATAATCGCATTATTTGATTATGAATACCTAGAAAATTAGACTACTCACACAAACAATCATATATATTTATGTACACTTACTATGGTAGGTTGATGAATGAAATGGCCCACACTCCGTACTTCAATAGCAATGTATCCTTTAAAAACAATACTGTTCCAGGAAGTGTTCAATATTTCTCCCTTCAGTTAAGTTTCTCAGTACACAATTTTGCACAACAGCCGCCACACTACACCTTCCAGACCTTGATTACAGACTGACTGAGCTACCTGTAAAAAGGCAGCGTGTTTGAGGTGGTGGACTTGTGGTACTCCCGCCAAACATATTGTACGCCATACATATACACACTACACAAGTCTCGTATTAATACCTGAAGTGTTTAAGGATTTGTCACGTCAGTATGAAGACCCGTTGCTACAGGTTTGATGTTTGTGATGAATATTTTGAGAATTATTAAGATATTATGCGTGGTAGTGATCGTGATCGTACGTCCGCCAACCACGAGTCTCAGACCGTCAATGTTGTTTCCAGCAGGTAGACTCGTATAAATGATACTGTATTGTCTCCCCAGTGCTGGTAGTGCTATTCCGAACACTGTATACTGTTACTGATATATGCTTCTAATGACTCCATATGCACCTGTCTCACACGCTGGTCGCTTGAGGAACTATCTCAGCTTGGCGCGGTGACCTGCCGGCGAGCGAGGCACACACGGGGGAGGGACGGGAGGGCAGGGTGGTCATTACTCTACTTAGCTCAGTGCTTCTACACCTTGCATACACCCAGCACTGCACATCAGAAGATACGCGCTATAATAATACTGATGACAATAACAATAATAATTGTAATAATAATACAAGCAAACAAGTATTGCATAAAAGTCTAGGAAGTTAGTGAAACACGCTACGTAAGGCGCCACCGCAGTGTTTTTCAGCCAAACTTGCTTCTCCGTAGCGACGCTCACCCTCGCGCCAGAGTTTCATGTTAAAGCGAAGGCCGAGCTTAGTTATATACTTGACAGTTCTTCCTTGTTCTCTCTTGGCTCACGACCCTAAGGAGGCGCGCCCCCCAGGTTAAGAACCGCTGCTCCAGCTAGTGAACGTGATAAGAAAAATCAAAATTCCTAAAATTTAAGCTTTATTCATTGTTATCATTCTATTTTACATCACGAGGGACTGGTCAAAAACAAGAACAAATGTAAGAAAATTTTTCAACGATCAGATTGCAGGACTTATGCGTTAAGTGAAGAGGGTTTCACATAAAGTTCAGCAAGATAAGTCAACATTTTTTTTCTTTTTAAATTTTAAAACCCGGCCGCGATGCATTGGGCATTCGGCACTTAAGAGGAAATGTAAGAAACAGATGCAGTAAATATCTATCTATATCTACGTATATCGAGAGAGAAAGAGAAAGAGAAAGAGAAAGAGAAAGAGAAAGAGAAAGAGAAAGAGAAAGAGAAAGAGAAAGAGAAAGAGAAAGAGAAAGAGAAAGAGAAAGAGAAAGAGAAAGAGAAAGAGAAAGAGAAAGAGAAAGAGAAAGAGAAAGAGAAAGAGAAAGAGAAAGAGAAAGAGAAAGAGAAAGAGAAAGAGAAAGAGAAAGAGAAAGAGAAAGAGAGAGAAAGAGAAAGAATTAGATTAATACGGAACCTGCTAAGATATGATTTTTTTAGAGCATAGGATAGAGACTATATAAATGAGGGTATTCAACAAAGGGGTTAGAACAAGGAATATTATAATAAGAGAAATTAATCTAGTTAATATAGTATGTTAGTTGCAAAGCCGCGATGTTAGTTGACCATGTTACCCATTCAGGAATATTATCCCCCCATATTTCAAGCATTACAAAAGGCCATGCTATATACACTTTTTCTTCAGTTTAAGTTTCTTTACAAGGGTGTGGCGTATAGTCATTAGTCACTCCAGACATACTCTTCATCCTTCTTAAAATGGAGCGTCAAAAGGGAACTCTGGGTGCTTCTCAATGCTGAAAACAAATTTAGAAAATATTACAAAGTTATTGCAGCAGCCATCTGTGTCCATGGTTGTATGATAACTTTACACTAAATGCTTTCAGGAACTTCATCCCCACAGTAGGCGAGGCTTACAGTCAGGGGCGCACCCAGGAATTATTTTCGGAGAGGGCCAGACATTTGTTTTCACCAGCCAGTATACCAAGCCTATATACTATCCGCCAGATTTTTCGTTAGCCGCTGGATGGTAAATTTTTTCCGCCATGAGCCGATTCCCTTTTCAGGCCTTATTTCTTATTTCATCTACTAAAACAATAGTTTTAGTAATGTTAAGATGCTTGTCCAAGGCATTACGTGAAGCATAAGTGCGACCAAATCAAGGTAGGCTATAGGTGTACACGGTCAGGTGACGCGGTCAGATCGAGAGATTCTATAATAATTTTTTTTTTTTACCGACTGTTAGTGTATTCTGATTTCTTGCAAGGAAGGAAATTTCATGATGGGTGCGCCCCTGCTTACAGTATTGATGACGTATATTCCTAAGACTACACAAATAGAGTATTGCTATGAGTGACTTAAGTACTGCTTCATAAATTGTCAACAACATCAAATATGTATCATGGGTTATTCAGAAGACTCATTAAATAGTAGTCGATAGGAAGAGTACAGAGCCAGAGTTGTTCCAGAAATGAATGATCCAATGAGTGAACAAGTTAATGTTACATCTCCAGTGAGCTATTGTCCTGTATTAGAGGCTTTATTTACTTCATTGGTATACTGTATTCAGTTTGACAAGGACTCTCATGATAGCTTAGTCCAGGCGACTCCACTTCCCCCGGCAGACTGGCTAGCTGACAGACTTGATATCGGCGAGCATTTTATGTTGATTACTTATCATCACGCTCTCAGCTACCCAGCCCGCCGGGGAAAGTGGAGTCGCTGGGACTGAGGGCTATATTCAAGAATGCTCGTAAAATCCCGGCCGGTGGAGATTCTCCACCGTCGTACCTCCACTGGTGGCATCTACAAGAAACGCCCGACAGGTGGATATTTGACAGTCGTACCAACACAAGCAGTGGCTGCAAAAGCAGTCGTACCAACACAAGCGAGTCCAAGGCTTTATCAGTATTTTGACTGTTTTACACCTATCTAATTCCTTTTACTAGCCTAATTTATCATTTCTGCCATTAAAATAATAGCTTTGTTAGTGTTCGCTACTTATCTGAGGCATTGAGGAAGAAAAAATGTGCCTGAGTGGACTTGGGACGGGATTTACGTACGTACACCCCTCTGGGACGGGATGTACGTACATCCCGTCCCCAGAACATGTGGCCAGCCGCCAATAAGCAATATCTAATTCCTTTTACTAGCCTAATTTATCATTTCTGTCATTAAAATAATAGCTTTGTTAGTGTTCGCCACTTATCTGAGGCATCGAGGAAGAAAAATTGGGCCCGAGTGGGCTTGGGACGGGATTTACGTACATTCCTGTACGTACATCATGTCCCAGGAACATGTGGCCAGCCGCCAAAAAGCAATATGGCGGACCACCACCACCACCACCACAGCCGCTCTCCTTCGTCACCACTTCTCACAGCAATATAAGGCCTCCTGCACCTAATTTTACCTTAATTATGACACTTGTGCATTCACAAGGTATGCATGGTATGTATTCACATGTTACTCTCGGTTGTGTTGAAAACTCACCTGTAATGGTCTGGGAAGAAATAGGATAGAATAAGTGCACAGCGAGATGAAGGTGGGATCTGCCAAGGCCGTCTGTATGTAAAGGCCTGCGCCTGGGAGCGCGGGATGGACGTGACGTCACGAGCTGAGGCTGCTCCGCGAGTCAGTAGGAGCCGAGCTTTCAGCATGTGAGGATGTACGGGCGGTATAAGATATACTGTTATCTTTGGAAATGTTTGTTCTATAATATTATCAAATAAAAAACCGTAAAACACACTAAAGAAATGCCATTATGAGACTCTCAAGAAATATGCATGAACTTAAACTCTTCGCCATTTAATATTTTACTCGCAAACATTTTACATGGTGAATACCAATAGAAGCGGAATTTAATTAGCTTTCCATTGTTATATTTTGTTTTCTGATAAATGAATTAGAACCATACATACATTAGCGTTAACTAAATAAATAACATCATCAAACGGGAAAAATTACCCGATTTCATGACCTTTTTTGTTAGTTAACGCTAATTTATGTATGGTTCTAATTCATTTATCAAAAAACGAAATATAGCAATGGAAAGCTAATTAAATTCCGCTTCTATTGATATTCTCCATGTAAAATGTTTTTGAGCAAAATATTAAATGGCGAAGAGTTAAAGTTCATACATATTTCTTGTGAGTCTCATAATGGCCTTTCTTTAGTCTGTTTTACGGTTTTTTATTTGATAATATTATAGAACAAACATTTCCGAAGATAACAATATATCTTTTATACTGATAAACATATATTAGGTACGAAATTACCCGATTTCATGATGTTATGTATTTAGTTAACGCTAATTTATGCATGCTGCTAATTCATTTATCAGAAAACAAAATATAGCAATGGAAAGCGAATTAAATTCCGCTTCTATTGATATTCTCCATGTAAAATGTTTTCGAGAAAAATATTAAATGGCGAAGAGTTTAAGTTCATGCATATTTCTTGAGAGTCCTCATAATGGCATTTCTTTAATGTGTTTTTACGGGTTTTTATTTGATAATATTATAGAACAAACATTCCGAAGATAACAATATATCTTTTATACTGATAAACATATAATTAGGTAGGTAAACTTGTCATCTCGGTGGCCTCGTACAGACGTCGTCCGTGACGTCATCAATCTCAGGCGCAGGCCTTTACATACAGACGGCCTTGGATCTGCATGGTGTCGCGAATCAGCTGACTCAAACCTCCACCCGTTGCGTTACCTCTTTTGATTCTTGTATACCGATTCGCGATGCAACGGGTGGAGAAAAGTTCTTGAATATAGCCCTAAGCCATCGTGAGTGTCCTTGCCAAAATTAATACAGTACAGGTCTGCTCAATGAAGGAACCGTGTCTTCATATAGTCATACATACTTTATCCTTAACCCCTTGAGACCAGAACTTAATTTCCACTGTAATGTGGCTACCATTAGAAGATTTTTATTGAATTTGAGCAATATTTTATAGATAATACCAGTTTAGTATCCTTGTAGACTTAACTTATTTGGTATATTTAGTAACTTTTCGTTATTTTATGGCTAACAGACAATTTTTTTTTATAGCAAAGGAAAGATCTGGGCGTGAAGGGGTTAATTAATAGGCCTTTCTTATGATTCTAGTCTACATCATTATTTTTCTCAATTCACATTTAATGTACTCTTACTTTCTGAATCTTTCTAAAACATACATAAAGGAGTATTACCTACCCTATGAAAAAATCCTTGAATATAAACGTCCTGCCGGCTCCCCCGCGGTCCAGGGCGTCCAGCTGAGCCATGTCTTCAGGACTCGGCGCAAAATCAAGAACCTGAAGAGAAGAAAACACAGTAAGATGATTGACAAAAGAATATAGGTTACATAAAAAAAAAAAAAAAAAAAAAAAAAAAAAGTGAAATAATATTTTGTCCATTAAAAAGTAAATTTTCTTTTTCTGCATTGCAGGGTAAGTAAGGTAAAGATGTGGGCATACGCTATGCTGCGCGTGGCCTTCAATGCTCATCTCCGTGGCATTAGCCCTTTGAGCCTCTGGTGAGGAGTGAGGACCCGTTACCCCGGGACACGGGGCTTGTGTGAGATCCGGATTATCTGTTACCTTCCCCACGTTTCCCCAGGTACCCATTTATCAACCCCGAAAGGGAGGAAGAACAGCTGTTTTGGCTGGTCGCCGACTTGCCCTGGCCCGCATTCGAACCAGGGCCCGCAGATTCATAGCCAGACACGCTAGCCACTATACCACGGAGGCGACTATCTATGCATTGACATGAATTTGACTTATAGCAATGAGAAGGGTGAAAAATATATCAAACTAACCTGAAAATTTTGCTTAATTCTTTCTACGTTGGCGGATTTAGGAATGACGATGACGTCATGTTGGATGAGGTGTCGCAGGAGTACCTGAGCCGCTGTCTTGCCGTGAGCCTTGGCGATCTGGCTCACTACCGGGTGCTCCAGAAGCGGCGGAAACTCTGTTGTTCTGTCGATAACGAAACATTGATTTGTAAAGGAAATTGTATCATCCCACCACCACCACCACCACCACCACCACTATAACTACCACTATAACTACCAATATAACCCACAAGGAAATTGTATCATCCACCACAACCACCACCACCACCACTACCACTATAACCCACAAGGAAATAGTATCATCCACCACAACCACCACCACTACTACCACAATAACTATCACTATAACCTACAAGGAAATTGCATCATCGCACTTAATACTTAACATGCTACAATCACTCATTGAAGAACATTGCTGTAATTTTAATAAAACTTTTGTCTTGATTAATCATTATCACCACCACCACCACCACCATCATTAACATTAACATTGATCAATCTGCAAGAGTCAGTTCACTAACTCTGATTTTTTATAAGGAGCTCCGATGGGGCCATAAGCACACACTGTGATGCCGTGCTGCTTACACACCCTCTGTAGGTCAGGCTGGCGGTGGTACGCATGGAGCTCCACCTGCTGGTTGGCGGGCTTGATGCGGCACACTGCGAATAATGAGAAGCCAATACAAATAATATAAAATTAGCTAAGCATGCGCAGGATGGTGACAAGAAAATATGGATTGAAGGAGCAGAGTACAGTGCTGAGAGTAAGGCAATTGAGGTGGTTTTGGCACATGAAGAGGAGAGAAGGTGGTGAGGCATTGGGGAGAGCTGTTAAGAGTGGAAGTTCCAGGTCGCCGTCCACCAGGCAGGCCAAGGAAGACATGGAGGCAGTGTGTTGAAGAGGATCTGGCAGCATTGGGCATTGAAGAAGTTGAGGCAACGGATAGAGATAGTTGGAAGCGTATCATCAGCAGTCTAACCTCATTAAAATGATGGGAAAAAGTGAAGTTAAACAGAGAGAAGAAGAAGAATGCGCACATACACATAATTATAATTGGAGTGGTGCAGAGCAATAAATAGAGTTCTTCAAGGGTCAGTGCTGGCACCAGTGATGTTCATGGTCTTTTAAAACCTTATCTGATCTAATAGTTGTTATAATAATACTATTTTATATTTCAGGATGATTAAACAACAAGTTTTATTTGATATTTTTGAGGGCTAACTGCTCTGTGTAAGTGCAACTTGACATGTTTGAGAAGGTCTTGTATGAGAAAAAATCATATCTTACTACATAATATATTTACGGAAACAGTAAAATGCAGAAATGAATAACCATTAAAAGCACAAAATTATCGTCAAAACAGAGATAAAGCTCATACATACCTTTGATAATTCTCTCGATTTGCGTACTATTGAAGTTGGAGATGCCGATTGACTTTGCTTTCCCTGCATCAACCTGTACGGATGTCATGTATTTAAGTATCATAAATTGGGTATTTTCACAAGGTTCAACTCTATAAATGCAAAACACAAATGCCTAGTGTGATCATTTCTGAATGTGCAGGAGAGGAACAAAAAAATGGAAGTTCATTATTTGCAATTTTTTGAAGTAAAATTGTTGCTTGGAAATTGGCATTTCTCTTTTTAGCATTTCATTTCATGAATGCTGGTTTTTCTAAACACAAACTGATAGATCACAATTCTTTGGCTTTTAAACCCTTGAGGCCCAGAACGTAATTTCCATTGTAATTTAGCTACTTTTAGAAGATTTTAATTAATATAAGCAACATTATATACATATGTCCTGTTTAGTATCCTTGTCCATTAGCTAATTTGGTATATTAAGTTATTTTTCGTAATTTTATGGCTAACAACAGACAATATTATATAGCAAAGGAAAGCTCTGGGCGTAAAGGGGTTAAAATGAGATCAAACTGAGCTCTTCACGATAAATATTAATTGTGATACATGTGTAAGTAGTACAGTATAGCTTTTCTTCACTATGGGTCGTTTGGTGTGTCAGGGAGAGATGGCTACCACAAACCTTATGACATATACTTTAAACTTTATAACATACTTGCCAGACATGAAACAAGGTAATACTCATGATGAACCTCCTATGAACATATCCTACCCGAGCTTCCATGCCGCGCCAGATGCCTTCTAAGTTGGTCTCAAAATCGAAAACAAAATTACCCTCCTCATCTTTTGGCATTATGTCATTGTCATCCTTGCCTGAAAAACAACAACAATGATGAACATAGATATAAAAACTTGATAAACAGATATAAAAACTTTATAAACAGATATAAAAACTTGATACAGATATAAAAGCTTAATAAACAGATATAAAAACTTGATACAGATATAAAAACTTGATAAACAGATATAAAAATTTGATAAACAGATATAAAAACTTAATAAACAGATATAAAAACTTGATAAACAGATATAAAAACTTGATAAACAGATATAAAAACTTGATAAACAGATATAAAAACTTGATACAGATATAAAAACTTGATAAACAGATATAAAGAACTTGATAAACAGATATAAAAACTTGATAAGCAGATATAAAAACTTGATAAACAGATATAAAAACTTTATACAGATATAAAAACTTGATAAACATAGATATGGATACACAGCCACACTATTATAACTCATAGCATACTACAACTAAGTGCTATATACAAACACACACGAGAGAGAGAGAGAGAGGTCAGTGTTGATTCTTAGATCAGTCTCTCTCTCAGTCAGTCAAGTCTCTCAGTCAGTCAGTCAGTCTCTCTCTCAGTCAGTCAGTCAGTCTCTCTCTCTCAGTCAGTCAGTCTCAGTCAGTCAGTCAGTCAGTCTCTCAGTCAGTCAGTCAGTCAGTCAGTCAGTCTCTCTCTCTCTCAGTCAGTCAGTCAGTCAGTCTCTCTCTCTCAGTCAGTCAGTCTCTCTCTGAGTCAGTCAGTCTCTCTCTGAGTCAGTCTCTCTCAGTCAGTCAGTCTCTGTCAGTCAGTTTCTCAGTCAGTCAGTCTCTCAGTCAGTCAGTCTCTCAGTCAGTCAGTCTCTCAGTCAGTCAGTCTCTCAGTCAGTCTCTCTCTCTCTCTGTCAGTCAGTCAGTCAGTCAGTCAGTCAGTCTCTCAGTCAGTCAGTCTCTCTCAGTCAGTCTCTCAGTCAGTCAGTCAGTCTCTCTCTCTCTCTGTCAGTCAGTCAGTCAGTCTCTCTGTCAGTCAGTCAGTCAGTCAGTCAGTCAGTCAGTCAGTCAGTCAGTCAGTCAGTCTCTCTGTCAGTCAGTCAGTCTCTCTCTGTCAGTCAGTCTCTCTCTCAGTCAGTCAGTCAGTCTCTCTCAGTCAGTCTCTCTCTCAGTCAGTCAGTCTTTCTCTCAGTCAGTCAGTCAGTCTTTCTCTCAGTCAGTCAGTCAGTCTTTCTCTCAGTCAGTCAGTCAGTCTCTCTCTCAGTCAGTCAGTCAGTCTCTCTCTCAGTCAGTCAGTCAGTCTGTCAGTCAGTTAGTCCTCTCAGTCAGTCAGTCTCTCAGTCAGTCAGTCTCTCAGTCAGTCAGTCTCTCAGTCAGTCAGTCAGTCTCTCAGTCAGTCAGTCTCTCAGTCAGTCACAGTCTCTCAGTCAGTCAGTCTCTCAGTCGTCAGTCTCTCAGTCAGTCAGTCCTCTCAGTCAGTCAGTCTCAGTCAGTCAGTCAGTCTCCATCAGTCAGTCATCGTCAGTCAGTCGTCTCAGTCAGTCAGTCAGTCTCTCTCCCAGTCAGTCAGTCAGTCTCTCTCCCAGTCAGTCAGTCAGTCTCTCTCAGTCAGTCAGTCAGTCTCTCTCTCAGTCAGTCAGTCAGTCAGTCTCTCTCTCAGTCAGTCAGTCAGTCAGTCTCTCAGTCAGTCAGTCTCTCAGTCTCTCAGTCAGTCAGTCAGTCTCAGTCTCTCAGTCAGTCTCTCAGTCAGTCAGACTCAGTCAGTCAGTCAGTCAGTCTTCAGTCAGTCTGTCAGTCAGTCTGTCAGTCAGTCTCTCAGTCAGTCAGTCAGTCTCTCAGTCAGTCAGTCAGTCTCTCAGTCAGTCATTCAGTCTCTCAGTCAGTCATTCAGTCTCTCAGTCAGTCAGTCACTCAGTCAGTCAGTCAGTCAGTCAGTCAGTCACGTCAGTCAGTCACTCAGTCAGTCACTCAGTCAGTCACTCAGTCAGTCACTCAGTCACTCAGTCAGTCACTCAGTCAGTCACTCAGTCAGTCACTCAGTCAGTCACTCAGTCAGTCACTCAGTCAGTCACTCAGTCAGTCACTCAGTCAGTCACTCAGTCAGTCACTCAGTCAGTCAAAACAAAGAATGCTAAAGAAGGTCGATCGTATTGGCGAAATATCATATAGCGAGGCAGCACTATACTTAATCATTTCGTTTAAAAGCGTTTACCTCATATACATTTGAAACTTTGACTTTTAAAGGAATTGCAATAGATTACACTGGGGAACAATTTGAAGAAAAAAAATTTGTTGAGTTAGATTTTTGAGCTTATTTAGACTAAAATTGGCATGCTGATTCCAAATCTGTAGTCAGTTTTTTTCTAGCACGTCAAGTTTTTTCTCCACAGCTTACCCTCCAGATAAGCAAAATTCCACTTGTGAGCCTCTTTTCAGCCTCATTCAGCTGAAATTCCAGTGCCAGTTTTCGAACAACTACCTCCTCTAGAAGATCTGAGTGATGTTGAAGAACGGAGTGACAGCAATGATGCAGATTTTGACATTCACGAGGATTCAGTTCGTAGGGGATTTGATCAGCACGAGTTGAATGATTTAGCACGTGATTTGGGCCTATCCAAAAAAGCTTCAGAAATACTAGCATCAAGACTGAACGAGAAAAACATACTTGAACAAGGAGTGAAGGTATCATACTTTTGAACCAGAGAAAGTACATTTCTGCAGTACTTTCGAAGTGCCAGCGGTTTTGTGTTTTGCCATAACATTCCTGGTTTACTGAAGGAATTAGGGCTTTCAATCTACAATCCAAATGAATGGCGATTGTTTATTGATAGCTCAAAGCGGAGCTTGAAGTGTGTCCTTCTACACAATGGCAATTTGTTTGGCGCAGTCCCTATTGGGCATTCGGTCTGTTTTCGTGAAGAATATGGAGATGTAAAGAGAGTCATTGAGTTATTGCAATATGACAAACACAATTGGATCATCTGTGTTGACCTTAAAATGGTGTCCTTCCTTCTTGGTTAACAACGTGGATACACAAAGTATCCCTGCTTTCTCTGTATGTGGGATAGCAGAGCTCGAGAGAAGCATTGGGTTCAGACGAATTGGCCTCCGAGATCTGATCTTAAACCTGGAGATCCTAACATTGTACATGAGCCACTTGTTGACAGGAAGAAAATAATATTCCCACCTCTGCACATAAAACTAGGTCTCATGAAACAATTTGTAAAAGCATTGTTAACTGATGGCGACTGTTTGAAGTACATCATCTTGGCATTTCCTGGACTGTCAATTGAAAAAATCAAGGCCGGTGTGTTTGATGGTCCACAAATTCGACAGCTCATCAAAGATGAACATTTCAACGGTACTATTAGCGCATTTTCGTGACGTTCACCGCCCTGGTTCAGTCCAGTCCGGACCGGGTCAGGGTGGACTGATGGTCGCGAAAATACATCGAGACTGGCCCCGTCCCATTCGTCGTTCCTATTGGCTGGGGGATCGAGTGGGCGGTACTGAACTGAACTGTGGAGGCGGCAGGCGTCCATCTTGTCAATATCCTTTTTGTCGTCCGCCTTTTAACCTGTGCTGAAGACTTTACAACTACCACGCCTGTGATACTTTAGTCTTATGGTCGGCCATCATGGTGTTTCATGTCTTATCAGCAGCACGAGAAGCTCCTGGTCGCCTTCCCCGCTGACTGTAGTGTGCATGCGCTAGTTCTCCCTACACTGGTCCAAGGTGGTCCTCCTATATGGGTCGGACCGGACTGGACTGGGCTGAACCGTTCTAGACTGCCTCGCAAAAACAGTGACCGCCCGGGACTAGCCCAGTCCAGACCGGGCCAGAGAGGTCGCGAAAATACGCTATATGTCAGACCTTGAAAAGAATGCTTGGCTATCATTCAAAGACGTCGTCAAGAACTTTCTTGGAAATACACGTGCAAGTAATTACACAGAAATTGTTCAGAAACTATTGGAGAGCTACAAAGCGCTTGGTTGCAACATGAGTATTAAAGTACATTTTTTGCATAGCCATCTTGCCAACTTTCCGGAAAATCTTGGTGCTGCTAGCGACGAGCAAGGTGAACGATTTCACCAAGATTTGAAGGTTATGGAAGAACGTTACCAGGGTAGATGGGATGTGCATATGATGGTTGACTATTGTTGGAGCATCAAACGCGATAGTCCTCAAGTTGAACACTCCAGACAAAGCTACAAACGTAAATTTTTACCTTAACCTACACACAATTATAGCCTTATCCTTTCTAAAAACATGATAATGTTAAATAAACATTCTATTCATGCCTATTTCTTTCATTTTTCATTGTATGTTAACATTTGCAACTTTTTATAAAATAAGCACTGTTTACTGTTTATGTACATATTTTTTCATATTTTTTAAGAAAACGAAAATCCTACAGTTCAAAAACTTGACGTGATAGAGAAAAATTGAGATCAGTTTTGGATTCAGCACCCAAAAATTACTTAATAACAAGTGTCAGACCTAACTCAACAAAAATTTGTTCCCCAGTGTTATAATTGAAAACGACAACTTTCCAACAGACTTACCGATGAATCCAACAGGACAGTGGACAAGATAAAGATCAACATAGGCTAGACCCAACATATCCAGAGACTTTTGGAGAAACCTTGACACATCCTTTTCCCGATTACCGATCATGGGCAGCTGAAATAAATAAAGAGATAAAAGTTGAGCACACACTGAAGCTGCAAAGGTAACATTATTATAAAACTAGCATATCTATAAGAAACATATTTCTTGCCTCCTGAGCTGTGGTAAGTTTTCATAAAATGCTCAAGGGTCTTTTTTTTCTTCTTCTTCTTCTTCTTTCTGTTTAAAGTCAGTTTTTCCCATACTTTTTTTGAGGTTAGACGGTCGACGATACGCTTCCAATTATCCCTATCCATTGCCTCAGCCTCTTCAATGTTCAATGCTGCCAGATCCTCTTCAACACACTGCCTCCATGCCATGCTTATTACAACAGAGGTTAGTTTGACTGACTGACTGACTGATACATACACACTAACACACACTGCAAATGGAAGAATATAGTAGTAATAGTAGTAGTAGTAGTAGTAGTAAAAGCAGTAGTTATTTGCAAGTGATATCCTTCCTTACCTTCGTTGTTATGAATACATCTTCACGCTTCAGTCTTCCACTCGTGAACCATTCCTTCAGTACTTCCCCGATGGCCGTCTCGTTCTGGTAAAGGAAGGCGGTGTCGATGTGACGGTAGCCACACTCCAGCGCAGCATTCAGGGCGACCTTCAAGTCATCACCGTACGCCTGGAAGTGAACCACATACATCATCATCTTTCTGTTTAACGTGTTACGACCCAGGGCCGAAACCACATTCCCTTTAGTCTACCTCAACCCTTAGCCTAACTAATAGAGTCAGTGCTCCAAATAGCAGGCTTGGTTAAAAAGTGATATGGGCTAGATAACTCCCTTTGTTACTATAGTCTATTCACTTAAGCTGGATTCTTGGGAGCTGCTCGCTGCCTACCAGAGTTTGTAAGGACGTCGCTGATTGGCTGATAGACTCGGGCTGGGTGGTGGTGGTGGTGGTACTTGCCTCGCCACAACCCAAAACCCTTGCGTTGCCTCAGAAACATATTCATATTTCTTTTCTTAACTCACCTCTTACACAATATAGGCCTATTTTGTTTGCATCAGTGAATCAGGCAGTGATTGGTCAACAAGAACACGCTATTCATAATTCAATAGGGTAAAAAATAAAGTTATGACTTGAGTATCACAAGAGTAGGCGGATTTTCAGGTTTCAAAGCATTGAAATGTTGTACTCTTACCCGATATTACCAAGCTACCAGATGATATTTAGGTTAAACTGAGCCTACCATCGTGTTCATAATACATTGTTGCATATCATGAGCATAAAAAAATTACAGTAAGACAACACTAATATTAAGATAATTGAAGGAAAGTAAAATAGTGTAAACATTTTTTCTTGCTTATTTTGCTTCAACTCGCTGTAACTCCATAAGTTTTGGTCGCATTCAATTTTCAAGCACAGTTTCAAAATCCTTATACTTTTCCGCTTGCTTTGGTATGTAGCACGTACCAATTAGGAAAAGATTAGGTGGTCAAAATGGCTAAGAAATTTAAACTACTACGGCAAACTGGCACAGTGACGGGTGAGCATTGCTCCCTATATACATGAGAGATGAGTTCTCGGGAGAGCTATCAGATGCTCCACCCATTACGGCACCAGTTTGAAACAGTTTTACTTTCTTAGCCATTTTGACCACCTACTCTTTTCCTTATTGGTACGTGCTACATACCAAAGGAAGCGGAAAAGTATGGGGATTTTGAAACAGTGCTTGAAAATTGAATGCGGCCAAAACTGATCTAGTTACAGCGAGTTTAAGCAAAATAAGCAAGAAAAAATGTTTATACACTATTATACTTTTCTTCAATTATCTTAATATTAGTGTAGTCTTATTGTAATTTTTTTATGCTCAAGATATGCAGCAATGTATTATGAACACGATGGTAGGCTCAGCTTTCATAAATATCCTCTGGTAGCTTGGTAATATAGGGTAGGAGTACAACATTTCAATGCAGTGAAAACCTAAACATCCGCCTACTCTTGTGATACTCAGTCATGACTATTTTTTACCCTATTGAGTTATGAATGGCGTGTTATTGTTGAACAATCATTGCTTGATTCACTGATGCAAACAAAATAGGCCTATCTTGTGTAAGAGATGAGTAAAGCAAAGAAATATGAATATTTTTCTTAGGCAACGCAAGGGTTTTGGGTTGCGGCGAAGCAAGTACCACCACCACCCACCACCACCCAGCCCGAGTCTATCAGCCAATCAGCGACGTCCTTACAAACTCGGGTAGGCAGCGAGCAGCTCCCAGCCCAGGAATCCACCTTAAGTGAATAGACTATAGCAAGACTGACAGAAGAGGCACAAGTGTCACATAACTTGATAATCCCCAGCTCACCTTGCGTAGACGCCAGTCTCCCTCCTATTGGTAGAATCTCTGTTCATTAAGGGTGGAATTATAAGTCTTATCAAATAAACTATGCACAATATATTTACATGGAATAAGATAATCACAGTCCCACCACCATCATACACTCTCAATAATCACAGTCCCATCACTTTCACACACGCACAATCACTTTTTTTTTTTTTTTTTTTTTTTCCCCTATTGCTTTCTCTGAAGAGAGAAGCACGGGCTAAATATAAAGCCCGTCAAAGTGTTCAGTATTTATAAATAATGTTAACGGGGGGGAGGGTAGGAGGAAACAAGGGCAGCGAGCGTAGGTAAAGGTGAGGAGGCAACGACACGTGCAGCCCGTACATATTCCGGCTCTGGGGAGGCAGGGATCAGATGGCGAATTCAGTGGGATGCTGGGCAGTGGAGCAGGTAGTGCTCAAGGGGATTTTGTGGCTCTGCCAAACAGTGAGGACAGGGGGCAGGGTCGTCACCAAGTATTTGGGTGGAGCAATGGAAGCCGAGCCTTAGTCGGAGCAGCTGTCGTACTACAGGTGGAGTGAACCGGGAAAGGTGGAAGTGAGGCGTTTGTCTGGTGGCTGTGATGTACCATGTGGCAGAACGAGAGCCATGCTCCATAGCGTCGTTGAGAAGAAATTGGGAGGCCTGAAGAGCAGCTCGGTTGACAAAAGACTTTATCTGGGCGTAACTGGGGAGGAGGGGAAAGGTAACTTCCGGCGCTGTGCTGGCTCTGCGTGCTGCCTCGTCTGCTCGTTCGTTACCAGATACACCGACATGGCTTGGCACCCAATGAAGGAAAACATCTGAGTTTAGGCGATACAATGTCAGGAGATGATGGTGGGTGAAAGACAGGAGTTGGGCATTGTCTTTGAAGGTGGTAGCATTAAGGGAGTGAAGAGCAGAGAGTGAGTCAGTGAAAAGGTGAATTTCAGGAACGGGTGACTTATAAGCATGGTGAAGGGCAGATAGCAGCGCCACAAGTTCCGCTTGGAATGCAGAAGAATTGTCAGGGAGACTAAGTGATCGCTGGAGAGCACCACTGACAAAGGCGGAACCAGACTTGCCATTTTCACCAGCAGAACCATCAGTGAAGTAGAGACGGGTGGCGGAAGTAGAAAGAGGGGCGATTGTGGCTAGACTCTCCTGGCGGAGAAGGGCAGGTAGTTGTTGTTTAGGGTGAGTGCGAGACGGGAGAATGACCTGGAAGGTCTTGGGGGCCCAAGGAGGCGGCGGAAAATGGTCTGGGACGGCCAGATCCGGATCACAACGGACCAAGTCAGCCACTCCAAGCCAAGCGCTCGTGCAGCATCAACCATGGCGTGGACCCAGTCGCCATCGGGGCGGGTATTCGGAGGACGCTGGAAGCCGTGGCGAAGGTGGGCCGCAAGAGTAGAGTTGGGGCGGGTCTTGAGGTACCTGGCCATAGCTAGTGCTGCTCTAGCGTAGATGCGGTGTCTGATGGTGGGAAGTCCGCATTCTGCGAGCATGGTGACGATGCGTGTCCAACGAGGAGCATTCAGGATGGTCCGCATTGCATCATTCTGAGCCACCTCTAGGGACTGAAAGAGAGCATCCGAGAGGCCAGGAAGGCAGGGGGCACAGTAATCGATAAGAGAACGAATGGCAGCTATGTAAAAGAGGCGGGTGATGTTGCAGGGCGCACCGTTGCCGCCGCGGGAGAGAAAAAGAAGAGCCTTGGTGCGTGCTTTGACACGTTCTCGAACATAGCGGACATGTGTTGTGCAGAATCACCACTCATATCATGTATATATATATATATATATCTATGGGCTCACCAACAAGTAGAATCCTTTAATGCCCGCCACAGATCCTCCGTCCCCACCGCCTCACTCACGGATAAACAGCACTCTCCTCACAATCCCACCACCTTCACACGCTCACAATCACCATTCACCTATCACGTCTGTACATCAATGGTCTCTCTCATCAACAAGTAACATCATACATCGCCCGCCACAGATCCTCAATCCCCTGCCTCACTCACGGATGAACAACACTCCACTACTCCCTCGGTATATGAATATCAATTCCCCACCCTTTCATCACTCATCCCCTTAACAGTTCCGAAACTCGCCCAAGATCCCCGTCACAACGTGACACCATTAAATATTATTTTACAATCACGTATTACCTCACAACACCACACAGCAACTCTTCTCGCATAACGCCTCACTCGATACACCCTTTCTCGATAACCTTGACTCACCCCACAACACCCAATGATAACTAATTTACACTACTTCACAATCTTCTTTCATACTGCGATATCTTCGTTTCCAATACACATCATGATCCAAATCACACCACAACACACCTGTGAACGCACAACTCTTTTACATTCTCAGAACACCACGACATACCCTTACATGTATCGTAACGTGACACACACACACTCCAACCCAGAACTCCCAGATGGCTCGCGGTTCACATCCCAGGACACATACGACACGCATCGATACTCCAAAAATACACGTATACATCACTGTAAATCCCATAGTACGTCCACCGAGTGACCAGCCCCGCGAGCCACCTGTAATAGAGTTCCCCCAGTCAGTTCGTTGTCCCCACAGACTACCTCGTAACTCGCCACGTCGCGTCATCCCGAAACCATGACCCGAACCAGTGAATCATAGGCACGAAACCACTAGTTAAACCACTGATACTTCATATCCGTGAGTGAGCTCGTTAGAGGACTATTCCAGGGCAGTTTCGCAGTTTAAGGAAAATGCTGGGGCGTAACAAACGTCAGATTTTCCCATAATGTCTTAGGAGGTTAACGGTCGATGATACACTTCCAACTATCTCTATCCATTATACTTCACTGTCTTTACTTAGTCGTGTCTTATAAAATCTTATCTTACTCGTATATACCGTGTCTCCATTCACGATCTCTGGCAATACACATACGTACAAAGAACATAAGAAAATAAGGAAGCTACAAGAGGCTGGGAGACCTACACATGGTAGTTCCTGTTACTTAACACTACCTACATCCACCTTTCATCCCCATCCATGAAATTATCCAGTCTCCTTTTAAAGCTCCCTATTGAATATGTATTGTGTTTGTGTTTGAGTTCTGGCCTTTCAAGCATCCTAGAGTATATATAAAGTGCCTGCATCTTACCTGCCATGTTCCAATGCCTATCATGGGCATGTGTAGTCCATTGTTAAGACGTGTAGCCGGTACCTTGGGCGCCATGGTTGTCATCCACCACACACAGGGATAGGGAGTCAGAAGGCCGGCTCCTTGTTATCTTTCAAGTACTGTAGATAAAATACAAGCACATGATTAGATGTTGTCCTTCATTGTGTACTTAAGATAAAGGTGGGGGCATATGCTAAGCTGCACGTATGCTCATCTCCGTCGCAATAGCCCACGAGCCACAAAATCCCCTTGAGCACTACCTGCTCCACTGCCCAGCATCCCACTGAATTCGCCATCTGATCCCTGCCTCCCCAGAGCCGAAATATGTACGGGCTGCACGTGTCGTTGCCTCCTCACCTTTACCTACGCTCGCTGCCCTTGTTTCCTCCTACCCTCCCCCCCGTTAACATTATTTATAAATACTGAACACTCTGACGGGCTTTATATTTAGCCCGTGCTTCTCTCTTCAGAGAAAGCAATAGAAAAAAAAAAAAGAAAAAAAAAAAAAGACAGGCCGGTACCCCGGGACACAGGGCTAGTGTGACATACGGGTTACCTTAGTTACCCATTTATCGACGAACTCCAAAAGGAAGAATGAACAGCTGTAAGGCCTCTGAAAGGAAAGACCTAAAAGTGGTGCCCAATAACGAAAATTTACAGGTTTCCTTAAAGTAACACCATAGCTAGCTGTAAATTGGATATTTAACAATTTATTTCATGCAGATGGATTTGACCTTGACAGTGACCTTGATGGTGGTTTCCAATTAGTGGTCAAGTGAAATCTTTACTGAGTTATTAAAGCTTTTACGTATGTCCTTTAGCCTTTGGCACTGACCCTGACCCTGACCTTGACCTTGGTTGGATGGTGGCCATTTTTAAACTCGCCTAAGATAATAAACCCTAAAGTGCACCTAGCAAGTTTCATTACAATGCGTTAATATGTTCTCGAGTTATCGCGTTCACACACACATAGAAGACGAGAAAAAAGGTCAGAAATATATTTGTAACGTTATCATTGATTTCCTCCCGATAATTTGGGGGTGAGAAATACTCTGTATAATGAGATATAAAAGTTCAGGCTATTTAGAACAGTGTTCTTCAAACTTTTTTCATCGCGACCCAGTTTGATTTTATGCATTACATTCACGACCCTATTGTACGTCTGTTGCTGCTTTCTGTCTCCGATGTGATTTTTTTTTTACAATTACATACATACCATACATACATACATACATACATACATACAGATGCATATAAATGCATATAAGTGCATTGCATTTATAAGTGCATGCATATATAGGGGAGGCGGTGGCCGAGTGGTTAGCGTCTTGGAGTGGTGAGTTCGTTGTCCCGAGTTCGAATCCTGCCGGGGACACAACTCTTTCGGTCATCTTTAACATGGTCGACAAGAGCATGGGAGGAGAGCACAAGGTCCCGAGTTCAAGTCCCACCAAGGAGCAACTGTAAATCCATCGTCGAGTGGCCGAAGCAGCCCGCATGCTTCATTCCTGTTCCGTCGACTGCGACTTCAAGTGTGGCGATGGGACAACAGGTAGCAGCGTGTGCCTTTAAACTGAGGGTAGACCATCATAGAAAACGGACCTTCAGCAATAACATCACAGATATCACTATAAAAATCCAGCCTGCTCCAACCAACGGGCAGAGGGCCAACCATCATCACGTCCCTCCATATATGATAAATAGCCTAAGCCTACTGGCGCTATAGGCTTCAATGTAGAAAAAAAATACATACATGCATCTATGGATTCAAAATGATTGCATATGCTCGAGTGTGCCAATGTAAATTATATTTTTTTAAAGTATTTAAAAAATATGTAATAGTACTGTGTAAATTGTAACTACGTAAGTAGAGAAAAATAGTATTGAATGATTGGCAAGTGAAGATTATGCGTACATGCAGGGCCGGATTTAGACCTGTGGAGGCCCCTGGGCAGCCTCTTGTGTGGAGGCCCCCTTTCATTACAAAATTTGACAAATTATGGGGTGCCGAGCGAAGCGAGACTGCGCAGCTGGGGGTTCCAGAGGATTTTTTTTGAAATTGTAGTCTTTTTAGGAGCATTTTGAAGCAATAAGCAAAGCTAAGTTGAGAAAGTATATTAGCTATAGTATATTGTGACAAAATTGGGGTACTCTATGACCTAATTGGGTAAAGATTTTTTTTTTTAAGTGGATACAGCTCAAGGAAGTATTCAGATTGAGAAGTAACACATTGATGTTGCGAGACTGAGTCGGGTTACCCCTTGTTAACAGTATGGAGTATAGGAGTAGCCTAAGCCCCATATTTTCTGAAATTTGAGCTCACTGCATAGAAATTTGGTTGATATGAAATTTACTGACGGGAGTTATTTCCAAGGTTAATTTATTTTTAGTGAGTTTTTCTTGTATATATGAATTATATGAAACTTTGACCTAAACCATTGGCTATAGCTTACAGTCGATGTCATGCTTCCCTAAATAGAGGCTGTTGACTTCCGATTAAAGCATCAAGGCAATCAAGCAACACTAGCTAGGCATTTGGATATAAGATAAATGATTACTTTGATTAAAAATTAAGGCCTCTTGATTATAAGAAATTTATTATATAGATATACAAAGAAGTATGGTAGATTTCTAGTGTTTGCCCATACTCTTCCCCTTCCCCCAAACAAGCTTGGGAACCTGTGGGAAGGCAGGGTTTTTGGGTGGGGAGCAAATAATGCGTCGGAAACGCGTATTTTTGGAGTTATGTAAAAAGCGCCAAAATACCCTAGATCTAGATTCTAGAGTAATTTTCCTAGACCTAGGAAAATTTTATCTTAGCTCCTTGCGATGGGGCTCCGTTCCCCTCGACCTCCCAGTAATCTAACCTAACCTAGCGGGGGGCTCTGGCCCCCTCGACACCCGATAATCTAACCTGACCTCTTAGCAATAATCACCCGATAATTTAACCTAACCTAATTTTACCTAACCTTCTAACGGGGAGGCTCCGCCCCTCTAGACTCCCCTGTAACCTAACAAAATTTTATCTAACCCCAAGTGGGAGGGGTGGGGGGAGGGGCTCAACACTCCGGTTATCATTATGTTTGTGAGGATCGTCATGTTCACACGTCTCTGAACTTAAAAGAAATGCAATCTATTTTCCCTACATCTAGGAAATTTTGACCACTTATACTTCACCCCTAACTCAAAAACTAGGTGGTTGCGACGCATATTTTGTACCCCAGCCAAATATCTCTCATTAGCCCAAGTCCCCAAACTTATTTTGTGGGAGAGGGGAGAGTATGGGCAAACACTAGAATAATACCAGAAGTATTAAGTAAATAAATAAATAAAAAAAAAATTGTAATATGTGGAGGCCCCAGGCCCAGTTTGGCAGTTTTCCCCATTTTGTGGAGGCCCCCTGATTGTGGAGGCCCCTGGGCAGCTGCCCACTTTGCCCACTCCTAAATCCGGCCCTGCGTACATGTCCTGCCTTCTCCCATCGGCATTATCTCTCTCTCTCTCTCTCTCTCTTATTAATGCATTTCACATAATATTATTTATATAATTTACGACGTGGCGACCCACTGAGCAAAAGCTCGCGACCTCCTTCACCCAAACACCACAGTCTCCCACAAGTCTCCCCTGCTTTCTGACTACAGGAAAAGAGAAAATAGTGATTGGAGGTATTGCCAAAAACTGTTATTTTACCAATATAACTTTCCTCTTTTTAAGTTACCCTTCAATAACAAAGAAAATAACAGTATAGCCTCCTATACTTTAATGTTATGAGACACCATGGTATGAGATCATGCCCCTTTACCAAAGACATTCTACAACAAGTAGAATGTCTTTGCCTTTAGGGCCTACTCTGCCCTCCCACCCTGGCTGGATGTTTCTCCCATGTTGGCCCTTCATAGTCCTAGCCTCCCTCCTCGGCACTCTGCCAGTGTCTAGGCAACAACGCTTTTAGCAGCAGCAGCAGCAACCCTCTAGCAGCTATAAGACAACACTGTCTACCACCATCACATCAAACTACTCACAGACGGCTTCAGTGGGTTCCCTCACACACAGTGGCAACGAAGTCGCTAGGTGGCCGCGTCTTCCTGCTGGCTCCGGAAGCAGAAGAACCACTGTCGACACACCCGCAAGGCGTTGGAAGTGCAGAGGACAGGCGGTGACGCGGTATGGCCTCCGTCGCCCCCGCCACACTGAGGGTGACTGAGCCAAGGCCGCCCACCCCACGCTCCCGCCCAAACAGTTCTGTTATGCCACCCACACCATCTCCAAGGCGGTGGGTGCGTTACTCCACCTTCAGCTGGGATTCGAATCTGTGCTACACCGGCGGCAGAACAAACTACCTGGAAGGGACGGAGGGAGGCCTTTGTGGCTTTGAAAGTAGCTATACGGGAAGATGTACTATTTTTCTTCTCTCATGTTTTGTGTTTAGAGGCTGTTGGGTGGTTTAGACAAGTCAAGAAGAGCAACAACAGCAACAACAAAAACATCAACAGCAATAATAATATCATCAAGAACTGCAAATACGAAAAAAATAAGATTACCACAGTTACAAAATCAAATGTGCAAATAAAATATTGGGATGAAATAAATATATCGGATAACCCACACACACACACACACAAACACACACGATCAAGTCCAAGATAACTGTCCAATAATTTTTATTTCCAACTTTTTTTTCCATTTGTTCCAATTTGTTCTACTTTTTAACATTTGTTCTACTTTTTTCATCTTCCCCCAGAGACAGACTCATTTCCAGCCCAAGGAGGAGAGAGGCGGGGGGGGGGGGGGGGTCAAGGCTATCTGCTTCCCCCACGCCGCTACTGTACCGGTCCCGCCCTAGGTCCAGTTAGGCCGCAAAATCATGCTACCTTTTCGCACCCAACAGCCCATCCATTTAGAGCAGCAAATGGCGGCGTGACCTTGAAGTATTATGAGGTTCAGACGGAACTTTCTAGCTATTTATTTATTCTAGCTTCTAATTTGGGTTTATATCATAAGAAGTAGAAGGGTGAACGATGAGGAGACGGAATAGACCTGCCAGGGGGGGCATTTTGGAACACTACTAAGACCATCTTAGGGGACTAAGACCATCTTAGCGCTAGGTGGACATTTTCGGAAGCAAATTTCGCTCCGCCTAAGACAGTGCAGCGAGTGTAAACTAAGGCAGGGTTGGGGTCGTCTTAGCCCGCAATTTTCTTCGTCACCATAACAACAATGGTTATATTATTGGTTATATATTATATATTTTAGACTGTATATAGTATATTAGGCTGTATAATACACTATGTATAAATATATTATATATAATACTATATATGTATAGGGGTGGGCTGGGTGGAATAGATATGATTTGCGACAGAAACGGTTAGCAGATTAATTCTAAACATATCAAAACTCACCAAAAAAAAGTTTCGTTATTCACGATAATATCACATACTGGCTATGATGTGTGTGTGGAGGATGAAAAGGGAGAAGGAAGAGGAGGGAGAAGAAATAATAGAAGAAAAAAAAGAGAGAGAGAGAGAGAGAGAGAGAGAGAGAGAGAGAGAGAGAGAGAGAGAGAGAGAGAGAGAGAGAGAGAGAGAGAGAGAGAGAGAGAGAGAGAGAGAGAGAGAGAGAGAGATCCCTCGGCGTGTTGACAATGCACTGTGACTGTAGCAGAAATACATATCTGGCAACTCAAGGAGAAGGAAGAGAAGGGAGAAGAAATAATAGAAGAAAAAAAAGGAGAGAGAGAGAGAGAGAGAGAGAGAGAGAGAGAGAGAGAGAGGAGTAGGAGTAGGAGTAGGAGTAGAAGAGAGAGAGAGAGAGAGAGAGAGAGAGAGAGAGAGAGAGAGAGAGAGAGAGAGAGAGAGAGAGAGAGAGAGAGAGAGAGAGAGAGAGAAAGAGAGACTCCCTCGGCGTGGTATACGCCGAGGTTTGTTTATACGTATTTCCCGCCAAATACAGACTTGTGTCACGCACGCTGATTGGTTAAAGTGGAAGTGGTGGCACTAAGAAGGTCTTAGCCTTACACGAGGCTAAGATGAACTCCGAAAATGCTTCCTTAGTAGTCTTCTTGGCCCCGTATAACTAAGTCGGTCTTAGGACGCTAAGAGGGTGTAGTTTAGAGCCTCTTCGAAAATGTCCCCCCAGCATGGGTAATTTAGGACTAAGGAAAAATACTCTTAATAACAATATACCTAATAGAATACCAAAGTGTAATATTAATTATTACTAGGTGAGCATATGGCACCAGCAGATAAACAGATGGATGGTTAGACAAATAAAAAAGATGCAACAGTCCCCAGGGAAACATTAATTCCTTCAAGGTTGCATAAACGTGTATGAGTCGCCAAAAGGTGTCCTGTATATAACGCGTATCGGGTAGGATCTTCTACTGTCCTGTAATCACTGTCCTTCCACTGTATCCTATTGTCCTTCCATTGTCTAAGATCCCTATAATTCACCATGAACGATGAGTTTGGGTCAGTGGGAAGGCGTTAATATATGAGTTAATTATATACAATGCAATATGATACATGTTTAATTTTTTGAGTCTCATGGATCTCATTGTTCCATCCGTATTATGAAGCAGCATTATAAATAGATTGCATGAATAAATAGTGTCTCTGTGTGTCTGTATGTCTGGTTAATGTGTTGAATTATTGTAATACTAATCAATAATTTATCCCAAAAATATAAAGTCAAAAATATAAATGCATTCGTCCTAAATATCACTCAGATTCACCCTTCTTATCTTCTATTATAATTATTATCTACACGGTCATTGCTCTTCTGAACTTGACCATAATATCATCCCCTTGCTCTCTACCTCTTTTTTAACCCCCAATTGATCCGCTACACCAGACTTTCTATTTTTTCCTGGGGCAAGAAATAATCAATATCTTCTCCCGCTTTTGTATCTTATTGGTAAACTAAATACATGTCTGTTTTTTTTATTTCGTTTTAGGGGATTCAGACTTCTTTTCTTCATCAGACGATTAATTTTATCAGATCATATTAAATTCAAATGTGTAAAAAAATGGCTTTTCGTATCTTTTTCTTCACTTATCATTACTACTACTAATAAAATAATAATAATGATGATAATAATACACACATCCCTACACAAACAGTAAAAAAACGAGGAAAAACAGGATTACCGACCTAAGATCAACTGACCATCTATATATCGTTAAAAAGCAATTAATCTAGAACCGACCAATGTATACGCGAGTTACCTGTATACAAAGGTGAATAAGTAACCTTCCAGCTTTCTCCTCATTAGGGTGGTCGAGGAGCCATATCTTTTTTTCTTCTTTTATTTTACATCACAGAAAATTGATGTCGAGAGTGACCTTCCAATATGATATGCATCTCACATTCCTAAGCAATACCCTATGATATTATCCCTCTCGTCCTCTATATTTATACTACTACTTCCCAGCAAACACGTTACGTAAACATAACGTTGTATTTTGGTTGAATTTTAGTCATGTCTGGTTTTGACGTCAATATAACGTCATAAAAACGTATTCATTCGACGTAATAAGAGACAGAATACATACAGACAGAAAGTGTGTCTTGAAAAAGAAACACAACGAGCTTGACAGACGACCTACAAAGCGATAATAAGCAGAAAAGGTCACAAGAAGAAGAAGAAAAAGAACAATCGAGTCATGCGAGAGACTGTTGGCTGTTATATAGAACCGGCTTTTAAATGTATCTACATGTACAATAGTCACGTGAATATTTTTAATACTTTCAAATGTATTGAATTATAATTTGCAAAAAATTACTGATTTATATCGAATATCTTTAAAGTAATCACTATGGATTTTGATTTGACTATGAAAGTTTCAACTTTCCATACAAAGACGATCACGATCGACTGACTCAGACTGACTGATTCAGACGGACTAACTAGTCAGAGCGAGAAAAAACCAACGGAGATCGTCTAACTAGACGGAAAAAGTGCTAGTGTGACGCCGCCTTAAGCTACCTGGGGCGTGGGGAGTCTTGTATAGTTTTTCCAAGAATTTTTTTTTTGAGGGTGCCAATTCCACATCCTCTTCATTTGCACCTTCTTCTCCAGCCATGAGTACACAACCTCGCAGGGTCCGTCGTCGGCAATATTTGATCTGAGCAACAACTCTTCTGGGGTAGTTATACCCACATCTGCCAGAATATAACCATAGGGCTTTCCCGCCACCGCTCACTTATAAGCACTGAGGAACACCTTGCTCTTCTCTCTCCCATATAGCTGTCGACCCAGAGTTCCTATTTGTCCGAGATCCCGCTGCTTGAGAAGGAGGAAATGAGTGCAATTGAGGGATATACTACGAGCATACCTACCCTGCATGAATAAATTTTGAGAAATCATTATGGCACTTATTCCGAGGTGTCGACCTTTTATAAAAACATTTGCCACTGTTTCATCATTTACCGCCCGCAAAAGATTATCATCATACACAATCAGCAAACCTTTTTTTTTCTGAAGGGGGTCAATCACCGTTTCGGGGTCTACAATTTCCTTACTAACCGTTACTTTATCGCGTAGATCTGGTATGTCTTGAATGGGGTGGTGGTGCCCCGTGCCACAAATAAGAACTCTATAAAACTTGCAAGTGTATTTTTCAACTATGCGTGTGACTAGTTCGGTCTTACCTGAACCTGAGGCCCCGACAACGAAAATTCTACCACCTCGTTCTCTAGGAAATAAATCAAGAAGGTTTTCTCCATAGCACTCTTCCATGATGACTGTGCACTTACGACTGGTAATTTATTATCTCTCTCTCTCGCTCAATATGCAGTAGGCGTGGAGCGTATGTGTAAAACTATGGTGGCAGAACACTTTTCTTCAAAATACACTTTACGACCATATTGATCAGTCACAACCACGGCAATGGAATCAATTGTATTCTTACACAATCTTTTATATAGAGGCCTCTGTACGGAGTAATAATTTTTGCTTGCGCCATAAGGGAGAGTTGCTAGTATGTTTACCATTTGACCTGCAAATCGTGTTGGTTCTATGATATCACAATACAAATGGAGATAATCCACATCCGCATGCAGGTTCGGAGGAAATGAAGCTTTCATCTCCTGTAGTGAATGAGCTTGACCCTCATCCGTGGCAAAAATGTCATAATAATTATTAGGATTAAATCGTAGTGTAAAGATTTAGATTTTTACTGGGGGTTTTAAGTACTTAGACTTCACTTACCTCTCAATAATTAAATCACCTTCGGGTTCTTTGTTTGACTCACTATGAAGCTATCAGTCCAGGACTACATACAGAGTAAACAATAAACACTTGGTAAACACCTTATCTAGTTTATTTACAAGATGTACACATAACAAAAATAGCACCCCCCAACACAAGATTCATCCACTCAATCACGCCCTAAATATGCC
Source organism: Chionoecetes opilio (assembly GCA_016584305.1). Taxonomy (NCBI): domain Eukaryota; kingdom Metazoa; phylum Arthropoda; class Malacostraca; order Decapoda; family Majidae; genus Chionoecetes; species Chionoecetes opilio. The sequence goes on from JACEEZ010022682.1 coordinate 304,049, forward strand.
TATGATAGCCTACCGCTTCTGGTTATCTGGCTGGGGAATAGATATAAGGGGTTATGGATTATGATTATAAGAACCTGTAGCCTCGAGCCTGTGGTCCTCGTCGCGCACACACGTGGTCGACTTCCTGTCTAGCGACTCGCTCCTTGCTCCCAGCTTGCGTCTGCCTCTACCAAGCCCTCCTTCTCCTCGCGGTATGACTTGCCCTGCGTCTGTTAGCAGGAACAAGCTCCAGACAAGCGAGGAACTGGAAGGAGATGGCGAGAGGTCCAGAAGACGTCCTCGGCTGGGGGAGGTGTAGTCGTGGCCGTGACCTGTAACAGAGTGAGCGACCCAGGCCGACCTGGATCCTCCAAGATGGCGGCTGGTGGCGCGTTGCCACTTCGGCTCATCTAAACATATTTTCTATACCCTGTTTCTTATTATGCATGCCTGAATTCCTATCAGCCACCACATGCAATTTACTTCGGGTGTCTCTGCTAGCGCACCCTGCTACTCGTGGGGAGGCAACTATGAGCCTAAAACCCCTCCCACAGACTGGAATCCTTTCCCGCCACCAGAAAAACATTAACTGGCATCCGCCAGCGGGGACAACAGCCTGGCGCCAAGCGCAAATATGGGGACTGAATGCATATAAAATGTCTAGCCATTACATTCGCCCCACCTAGATAAAATTCTTTCCGCAGAAAGAATTTCCCGACTACCTGAACATGTTATAGCATCATGTAGGTTAAATGTGAATTATCTAATTCATTAGATCCGACCTAAATAAGTCAGTCACACATCCAGACACTCTGTGGTGTGTGTACTTTAAACCGTTTACAGGGGTTTTGCTTGTAACCAATGAGTGGAAAAAACCCCGCATTTACGTTAAGTTCAAAGTCTAGGGGATAAAAACTCCAAAGTTTCTAGCAAACCCTGTATCGGACCCAATCTGGACGTCAAGACGCGTCACATTTAATTACCAACAAATGTTATGTGGCGTAGGGTATGTATATACATAGTGTAGGTGGTACAGGTGAATGTAACATGGTACGTATACAATAGTGTTACAAAAATTCAATCCTGTCTACCTGCCTATGATTTCCTAAATACATGCACCCGTGCCATGCTAGGGAAATATTAGTGAATCATGCAATTGTTAATCTAGTCTAACATGCCGCCGTGGAGGATCCCCTAAAGTGGCCTATCAAGGCGCAGCCCTGGAGTCCTTTCCCTAACTCTGAGGGGAGTGGGCTCTTATACCCTACAAACACCCCATCTGTTCCTCATTGTACTCGTGAGGTTCATACAGCTCTATGTCGCTGTCGTTCGTGTTTTGACACACTTCGCAGGAATGCACCCATCTGCTCAAATCATGGCCCATGCCTGGCCAATAAAATTTCTCGGCGATACGTTTCCACGTTTTCTTCCTGCTCGAGTGGGCACCTGTGGCATCGCAGTGATCTAACTCGAATACGGCATAGCGATATTTTTCAGGCACGACGAATTGAAATCTCTCGTGGCCCCGGGGAGTTATGAACTCGCGGTATAAATTACCATCTCGCTCTACAAAGCTCGTATAATTACCGCGCACTGTTCTGACCGTTCCTTCGCAGTAATGCCGTCGCACGTTCTCGAGTGAAGGATCTGTCTCTACCTCCCTCCTGACGGCCTCGCTGTTCTCAAAGTCATCGGGAGAATCCATGTTTATCTCATCCCCGAACTTTGCTTCGTGCATGACGGCCGTTGCCATTACCTGACGAACCACCTTTCTCCGTGGAATATCGTCCCGCGGCCTTTTGTGGCTCGGCGAATCACGATATACAGGTTTCGGTGCAGTATACTCCTTGTGGAGTGGGCAGTGGGGCTCCTTGTGAACGGCCGCAGCATTTTTGTGCCGTCGGGTATTACTCGCTTCGAGATTTACTCCACGGCCTCCAGTTTCCCTTTGTGCTGGCCTATAGCTTGCCTGAAAGCGACGAGGGTTTACAACTGGGGCACTATATGTGGGCTCAGTCTTACGGGCTGGCGTCACCGTATCCCGTCGTGGCGAGCTATCGTCTTCCCTTGGCGTAACTGCAGCCTCGACCCAAACTACGTTCGGTGGCTCAGCCTTTTCCGCATATGCCTCAAAATACGCATCGGCGACTCTACCCATTTCAGGCAACTGATTGACCCGATCAATTTTCAACATCGCGATTAGCGGTTCCGGGCATGACTTTAAGAATTGAGCGCGCAGAATTAAATCTTTGATGCCCTCGACAGTCTCCTCAGCTCCGTCACTTTCGCGCCAGTCTCGCAAATTCCCGGCGATTCTCACGATTCTTGCAGCTGAGCTTCAAAATACTGCTGCTTAAGGCGCTCAGTGCTCAGCCCATATGCCTTTAAGAGGGCATGTTTCATCTGACCATAGTCACGGCTATGTTTATCCAATCTATAGAGAACCTCGAGTGCCTTGCCCTCAAACAAGGTCGTAAACTGAAGTCTACGCGTGATCTCGTCATATTCCAAAAGGTCTGCCACATCATCGAACCTTCCTATGAAGTGTTCCATCCTATCGCCTTCTTTGAACATCGGAAGTTTTAATTTAGGCCGGTTCATAACTGTTGGCGCTCTTCCCCCGTTGTTACTGGCTCGTAACACTTCCAACTCATGTTCCCTCTCTTGCTGCCTATCTTCTCTCTCCTTCTCCCACTCTCTCTCTTTCCCTCTCCTGTCTCTCTCTCAACTCCTTTTCCCTTTTCTCTCTCTCCACGTGCTCGCGGGCTTTCTCCCTCTCCTCTCTCTCTCTCAACTCCTTTTCATGCTCGCGGTCTTTCTCCCTCTCCTCTATTTGTTGTACTTGCTCCACTCTCTGTGTCTCCATGAGCTTCAATTCCTTCTCGTACTCTCGCAATTGCTGCCTCTCCTCTCTTTCATCTCGTTGCCTACTGAGAACATACTCTTGTATTTCTTTTGGCTCCACGTAGCCTATCGACTCCGCCTCTTCCTTATATATCTGAACACTCATGCTGGCGGGGCTATTTGCTGTCTAGAATAAATTACCCTGTGTACTCCTGGACTAGCAAGAATGAGTCCCTGTGTGGGCTCCACTTGTGAAAGTTTAGATTTTTACTGGGGGTTTTAAGTACTTAGACTTCACTTACCTCTCAATAATTAAATCACCTTCGGGTTCTTTGTTTGACTCACTATGAAGCTATCAGTCCAGGACTACATACAGGGTAAACAATAAACACTTGGTAAACACCTTATCTAGTTTATTTACAAGATCTACACATAACAAAAATAGCACCCCCCAACACAAGATTCATCCACTCAATCACGCCCTAAATATCTTCCCTACATATGCCTATGATAGCCTACCGCTTCTGGTTATCTGGCTGGGGAATAGATATAAGGGGTTATGGATTATGATTATAAGAACCTGTAGCCTCGAGCCTGTGGTCCTCGTCGCGCACACACGTGATCGACTTCCTGTCTAGCGACTCGCTCCTTGCTCCCAGCTTGCGTCTGCCTCTACCAAGCCCTCCTTCTCCTCGCGGTATGACTTGCCCTGCGTCTGTTAGCAGGAACAAGCTCCAGACAAGCGAGGAACTGGAAGGAGGTGGCGAGAGGTCCAGAAGACGTCCTCGGCTGGGGGAGGTGTAGTCGTGGCCGTGACCTGTAACAGAGTGAGCGACCCAGGTCGACCTGGATCCTCCAAGATGGCGGCTGGTGGCGCGTTGCCACTTCTAAACATATTTTCTATACCCTGTTTCTTATTATGCATGCCTGAATTCCTATCAGCCACCACATGCAATTTACTTCGGGTGTCTCTGCTAGCGCACCCTGCTACTCGTGGGGAGGCAACTATGAGCCTAAAACCCCTCCCACAGACTGGAATCCTTTCCCGCCACCAACGCTGGCATCCGCCAGCGGGGACAACAGCCTGGCGCCAAGCGCAAATATGGGGACTGAATGCATATAAAATGACTAGCCATTACACGTAGTATGGCAGCCAATCTGGGTTTGAATACCAGACTTATTCGACAGTAATCTATCTATACCACTGCACCCATCCAATGAACGCTTATGATAACAAACGAGTTTTTTGTTGTAACTCATGATTCCACGATGTTCATCAAAGTAGGTTCTGTAATTTGTAAATCCAAATACTCCTTTTAATATCGCCGTCCAGTGTGTGTTAAGTTAGTAATATGTCGTAGAGCATAACCTATGCTGTTTAACTCGTTATTGATATTAGTGGCTGTGACTGATGCACTCGCATGTCCACCCGCGGCTCTACCACCGCCACCATCACCACCGCCATCATCACCGCCACCACCACCACCACCGCCACCACCACCACCACCACCGCCACCACCACCACCATCATCACCCCCTCCAACATCTACTATTCTCGCCTCAATGTACACTTCAGCCATAGCCTCATTGTCGTCCCTGTAAAGAGCATATATATCCCGCGGGATATAAATTCCATGCAGTGCAACCTCATGTTGTCGATTGGGTGGTAAGCTTAATGGGATAATGACATTTTGGAAACACCCAGGAACATTAGCGGGATATAGATCACGGGAACGTAGACTACTCAGGTAGAGTGTAAATTCATCCTCTGCACTCGCCATGGTACAAATACTAACCGAGACTGTTTGATATTGACACCACCCTTTTGAAGTAACAATGATATTTGTTGTAAATTTGCTACTATCAACAACCAGCACTGCTAGTACTGGCACCCTTATCAAGAACCCATCCAGGGGGTGGAGGAAATCTCCATGCCATTCTTGGTGGAGATGATGGAGAACATGAAAAGGATGAGGAGGAGTGTTGCAAAGATTCCACTTGCAAATGGTGCGATTCGGAGTTTTGCTTCGATGTAGAGCATGGTGGTGGAGGTGAAACCACTGAAGAGGGACACATAGTGTTTGTTCCTGTTACTCTTCTTCTTTTCTTCTCTCTTTCATTTAATACTCCATATTTTTTCAATCTCTTCCCCCATAAATTACACTCTCCACTATTTGCTCCATTATACTTGCGGGTGTTGATGACATTGTTGTTGTTGTTATTGCCAACACCAGTTCTAATCGGGTTTTCAGGTTGTTTAAACAACATTTGTTGCTGTTCGGGTAGATCAGTGTGACCATAAGCTTTAGTGGTTATGCCAGAAGGGTTGCTTATGATTGGTTGAGTAGAGAACATGTGAACTCTTTTATTATCACAGGCACTCAGGCCTATCTTCTGAATAACCACAGTGCTCATCTGACCTTTAATGTTGCGTATGGTGCTCATCGTAGTGGTGTCCTTCTGTGTTGCATGCAGAACTTGTCTATATTTCTCATGTGTGTAGTCTTTTAGGGAGCTCTGAGGAATGGCCCTTAGCCTTCTTTATTTCAGTATCACCACCACCAATGTCATCTGGGTTTGTAGCATTGCAGGCTAGTTTTACAGAGTACATCTTTGGTTTGAGACACAACATTTATTTAATGTGTCTTGCACCGACTTCTGACTTAACATAGCCCGTCATGCCTTTCTTGGAGATATCATATGCAGGGTGGTGTGGTGGAAAGTTGCTGAAATCCATAACATTCCCTATAAGAGGATTGAAATAGAATTTTTCAATATCCTGAATATTGGAGATACAAACAGCCGCCGAATCAGTATCTCCATATATGTAAGATATATTGTTGGCTCCACATGCCTTTTGAAGTGTGTCGTAGTAGAACTCATACATTTCAACCTTGGAAAGCTCAAGTGTATGATAACCAATATAGTTTGGATGCTTGACGTGGATTTTGCGCTTGCCTCGAATGACAATTACCCTGTCGTTCTTGAGTGGTATAAGCCTTTGAAAAAGCGGATCACGCAGTCTCCGAAGCAGCGATCTCTTGTTGGTAACAATATCAACGGAGACACTGTGCTTAACAGGATCCATTAGTGCTCGACCGAATATGGAATTTGACATCATTTTGAAAGCTTTTTGCTTTACCTTGTTGTTGGAACCACGTCTTGCTTTCAAATTGCCCTCAATAAAATCTTGCAGGTAATTGGATTGAGTAAACTGATAAATATCATGTATTTGACTGATTTTTCCTCCCATTTTCAGGTAAAATTGTAACATGTGGAGAGTAATAAGCACTTTGCTTACAGGAAGGTGTGATGCAACGAGTTTTCGCATCGCCTTGGGAAATTTACGTCCCATCTTCTCATAAAAAGATTTGGTGTAATCAGACAGGTTTCATTTCCGCACAGAACCTATTGCGTCCACCTCTGGGGCTGTTTCAATGCCAGTGCAAGTGCACAATGCGTGTGATGCAAAAACACGTAGCAATAAAAATGGTAAGTATAGATTAAGACGAATAACATTAATTAAAACACTTGGTCTTATATGTGTATTGAGCAGATATATATTAAAAATAATCAAAGTTGATAATTTGCCTACATTTCTTTCCAGAACAAGTGATTGAGTCAGACGGTGAATTGGAGCAACAGAGTGACAGTGAAATATTGACTGAGCCATTCGTTGTGGAGGAGCAGGAGGAGGAGGAAGCAGGCAAATTGCATCGATCATTATCCCTCCCATCAATGAAAACCATCAACGATGTGCTTGCTCTCTCTCTCTCTCTCTCTCTCTCTCTCTCTCTCTCTCTCTCTCTCTCTCTCTCTCTCTCTCTCTCTCTCTCTCTCTCTCTCTCTCTCTCTCTCTCTCTCTCTCTCTCTCTCTCTCTCTCTCTCTCTCTCTCTCTCTTCTCTCTCTCTCTCTCTCTCTCTCTCTCTCTCTCTCTCTCTCTCTCTCTCTCTCTCTCTCTCTCTCTCCCTCTCCCTACACACAAAGGAACAAAATCTCACCACACTGGCTCCCCCTAAATCCATCACACACACACACACCCAACCCTTCGAAAACCCAAGCCGTCGTGACCCATTTCCCCACACTGACACCACCAATCCACACCCACACCCACCCCCCTACCCCCCTACCCCAAGCTCTCATGACACATTTGCAAAAAGTCCCCTGGTTGGCATTAATATATACTACTCCGCGGCTGTCAAGAATTTCCCTCGCCCTACCTCTGTTACTGAACTCAAGTCATTTCTGGGACTATCACACCGCCAGTTTGTGCCTCAATACGCACGGCTCTCTTCCCCGTTGCTACGTTTGCTTCAGAAAGACGCTGCGTTCGTTTGGGGTGATGATCAGGAACATGCATTTAATACTCTCAAAACGACTCTCATCACGGCGCCAGTTTTAGCTTTTCCTGATTTCGACAAGCCATTCATCATTGCAACGGATGCATCAGGATCTGGTCTTGGCGCTGCTCTCATGCAAGCAGACGACAGAGGGAAGAATCGCCCAGTTGCATACGCTAGTCGTCGTCTCAGTAGCGCTGAGTCACGCTATTCGGTTACTGATCTTGAAAAACTTGCTATTATTTGGGCTTTACGTCACTTCCGCGACCTCATTTATGGATATCCCATTACTGTCTACACAGATCATCAGGCTATCAACGACTTATTTAAAGGTCGTAATCTCACCGGTAGTCTTGCATGCTGGATGGTAATTCTAGAGGATTATCGTCCATCCATCGAGTATGTTCCTGGTAAACTCAATGTCGTTGCGGACGCCCTCTCCCGATCTGTTGCTGTTGCTGCCTCGTTGGTAACTGCTCAGCCGCAATCGGAGATAACGGAAGACGTCCTCTTGAATGCGTAACGTGATGTCCCGCTGTGGGAACAGGTCATTACTTCACTCGAAGAGGACGACACGTCGTCTCTCCCTCGGTTACCTATTCCTGCTTCACAATTTTGCCTACAACATGGCCTTCTCACCCGCCGAGCTCCCCCGCCAACCTCGCCCCGTGGAGATGTGTCACAACTTGTCATACCTGATTCCTTGGTTTCTCAGGTACTACTTATCAGTCATGACTCGGTACAAGCTGCTCACCCAGGTGTTGATCGCACGATACGTTCGGCGTTATCGCGGTACTGGTGGCCGACAGTAAGACGCGACGTCACTCAACATATCTCAAAGTGTCTCTCTTGCGCGCGTCACAAAAGTCATTCATCTTTCCCTGTACCCATGCTTGAATATCCAATTCCGGAACGTCCTTGGGATACAGTTGGTGTTGACCTCCTTAAGCTTCCTCGAGCTACGTCTGGCTATCAGTATTTGTTTGCTTGTGTCGATCATTTTTCTCGGTAAGTCATTTTAGCTCCCCTCCGTGACAAGTCAGCGGTCTCGGTGGCTCGAGCTCTTGTGGATCATGTAATCAATCCTTTCACAACACCTAAGGTCATACTTTCGGACAACGGCGGTGAATTTCGAAATGAACTACTTGCTGAGTTATGTGCAGCCTTCGACATTCGTCAGACATTCATTGTTGCCCATCACCCAGCGTCTAACGGTCTTACTGAAAGGGCGAATCGTAAGATTCTAGAGGCGTTACGTCATGTCACTAATGTTTTTTCTCAAACGTGGGACGAATGGCTCTCTCATGTTGCTGCTTCCATTAATTCATCTTACAATGAGAGTATCAACGAGACCCCTTACTTCATTCTTTTCGGGGTGGACAAACGCCTTCCTTATGATGTGTTGCTCGCTAAACCTCAGCCTCTCTATGTCCCTGAAAATTTTGCTAAGGTACAAATTACGTCTTTTCAACGTATTCACCAAACTCTCCGAGCTCACTTGCGTTCCTCAACCTCTCAGGCCATTGCACGCCAACATAAGTCAGCTCACCCGCCCAAATTCAAGATTGGCAACATTGTTTTTCTTATCAATTTCACACGAGACAACAAACTTGCTCCAAAGCACCTCGGCCCTTTCCGCGTCATTGCAAAAGCTGGCAACAAATGCACCTTTCGGGATGTGGAGACGCATGATGACAGCACAGTGCAGTAGAGTAATAATAAGACACTATGGTTACTTTTTGGAAAAGTGGGGGTTTTAGGGGGGATGAGGGGGTATTATTGATGTGGGGGGGTGAGGGAGTATTATTGATGCGGGGGGGGGGGGGGGTGAGAATCACCCATGCCTTATCGGTGCTTTTCTGTAAAACGGAAGTGATGGTGGTGGTGGTGGTGTGTGACAGAGGAAGCAGATGTTTTGGCTGTTGGGGATATAGGGGGTATGGGGGGGGAGAGAGAGAGAGAGAGAGAGAGAGAGAGAGAGAGAGAGAGAGAGAGAGAGAGAGAGAGAGAGAGAGAGAGAGAGAGAGAGAGAGAGAGAGAGAGAGAAGAGAGATGAGAGAGGAGAGAGAGAGGAGAGAGAGAGAGAGGAGAGAGAGAGAGAGAGAGAGAGAGAGAGAGAGACGAGAGAGAGAGAGAGAGAGAGAGAGAGAGAGAGAGAGAGAGAAGAGAGAGAGAGCGAGAGAGAGAGAGAGAGAGAGAGAGAGAGAGAGAGAGAGAGAGAGAGAGAGAGAGATTTTTCAGATTTATACATTTATTTAGCCAAACAGTTATACATGTAATAAGAACATAATACATAATTATATAAAATTGGCTGAGCCTGTTGAGAGTAAACTCTCTTAAAAGGCTCCTATATATACACACTTGAAAATATCTAATTAATTAAACACATACAAATACACATACGACTAAATACGTATACATACACAAACACATACGATCAAATATGCACACATACACATGAGTAAATACACACACACACATACACATATGAGCAAATACACACACATACACATACGAGCAAATACACACACCCACATACACATATGAACAAATACACACACATACACATACGAGCGAATACACACACCCACATACACATATGAGCAAATACACACACATACACATACGAGCGAATACACACACCCACATACACATATGAGCAAATACACACACATACACATACGAGCGAATACACATACATATACATAAGAGTAAATATGCACACATACATACACATGTTCATACGAGCAAATACGCATACATAATAATACACATACGAGTACAAAGTACACATAAATAACATACATATTCATATATACAGATTCCTATATACACATACACATGAATATACTTATACACATATATACACAAATTATGTCTGATTACTGTTGCTGGTATTGCAATAAGAGGAACTTTTTGAGACAATGTTTAAAACTAGTCAAGGTAGGTTTTGTTTTTAAGTCCAACGGTAGTTCATTCCATATTTTCGCGCCGTGATACACGATACATGTTTGTGATTGGTTTGAAAGTACTGTTGGAATCTCTAAAACATCAACACCTCTTAGTCTGTATGTTTCATTAATGCGAATTCGAAAAAAAGTATCTTCTATCAAATTATGCAAGCATTTATAGACAAAAAGAGCACAAAAATATATATTTATTTCATTTATCTTTAGTAATTTGGCATTTAAAAACAGGTTGTTAGTGTGTTCATATCTTCTTTTTCCTGTAATTGTTCTAATTACTCTTTTTTGTGAAATAATGAGTGATTTTATATTAGAAGGTGGCACACTGGCCCAAACTGCGTTACAATATATAATGTTGGGGTAAACTAGAGTGTGGTAGACATGGCGCAGTGCCTCCCTGTTAAGTTGGTGACGTGTGAGCTGCAAGATGCCACTCATTTTATTTACTTTATTAATTACGTTCTTTATGTGCACATTCCAAGATATTTTATTATCAATAGTTACTCCTAGGAATTTTGAACTTATAACTTCTTTTATTTCCATGTTATTAATTCTTAATTTACTCAAATTAGGTAGTTTTGTTTTATTTCTGTGAAAAATCATGTAATTAGATTTTTCAGAATTGAGTGTTAATTTATTACTGTTTATCCATTTGTGTACATTATTTAATTCTTCATTGACTGTTGACATCAAGACGCGTAAGTCTGGGTGGCTTTTATATAATGTGAAATCGTCTGCAAATAAAATTAATTTTAATGATGTGCTAGAATTTGTAATGTCGTTAATATATAAAAGGAAAAGCAAGGGTCCCAATATAGATCCTTGAGGCACACCAGAAGAAATTTTTAGAGTAGATGAAGACATGTTGTTGTACTGGACATACTGCTTACGATTACTTAGATATGAATTAAACCATCTGTTCGTTGTTCCTCTGATGCCGTAATGCTCTAATTTGTTTAATAGGATATGGTGATCCACTGTGTCAAAAGCCTTGGATAAGTCTAAAAATGTTGCTACAGTATAATTTCTTTTGTCAAAAGATGTCAAAGTATCGTTAGTGAATGAGATAAGTGCTGTTTCTGTGGATCTGCCCTGTCTGAATCCATGCTGCGCTTCTGTTAATATATTGCGGGTTTGACAAACCCGCAAAGAGAGAGAGAGAGAGAGAGAGAGAGAGAGAGAGAGAGAGAGAGAGAGAGAGAGAGAGAGAGAGAGAGAGAGAGAGAGAGAGAGAGAGAGAGAGAGAGAGAGAGAGAGAGAGAGAGAGAGAGAGAGAGAGAGAGAGAGAGAGAGAGAGAGAGAGAGAGAGAGAGAGAGAGAGAGAGAGAGCAAATCCTGCGAGGGCTCGACACCAAAAAAGCCACTGGCCCTGATGACGTCAGCCCGCATTTGTTAAAACAGTGCGCCCGGGAGCTGTCTGTCCCTCTCACCACAGTCTTCACTGCCTGCCTGCAGGAAAACATCTGGCCTTCAGCGTGGAAGGAGGCTCGAGTGGTTCCTGTTCACAAGAGGAGTTCCAGATCTGACCCCAAAAAACTACAGGCCCATCTCCTTGCTGTCTGTGGTGGGGAAAGTGTTCGAGAGGATCGTGGCAGAGGTAATCTGTCGTCACCTCAGCGACAACTACCTCCTCTCGGACCAACAGTTTGGGTTCAGACCTGGACGGTCCACCTCTGACCTGCTGATGCTCCTAACCCGAAACTGGCAGGACGCCCTGGATGACGGCCAGGACACTGTCGTGGTGGCCCTTGACATAGCGGGTGCCTTTGACAGGGTGTGGCACGGAGGCCTTCTCGAAAAACTCCGAGCAAAAGGCATCCAGGGTGACCTCCTGCTGCTCCTGGGAAACTACCTGCAGGGAAGAACCCTCCAGGTCGTCGTTAACGGGCAGGCCTCTGAGTCCCTGCCAGTGGAAGCATCAGTCCCACAGGGCTCTGTGCTGGGGCCAGTCCTGTGGAACATCTACGTGGACGATCTTCTCCAGCAGCTGCCAGCAGTCTCGGCTTACGCTGATGACTGTACTCTCTCCTGCTCCTACCCGCGACATGACAGTGGGTGTGCTGCTGATGAGGTCAATCAGCAGCTGAGTGTTATACAGGAGTGGGGTACACGTTGGCAGGTGAACTTTGCTCCGGAGAAGACACAGGCAATGGTGGTTTCTCGGTCCCCCGCTGCCGGGCCAGCAGTGGAAGGGAGGCTGCGGTTTGGTGGCGTTCCTCTCCCACTCCAGGAAGCCGTCAAGGTTCTGGGAGTAGAGGTGGACCGAGAGCTAAGGTTTGACGGCCACATCAAACACATTGCAAAAAAGGCCTCTCACAGGGTCTCTGCCCTGCGAAGGGTAGCCAGCTTCCTCGACAGGGGAGAGAAGCTCTTGCTCTACAAGGCCCAGATACGGCCTTACTTAGAGTACGCCGCCCTCTCCTTGATGTCGTGTGCATCCTCGCACACTCGGAGGCTGGACAGCATCCAGCGTCGAGCCCTGCGACTGGTGGATGCTGCAGAGCCCCCAGACCCCCCAGACCCACCAGCCCAGTTCGAGCCGGTGAGTCCTCTCGACTCACTGGAACACCGCAGGGATGTCGCGGCGCTTGTGGTATTCCACAAGGCACAGGTGCAGGGAGTGCCACACCTGGCTGGGTTACGACAGCCTCCGAGAGTCGCCACGCGTAGCACGAGAACGGTGCTTACCAGTGGTGATGCAGTGGAGGTGCCGCGTTCCCGTGCCAGCCAGCACCAACGCACCTTTGTGGGCCGCGTCTCCAGGATGTGGAACATTTTCACGGCCGCTGTCCCTCACATCCAGGAGATGAACACACAAAGTGTAAAGTTGGCGGCCAATCGGTGGAGACTGTTGAAGCCCACCCCGCTGAGGCTAGTGATACTGTGACACTAGTGACAGCAACAGTGCCTCAACAAACACTTTAATGATGCATATATGTATATAATGTTAGTTTTTAGGTCTTTATATTTATGTGTAAATTGCCCTTAAGATAGGTAGCACACGACAGTGCACCTTTGGGCTTTAGTTATATGTATGTTTAAAAAAAAAAGAGAGAGAGAGAGAGAGAGAGAGAGAGAGAGAGAGAGAGAGAGAGAGAGAGAGAGAGAGAGAGAGAGAGGAGAGAGAGAGAGAGAGAGAGAGAGAGAGAGAGAAGAGAGAGAGAGAGAGAGAGAGAAGAGAGAAGAGAGAGAGAGAGAGAGAGAGAGAGAGAGAGAGAGAGAGAGAGGAGAGAAGAGAGAGAGAGGGGAGAGAGAGAGAGAGAGAGAGAGAGAGAGAGAGAGAGAGAGAGAGAGAGGAGAGAGAGAGAGAGAGAGAGAGAGA
>JACEEZ010022682.1:320000-372500 GCA_016584305.1 Chionoecetes opilio
AGTGATGTATTGTGTGATTGAGGGTGGAGGGCATAGGGCTCATGAGGTGTCTTATGATTGGATGGAGAGTGCAGGTGGATGACCAGGGATGTGAGTGACACACACACACACACACACACACACACACACACACATGCAATGTGCTATATGTGAGCACACTCAATCGGGGGATTGCAACAGATGTTGCTGTTGTTGCATAATTTAACACAGCCATTATATGTAAATCCACCCTATGAGAATACAAGCTTTTTTTATGGCATTTTGAAAGTTGAATATGCATACTTTAACACCTTTCGGTCATTAATTTAAAAAAAAATTCTTATGCTGGTACATTCTAAGAAATTCACAAGTTTTAATAATACCTACATGATCACACAAATATATAAACTGTAGACAATAAGCTCCACACAACAGAGATTTGTCAGACTGCAAACGATTTTTCATTTTCAATACATTATATTCCTTGTGCCTATCTAAAAAGTACATGTAATGTTTTGAATACAATCTCGGGTTTATTGCATATGAATAAAATAAAAAATTACACCTTTCTGTTATAAAAAATGCAATCCAGTGTCCCATATGGTGACGTTGTGAATTGCTCAATACATTAGCTATAAATACAATAGGTTTCTTAAACTTATGACTGTCTTAGATTAACCTGCGCTAATTGGTGGGCTGATAAGCACCCAAGGAAATGAACATCATGGGTTAAAGTACCTCTAAGGGCCTCTATAATCTGTTTACTGTTCATAATAAATTAATAATTGCTATTATGTTTAGTAGTATTCTATGCGCGAGTGTCGCAAACTATGTTTCTCTCAGAGCCTACAGTCAAAACACCTTAAGAGTCGCCAAACATCAAAAGCACCAGATTGTGTTCCAAACCCTTTGAAAGTTGAATGCTAATGCGCAAATTTCCACTTTGCTCAGCAGGCACTGTGCCTTGCAAGTCTTCAGCGAGCAAAGTGTAGACCCAGAGTGCTTTTCCACCTTTAAATCCTTCAAAATCTAGCAATGTGTTATTTTCCAAGCCCAAACTCTCAACAACGCTATAATATGCTTGTGAGCACTGATGGGGGAGGTTAACAGAGTTTTTATATACACTCAATCCATTGATAGATACTGTGATCTCAGAAAAATTTAGAATTTAAAAAATAAAAACCTTTCCCTTATTATAGGTGCCGGGAAAAAGCACCCATCCCGATAGGGCCAATGTATATGCGCTCCGGAATCACATTACCCCAGGGAAAATTTCAGATAAAAATATTTCATTTTGTTTTCCAAAACCTGGATTTGACAGTGTTTTATTGAGAAATGTTTTTGTTTTCCCGGACCGGTTCTAATTGATTATTCAGCCCCACCCGTGCAGATAAAAATATGGTTGTAATTGGTCCCCCAAAGTTAGCAAAATAAATTTATGGAAGTATTCCAAAAAACCATCGCCACCCGTTTAATTGTACCACCCCTCATTAGAAATTCTAGGGGGATTCTTTTTGGAATGTCTTTCGCACAAATTTTAAAAAAAGGATGAAACGTCGGGGTTGGGGGAAATGGAGATGAAGACCAGATTCTTGAGTTTTTTTTGGGTTTTTTCTTCATGTCATTAGAAGGACTAGTAAAATTTATCCGGGCATCGGTAATCGCTAACCAATGGCATCCCCTTTCTTGCTATCATTAAAGTGTTTTCCCAAATTTTCGTTTAGGGGACTGTCGTTTCATAGAGAGAGGCTTTTATCATTTTAATGAATAACCCAAAATTAAATAGGGGTTAGATTCAACCATTTGTCCCCAAAAACATATACCGAAGGTTTTAAAAAAATGGTATTGGAAAGGTTCATTGAAATTTTGAAAATTTGGGACAAATTTTTGAGTTTAGTTGACCATCGGCTTGAGGAAAATTAAGTTTAAATTAAAGGGGACAAGTTTTGAAAGATCAATAAAAAAACCCTTTAAACCCCTGATAGGGGAAACTCCAAGTATTTGCCCTGAACCTTGCATTATTGTTAAAATTTAACGGGTTTAAAATATCTACAAATGTTTTACAAGCAATGGGGGTTTCACTAGTCGCTGTCTAGGGATTTTTGGAAAAAATTTAACACGAGCTGGGTGCAATTCATTTATGGGCATGTTGGTTTGGGCCCTTTGCCTTTGGCGGGGGTTATGATGTGAACTGATGTTGAAGCGAAATCCCACGGGTTTTTTTGTGGTTTCTGTGGCACACACCCCACACCCCACACACCCCACACCCCCACACCACACCCCACCCCACAAAAAACACACACACACACAACCCCAAAAAAGCTAAATCATATAAAAGACATTTTTGATCCGTTTATTGCAATTTTTGGGTTTTTCCTTTTTTTTCTTTTTTCATTTCTTTTTTTTTGTTTGATCTTTCCCCCCTTTTCATTAGTTTACTCCCAATTTAAAGTTTAAATTTCCCCTTTTTTTTTTAAAGCACCCTAAGACCCGCCTTGGCGGGACGTCTTGAATAACACTTGGAAAATTGCACTGAAATGGGTGCAATTGCTCGAAAACAGAAAAGGCATTGCACCCCTTGGCAAGGTTTGACAGAGCCCCGAAAATCCCGGGGGGCCACCGCGCGGGTATTCTATTCGGGTGCAAAAAATTTCACAGTTTGAATATTATCAAAACCCCCCCTTTTAGAAAAAAAAATTTTTCCCCAGTAAACTTAAAAATTTTCACCCTTCCAAAAGGAGGATGGAAACTTACTCTAATTGATGGAGACATGATGTAAACTGCACTTATTTTTTTCGCAAAAAATTTTTTATACCCGGAAAAAATATCTACTTTCCCTGGATTTCTTTGCCCCCCCCCCCCCCCCCCAACTGCCCCCATGCTGCTGCCCCTGCAATGCTCCCCACCCACCCCCCCCATCTTTTCCCAAATCATGTTCCAACCCCAAACCACTTCTACGGGCATTCGGGTTTCCGGGTTTGCCGACCCATATTTCTTATTTCCATCAAATGGGGGTTTTCCCCCACTCATAATCCACCTTACCGCTTTTTTCCACCCGGGGGGAAAGGGGCAATTTTTACTTATGGTTTTATTGCAGGGACAAAATCACAAAATTTTCTAGGCATTTTTTAAAATTTTTTCTCGCCTTTTTCCCTTGTACCCAAAACCCCAAAGCCCATCTGCATAGTGCCCCTTTTCTCTGCAGTTTTACGAAATATTTTGAAAATGTGATTGTATTCTATGGAATCCCCTTTGCCCAAAATTGCGTCACGAGACCCACAACGTAAGGATAGTTTTTAGTTCTGCGGGGGTTTCTTTAAAAAAAAAACGAACCAAAAATCGGTCTGTCACATTGAATAGTTTATTCCATTTAAAATAGTTTTTTTTCGCTGGGAAAAAAGAGGTTTGCGTGTGGGTAAACTCTCCCAGGTTTTTAGAAATGCCACTTGGTTTAAAAATTTGTAGCATTAATAGACTTACTAAGCAGGTTTTTGGGGTCAAATACCCGCTGGTCATTTAGCGACCCTTAATGGTGATGTTTGGGGGGGGCCATTCATTGTTTTTATTAGATAAAAATTTCCCTTGGATTTTGGGGGATTTTTTTTCCCCTCTCTCCACACCTGCGGGTTTTTTTCGAAAAATGACAAATTAAACACCAGGGCTGTGCGGTTTTATATCAGAGTCTCTCCCGGGTTTTACGGCCTGCGCAATGGGATGGGGCGTGGGGAGGGGGAGGAAAAGGTGGGGTTTGGAGAAACTTTGCCCCCACAAGAAATTTGTTTTTTGGGCCTTATTACCCCGGGTTTTAAATAAAGGGGTTTCCCCCACTCGGCATGGTGGAAAAATGAGCTTTCCTAAAAAAGGGGCACATTTTTTGGGAAAACCCCCACTTTTTTTTATTTGGAATCGCCCATTTTTTTAAAATTGTAAAACTATATTTAAATGTGGGAATTGGTTCCAAAAGTTTTTCCTTTAAAAATTTCCCAAGATTTTCCTGGTGTTTTTTCTTAAAAGGGCCCTTAAAATTGATCTTAATATTCTCGCTGTGGGTTTTTGGCTTTGATTTTAATTATGTGGTCAAATTTGGAGGTCCGGATCAAAAAACACCCCCCCCGGCGCCGGTGTTGTTTGATTTTTTTGACGATTGGTGAGGCAAAAAGCACCCTATTCGAAAGGGTTTTTAGTTTTTTTTTTTTTCTTTCATTCCCCGGGGTTTTTTTGAAAAGAAAATGCCCCCTTTCCCCTTTGGATTTTGGTGGAATGTTTTTTGTCTTTCTTTTTTCACTTTCATTGATGTTTTTTATTGTAAATTTTCAAAGGGGGTTGTGTTAAAGATGTTTTGCTATGATTTTTTTTTCAGTTTACCTTCTGCTTTCACCCATTTTTGTTATTTTTTTACTATTTTTATTAGTGAAACAACTTTTAGAGGGAGATTGGAGAGAAACCGATCTGCCACTATTTTGGGGAAATCAAGAAAAACTCCTTCTTTTTGAAAAAAAGCGGGTTTTAAAACACTAACCCAGGTAGTAACCCCCGAAAGAATTGCTCCGCCTCTCTGAGATGTTACTGGGTTTTTTTTTTGACAGGGTTTGGATTTTCCCTTTCTTGCTTATTTTCCTTATTATGTCTTTATTTTTACTGGGTTTTTAAAATTGGCCCCTTTTTCCTCGTTAGATTTTTCCTTTAAAAAATTTTAAAAAATATTTCTGCAAAACCCAATCAATGTTTTTTTTGTAAAAATTAAAAAGAGTTTTTTGCTTTTCCAAATTGAGATTTTGGCGGGGTAAAAAAAAGGGTCCTTATGAGTAAAATGCAAGTGGAGGTCTTGCGTTTTTTGTTGGATTTTTTAAAAATGTCACGGGGCGTCTACCCAAATCTTTCCTAAAGGACGCGTCATACCCCTGCCAAGCTACAAAAAAAAATTGTTTTTTTTCCTTTTTTAAAAGGGTTTTGGGTTTTTTTTTATGCCCAATAGGGAAAAACTCAGGCATTTGAACCTTTCCCAAATTTCCTCTTTGAAAAAAAACCCTTGAATTTTCCTAAATCCAATAAATTTTTTTAGGGTAAACCAATTGGATTTTGCGATGACCCCACAGTGTCAATTTGAAATTTTCTCGGGTTTGAATGGAAACCCCTTCTATTAAAATTTGAGGCTCTCTCGGCCCCTGAAAACGAAGTAATCACCAATCCCTTCAGTTCTCGAATGCTTGTGTTTCGATTTTTTTCCCTTTGCTTTATAGGAAAATTTTTTAATTGTTTATAAATTGTTTGGGTTCTTCTTTGGCGGCACCTCCGCGGGTTTTTTCCCCAAATTTGGGGACTGTGGGATGTATGTTTGGTAGCTATTAACGATGACATGGGAGTATGGAGACTTTACTCAAGTGTATTGTGAGCTGCCCATTTATCTGTCACGTACACTCGGCTTTCAGATTTTCTGAAAAAACGCTCCGCAATGGGGCTTTTTGTTTCCTGTAAATTTAAACCCCACTATAAGTTTTTATTTTTCCCGAGTGTCTAAGTAGCTCTGAAGCTTCCTATTAAAAAATTCCTTGCCACGATAAACAAAACCATCCGAAAACCCCCTTTAAAAAACATCATCTTGCTCTAGGCTGTCTTCAGGGCTACTAGCATTGAGTTTCTGTTTTCCGCGCAAGGGAAAGCTTTTAAATACCTTGAAAACACGTCAATGCACATAGAATATAATTATTTCCTTGGTTGTTTTCGCGAAAAAACTTTCTTTGTCCGCCGGTCCGCCCCAATGATAACTGGGGGTTTTTGAACTAAAAAAATTGATCCCTCTTAAATTTTCTGGGGTTTTAATTTATGTAGAGTTAGGGTTTTGGAGTTTTCAAAGAAAAACCCTTTGAATGTCTTTCAAAGAAAATGTCTTGTTTTAAGGGGTCTTGCTGCCGCATACAATGCAGCACCCCCGCCCAAGCTACCTGGGGCGTGGGGGATTTTGTATAGTCTTTCCAAAATTTTTTTTTTTTAGGGGCCAAAATTTCCCCAAAACCTCTTCCCTTTTCAGCTTTTACCCAGCCATGAGTACACAAACCCCGCAGGGTCCGTGTCTGCAAAATTTGATCTTTTTGGGGACAAAATCTTTGGGGTTTGTATTAACCCCCCCTCTGCCAGAATATAAAAAATTGGGCTTTTCCCCCCACCGCTCGCTTAAAGGGACTGAAAGGGAAAACCTTGGCTCTTCTCTTCCCCTAAAAGGGTGGCGACCCAGAGTTCCTAATTTTTCCGAGATTTCCCCCTGCTTTGGGAAAGGGGGAAAAGAGGCAATTGAGGGGGAAACTACGAGATACCTACCCCGCATGAATAAATTTTGAGAAATCATTATGGCACTTTTTCCGAGGGGGTGGCCCTTTTTTAAAAAAAATTTTGGCCCCTGTTTTATCATTTCCGCACGTAAAAAAAATTTTATCATAAACAATCAAACAAACCTTTTTTTTTCTGAAAGGGTCAATCTCCGGTTTTGGAGTCTACCCAAATTTCCCCTTTCTAACCCCCCCCCTTAAAATTTTTCGCGGAAAGGGGGATGTTTTGAATTTGGGGGGTTGGTTTTCCCGTGCCACAAATAAGAATCCGTAAAACTTGCAAGTGTATTTTTCAACTATGGTGTGGGGTAGTTCGGCTTTCCTGAACCTGAGGGCCCCCCGGGAAAGAAAATTCTACCACCTCGTTCTTTTAGGAAATAAACAAAGGTTTTTTCCAAAGCACTTTCATGATGACTGTGCACTTTCGCTGGTAATTTATTATCTCTCTCTCTCGCTCAATAGCAGTAAAGGGGTGGAGGTATGTGTAAAAAATATGGTGGCAGAAAAACTTTTCTTCAAAAAACACTTTACGACCCTATTGATCAGTCACAAAACCCCGGCAATGGAACAATTGATTTTTACACCCAAACTTTTAATAGAGGACTTGCCGGAGTAAAATTTTTGCTTGCACCCGGAAAGGTTTGAGTTTCTAGTATGTTTTCCATTTGACCTGCCCCCCCTCGTGTTGGTTCTATGATATCACAATTACAAATGGAGGGTTTAAACCCCAAACCGCATGCAGGTTCGGAGGGGAAAAGAAGCTTTCATCTCCTGTAGTGAATGAGCTTGACCCTCATCCGTGGCAAAAAAAGTCATAATAATTATTAGGAAAATCGTAGTAGGGAGCCAATCGGGTTTGGGAAAACCCCAAATTATTGACAGTAATCTATCTATTTCCACTGCCCCCCACCAATGAACGCTTTTGATAACAAACGAGTTTTTTGTTGTTAATCCCTGATTCCAGATGTTTATTTAAAAAAGGGTTTTGTAATTTTTAAATCCAAAAAAC
Organism: Chionoecetes opilio; assembly: GCA_016584305.1. Taxonomy (NCBI): domain Eukaryota; kingdom Metazoa; phylum Arthropoda; class Malacostraca; order Decapoda; family Majidae; genus Chionoecetes; species Chionoecetes opilio. The sequence continues at coordinate 327,312 of JACEEZ010022682.1, forward strand.
TCCTTTTAATAGCCCCTCCCGTGTGTGTTAAGTTTATCTACAATGGACCTATTTTTTGGGTGGGGAAAGTTTTTTGGTGGAACGAAGGGGAATACCCGTAATTGGGCTTTTGGGGGGAAAAAGGGGCAGTTTGCTCACATCTGAAAAAGGGCGAAAATTTTTTAACACTTCTATTTCCCCTATTTAAAAGAGATTTATCAAGTTAGTAATATGTCGTAGAGCATAACCTAGGCTGTTTTAAATCGTTATTGATATTATGGTTTGGGGGATGATGCACTGCATTTCCAAACCCCCGGGGGTCTACCACCGCCCCCATCACCACCGCCATCACCACCGCCATCCACCGCCACCCCCACCAAACCCCCACCATCATCACCCCCCCAAACTACTATTCTCGCCCCCAAGTACACTTTTAGCCATAGCCTCATTTTCGTCCCCGTAAAGAGCATATATATCCCCCCCCGGGATATAAAAATTCCCTTTCAGTGAACCCCATGTTGTCGATTGGGTGGTAAAACTTAATGGATAATGACATTTTGGAAACCCCCCAGGAACATTAGCGGGATTAGATCACGGGAACGTAGGGGCTACTCAGGTAGAGGGTAAATTCATCCTCTGCACCGCCAAAGGTACAAATTTTAACGAGACTGTTTTATTTCCCAAACCCTTTTTTGGAAAACCAGTAGCAGTGATTTTTTGTTGTAGATTTGTAATCAACAAACCCAAACCCCCGCTGCTAGTATGGAACCCTTACCGAACCCCTCCAGGGGGGGGAGGAAATCTCCATCCCTTCCGGTGGAGGGGATGATGGAGAACACGAAAAGGGTTTTAGGAGGAGGTTGCACAGATTCCACTTGCAAAAGGGGTGATTTGGTTTTTTTGCTTTGATGTCGAGCCTGGTGGGGGGGTGAAACCACTGAAGAGGGACACAAGTGTTTTCCGTTACTCGTCTTCTTTTCTTTTTCTCTTCATTTAAAACTCCTATTTTTTTTAAACTCTTCCCCCATAAAATTTTCAATCTCCCCTATTTTCTCCATTTTTACTTGTGGTGTTTATGACATTTTTGTTGGGTTTTGCCAAACCCCCAAAATTTTTAATGGCAAAGGAAATGGGGTTTTTAGGTTGTTTAAACAACATTTGTTGCTGTTCGGGGGAGATCAGTGTGGGCCATAAACTTTAGTGGTTATGCCAGAAGGGGTTCTAAGATTTGGGTTTGGGAGAGAACATGTGGAAAAATTTTTTATCACAGGCAATTTAGGGGGCCCCATCTTTGAAAAAACCACAGGGCTAAATTTTACCTTTAATGTTGCGTATGGTGTAATTTGTAGTGGGGTTTTCTGTGTTTCAGGGAGAAAATTTTTCTATATTTTCATGGTTTTAGTCTTTTGGGGGGGTGAGGAATGCCCCTTTGCTTCTTTTTTTCAGTATCAAACCCCCACCAAAGTCAGCTGGGGTTTTTTAGCACTGAAAGGGTAGTTTTACAGAGTAAATCTTTTGGTTTTAGACACCAAAATTTTTTTAATGTGGGCTTGCACCGGGTTCTGAAATTAAAATACCCCACCATGCCTTTCTTGGAAAATATTCCCTATGCAGGGGGGGTCTTGTGGAAAGTTGCTGAAATCCCTAACATCCCCTATAAGAGGATTGAAATAGAATTTTTCCCAAAACCTGAGTTTTGGGGATACAAACAGCCGCCCCAACAGTATCTCCAATATGTAAGTATATTTTGGCCCACAGGCCTTTTTAAGTGTGTGTTTGTAAAAATCAAAACCCTTTAACCTTTGGGAAAATTCAAAAAATGATAAACCCCAAAATAGTTTTGGTGCTTGAGTGGGGTTTTTGCGTTGCCTTTGAATGACCCAAATTTCCCGCGTTCTTGAGTGCTATAAGCCTTTTTTTTTTAAAAACCCCGGGCACGCAGTCTCCAAAGCAGCGATCTCTTGTTGGTAAAAAAATCAACGGAGAGACTGTTTCTTAAAAGGAAACCATTAGGTTCGGCCGAAAATTACATTGGGTATAATTTTGAAAATTTTTGCTTTATTTGTTGTTTGGGAAGCACGTCTTGCTTTCAAAAATTTCCACAATAAAAGCTTGCAGGTAATTTGGATTGAGTAAACTGAAAAATTTATGTATTTGAGTGATTTTACATCTATTTTAGGTAAAATTGTTTAAAAAAGTGGGGAAAAAAGCACTTTGCTTACAGGAAGGTGTTATTTCAACGAGCTTTTGCATTTTCCTTTGGGGAAATTTTCGTCCATCTTCTAAAACAAAAAATTTGGGTGTAATCAGACAGGTTTTGGGTTTTGAATTTATATCCATTTGGTGTAAAAGTGTAAGGGAAACTGACAGTTTTTTTAATTTTACCTCAGAATCGATCTTGTGCAGGGGCCAAATTTTAAACCAATAACCTATTCACAATTGTTTCCAGTGTTCCTTTAAACATTTGGGATTTAACCATTTGCGTCTTTTTAAATGTAAGTTTTTTTTAAATCTTTTTCGGGGATAGGCCTAAACAGGGGCCCAGGGTAGAGACTGTTTTTTGCAAAGGGATACAATATGGCAAGGGAAAATTTTGTTTCGGGATTGAAATTGGATTTACAGGAGATTTTTGGCCCCCAATTTAGGTTTTTACAATTTTGTTTTTAAAAAACCCCCCTCCCCCATTTTTCCCTTTTAAACCCATATAACCCGGGCAATGGGGTTTTTCTAAACCGAGCATCAGTTGATTTAAAAAAACTAACAAATGCATAGCCAGGAAAAGATACGAGTGTGTAATGTCCAGCCCAAAAAAATTTCTGCAATAAAATCTCTCCAAATTTTTCCCTGATGTCAGCGAGCAATCCCAAATCATGTTAGATAGGCGAGCATGTTTTCTCTTTAAGCCCTTTTTCATCCCCAAAGGGATCCCACCCCCTCACGCGCGTGGGGTACTCATCTTTAAACCCAAAGCCCCCACCTCTTAAAATGGGATAAAAATCTTTAAAAGGGGGGGCAGTTTTGAACAATTTTAAACTGGGCAATGGGTTTTTTACAAACTCTATGGAAAAGGGTTTTTTTCCCAGAGAAGGAAAATCATGGGGAAAGGGGGGGGGCAAATTTCGCTATGAAACCACGAGTGAGGGGTAAAAACCCTTTACCGGGGGAAATGTGCTCCTTTTGGGGAGTTGAGGGTAAATCCCCCCAAAAAAAGCCCTTACATCTAGGAATTTAATGTCTCCCAAATCCACTCTGAGGAAGTGCAAAAAACCCGGGGTTAGGAAATCAAAATTGGCTTTTCCCCAGGAAAAAATTTGGCAAAATCTGCCTCTTCAATATCAAACCCATGTCGTAACTTTATATGGGAAAGCAAATGCAGGGAAATTGTTGAGGGGAAAAAATAAAAGCAATACTGTTGCAAAAAAAAATAAAAAAAAACGGAAAAAAATGGGAGGGTTTTGGGCCAGATTTTTTCCCGGGGTTTTGTTTTTGGGGGACGAGGGGGAAAAAGGGGGGAGGAAGGGGGGGGAGGAAGAACCCAAAAGGGGGGGACAACCCCGGGAAAAAACAAGGTGGCGGAAACACACCCCCAAGGAACAAAACCCAAGCAAAGAAAAAAAAAAAATTAAAAAAGGAGAGGAGGAGGAAAAAAAGGAAAAAGAAAAGGATTACAAAGAGAAAAAAAGGGGAAAAAAAGATTGGGAAAAAAATTCCGGAAAGGATAACAAAACAAAGGGAAAACGAAAAAAAGGAAAAAAAAAAATAAAAAAAATAATTTAAAAGGGGAGAAAAAGGGGGAAATGTGAGAGGGTGCAAACCACGGCAAGGGAAAACATTGTTTTTCTTACACAATCTTTTATATAGGGGCCCTGCAGGGAGTAAAAATTTTTTTTGAAACCTAAGGAGAGTTGCTAGATTTTTACCATTTGACCGCAAATCGGGGGTTCTATATATCAATACAAATGGAATAATCCACACCCGCATGCGGGTTCGGAGGAAAGAAGCTTTTTCCTGTGTGAATGATTTTGCCCCTCACCCGTGGAAAAAATTCATAAAAATTTATTGGATTAAAGTAGTATGGAGCCAACTGGGTTTGAATAAAACTTATTGACGTAATCTTTAACCACCCCCACCCCCCAAATGAACGCTTGATAACAACGAGTTTTTTTTTTGAACTCATGATTCCACGATTTTCATCAAAAAATAGGTTCGTAATTTGTAAATCCAAATACCCCTTTTAATAGCCCCCGCCCAGGTGTTTTAAGTTCACTAAAATGGCCCCTTTTTTTTTGAGGGAATGTTTCTTGGGGACGAAGCGATACCGTAATTTTTTGGGGGAATGGACAGTTTGCCACACTGAAGAGTATTTTTTCAACAGTTTCTATACCCATATTAAAAGAGATTCATAAAGTTATAATATGTCGTAGAGAAACCCCAAAGGGTTTAATCGTTTTTGATATTAGTGGTTGGATGATGCATCGCACCCCACCGCGGCCTACCACCCCCCAAACCCCCCCCTAACCCCACCACCCCCACCACCACCACCCCCCCATCATCACCCCCCCCCACATCTACTTTTCTCGCCTAAAGTACACTCAGATACCTCTTTGTCGCCCCTGTAAGAGCATATATATCCCGCGGGAATAAATTCCGCAGTGCAAACCATGTTGTCGATTGGGTGGTAAGCTTAAAGGGGGAAAAATTGCATTTGGAAACACCCAGAACATTAGCGGGATATAGATCACGGGAACGTAGACTACTCAGGTAGAGTGTAAATTCATCCTCTGCACTCGCCATGGTACAAATACTAACCGAGACTGTTTGATATTGACACCACCCTTTTGAAGTAGCAGTGATATTTGTTGTAGATTTGCTACTATCAACAGCAACCGCCGCTGCTAGTACTGGAACCCTTATCACGAACCCATCCAGGGGGTGGAGGAAATCTCCATGCCATTCTCGGTGGAGGGGATGATGGAGAACACGAAAAGGATGAGGAGGAGTGTTGCACAGATTCCACTTGCAAATGGTGTGATTTGGTGTTTTGCTTCGATGTCGAGCATGGTGGTGGAGGTGAAACCACTGAAGAGGGACACATAGTGTTTGTTCCTGTTACTCGTCTTCTTTTCTTCTCTCTTTCATTTAATACTCCATATTTTTTCAATCTCTTCCCCCATAAATTGCAATCTCCACTATTTGCTCCATTATACTTGCTGGTGTTGATGACATTGTTGTTGTTGTTATTGCCAACACCAATTCTAATGGCAGGAGTGGGGTTTTCAGGTTGTTTAAACAACATTTGTTGCTGTTCGGGTAGATCAGTGTGACCATAAGCTTTAGTGGTTATGCCAGAAGGGTTGCTTATGATTGGTTGAGTAGAGAACATGTGAACTCTTTTATTATCACAGGCACTCAGCCCTATCTCTGAATAACCACAGTGCTCATCTGACCTTTAATGTTGCGTATGGTGCTCATCGTAGTGGTGTCTTTCTGTGTTGCATGCAGAACTTGTCTATATTTCTCATGCGTGTAGTCTTTTAGGGCGGTGTGAGGAATGCCCTTAGCCTTCTTTATTTCAGTATCACCACCACCAATGTCAGCTGGGTTTGTAGCACTGCAGGCTAGTTTTACAGAGTACATCTTTGGTTTGAGACACAACATTTCTTTAATGTGTCTTGCACCGACTTCTGACTTAACATACCCCACCATGCCTTTCTTGGAGATATCATATGCAGGGTGGTCTTGTGGAAAGTTGCTGAAATCCATAACATCCCGTATAAGAGGATTGAAATAGAATTCTTCAATATCCTGAGTATTGGAGATACAAACAGCCGCCGAATCAGTATCTCCATATATGTAAGATATATTATTGGCTCCACAGGCCTTTTGAAGTGTGTCGTAGTAAAACTCATACATTTCAACCTTGGAAACTTCAAATATATGATAACCAATATAGTTTGGATGCTTGACGTGGATCTTGCGCTTGCCTCGAATGACAATTACCCTGTCGTTCTTGAGTGCTATAAGCCTTTGAAAAAGCGGATCACGCAGTCTCCAACGCAGCGATCTCTTGTTGGTAACAATATCAACGGAGAGACTGTGCTTAACAGGATCCATTAGTGTTCGGCCGAATATTACATTTGATATAATTTTGAAAGCTTTTTGCTTTATCTTGTTGTTGGAAGCACGTCTTGCTTTCAAATTGCCATCAATAAAAGCTTGCAGGTAATTGGATTGAGTAAACTGATAAATATCATGTATTTGAGTGATTTTACCTCTCATTTTCAGGTAAAATTGTAACATGTGGAGAGTAATAAGCACTTTGCTTACAGGAAGGTGTGATGCAACGAGCTTTCGCATTGCCTTGGGAAATTTACGTCCCATCTTCTCATACAAAGATTTGCTGTAATCAGACAGGTGCTGTTCTGAATTTATATCCATGTGGTGTATGTGTAAGGGAAACTGATCAGTTTTTCTAATGACCTCAGAATCGATCTTGTGCAGGTCACAGTGAAACCAATAACCTATATCACAATCTGTTTCCAGTGTTCCTATATCATTGGCATTTAACCATTTGCGTCTTTCTTCACATGTAAGTTTTTTTAAGTCTCTTTCGGGCATAGGCCTACACATGACTCCAGGATAGAGACTGTTCTTGTCAAGGTATACAATATGGCAAGGAATCTCTGTGTCGGGATTGAAATTAGGATTCACATGGAGATTATTGGCCACAATCTGAGGTTGTACAATAGTTGTAAACCCACCTCCCACATTTTCCCTTATAGCCCATATAACTCAGGGTCACTGGGTTGTTCTATCCGAGCATCAGTTGATTTTAAAAAGCTATCAAATGCATAGCCAGGAAAAGATACGTAGTGTGTAATGTCCAGCCCATAAATTTCATGCAATACATCTCTCCAATTTTCCATGATGTCAGCGAGCAATCCCACGTCTACTGTTAGATAGGCGAGCATGTACTCTTTCAAGCTTTGACATCCCAAGGCATCCCACACCTCACGCGCGTGGGTGTACTCATCTTCACCAATGCCGCACCTCTTAAGTGTGCTATAAAAATCTTCAATGGGTGGCAGTTCTGAACAATTTAATCTGTCAATGTTTGTTACAAACTCGTATGGAAAAGATTGTTTTCCACAGAGAAGGAGATCATGGGAATGGGGTGGCAAATGCGCTATGAGCGCACGAGTGAGGGGTAAACCTTCACCGGAGGAAATGTGCTCCTTGGCGAGTTGAGATAAACTCCCACCAATAAATGCCCTTACATCTAGGAATTTAATGTCTCCTAAATCCACTCTGAGGAAGTGCAAACCAGCCTTAGTAATCACATTGGCTTTCTCCACAGGAAAACTTTGGCAATCTGCCTCTCTCAATATCAAACCCATGTCGTAACTCATATTGAATGCAAATGCAGGAAGTTGATTGAGAAAACTAACGCACCTACTGTTGCAAAAAAAACATAGCGCAGAAATGTAGTTTGGTCCAGATTTTGTGTGATCATGGTGTCTATGTTTGGAGGAGGAAGAGGAAGAGGAAGAGGAAGAGGAGGAGGAGCAGGAGGAGGAAGCATACAAATTGCATCGATCATTATCCCTCAATGAAAACCATCAACGATGTGCTTGCTAAACACACCTTCCGTAAGTATACAATTATACCACAATGCAATATGTATAAAAAATTGTATATATATATATATATATATATATATATATATATAATATATATATATAGAGAGAGAGAGAGAGAGAGAGAGAGAGAGAGAGAAAAGAGAGAGAGAGAGAGAGAGAGAGAGAGAGAGAGAGAGAGAGAGAGAAGGAGAGAGAGAGAGAGAGAGAGAGAGAGAGAGAGAGAGAGAGAGAGAGAGAGAGGAGAGAGAGAGGAGAGAGAGAGAAAAGTGATTTTTCTTTTTTTTCCTTCAGATACCAAATATGTAATATTTGGTAATCCTACCATTATTGATAGCGCACCAAAACCCCGGACGTTTCTTAAGAACAATGCCAACACTGCACAACGAAAGGATGGGGAACAGCGACCTAAAACGTGCAGACACACTCAAGCTACAACCATAACCGCAGGCGCAGGAGGGCAGAAGAGGCGACTCCAAGCTTCAAACAACGGTGACAAACAAAACACTGGAAAAACACACCCTACACACCCAAAAAAGCGACGCCAAACAACATCACACCAAACCGAAACACTAACAACACCTACTCATGTGCAACACCACAACAAAACAAATATTACTAAAACTCAACACAGTGCGAATGTGTTGGTTGACACACCAACTAAAAACAGTGGGGATGTACTGATTAATACACCAGTAAATACCAGAGATCCTAGACTTAATCGTAATATTCTAAGTATAGGGAAGAAGCGAAAATCACCTCCTCCACACAACTTAAACGCAAAATTTAATGCCAAAAACACGGTGGAAGATGTTGAAATGGACGATTTCATTCCCATCAGTAAAGCTCTAAAAAAAAGAAACATATTGTCCTCCGAATCTCCATTGCCAGCAGCTGAGGTTGTACCGGAGACAGCTCCCATTATCGAGGACTTTAGTGAGTTTCCCTTTTCTTCCAGTGATATAATTAACCTGTTTGATGGGGTAAATCGCTAGATTTGTTTAGTTTAGGTTGCTGTTAGATGATAGCTTTATCAAATATTTTTAGAATATTTGATGCAAGGAAATTGCATCATCCACCACCACTACCACTATAGCTACCACTATAACCCACAAGGAAATTAATTGTATCATCCACGACAACCACCACCACCACTACCCCTATAACTACCACTATAACCTACAAGGAAATTGCATCATCACACTTACTACTTAACATGCTACAATCACTCATTGAAGAACATTGCTGTAATTGCAATAAAACTTTGTCCTGATTAATCACTATCATCACCACCACCACCACCATCATTAACATGCACATGTATCAGCCTGCAAGGCAAGATCCACAGGTTACATGGAAGCTCAAAATGCTGCAGTAATGGATATAACATCATTGTCAAGCCCTCTAGCTATTATATCCTCCATCATGTACTACATGGTTTGGGGGTGAGCCTCCAAACAGGGGGCTCAGGACACAGCAGGACGCAGGGGATGCATTCAGGGCTGTAGCGAGGTAGGAGACATAAGAACATAAGAAAATAAGGAAGCTACAAGAGGCCGTGAGACCTACACGAGGTAGTTCCTGTTACTTAACACTACCTACATCCACCTTTCATCCCCATCCATGAATTGATCTAGCCTCCCTTTAAAACTCTCTAATGACTCCGCACTAACTACCTGTCTACTGAGACCATTCCAATCATTTACCACCCTATTTGTGAACCAGTTTTTCCCTATTTCTTTTTTAAATCTACGCTTTTCCAGCTTGAATCCGGGACTGCTTGCAATCCTCTGCGTTCAGCTGCAGTCGCCGGACAGCTGCATGACGGGAAAGAAGGCAGAGTGCGTAAGACCTTCCTGCCGGTACACAGCCGCTTCCTTGTCAAGACCTTCAGAGTGCTTCCTCGTGGTACCCCTGGTAACTGGGACCAGGCTAAATCTCTGAAGGATCTCAGAGCAGTTTGGAACCCCAGAGGTGTTATGTGCATGGCCCACCTAAGTGTGGACACGCCCTGCAACTTCACCAATCCACCAATCCAGCCCGGGCAGGTGGGGCTCGTAGCCATGGTGGGCAATCCATGTCTCACTCTCTTGTCTTGACATTATATCTTACAATGCAGGTTTCACTATCACAGTCTGACACTTCCTAGTTCTCCTACATAGAGTACAATATAATTTGAATGTGCAGGTGCTATAGTAGCCCGCGAAGGGGCTGTCCCCTTCTTTAGGTCTTTCTATGCCTTAGTTAGTTCAGCTCACACAACACAAATTGTAGACAGCATTTATTCTTAGGGGAGGCGGTAGCGGAGTGGTTAGCGTCTCCGACTGGCGTTCTCGGTGACCCGAGTTCGATCCCCGAAGAAACCCAAAACCTTTCTGCACCGTCGAGTGGCCTAAGAACACCCACATGCCCCTGCCCATCAACTCTACCTTCGATTGCGAGTGCATTGGTGGACACAGGGGGCGGCATGAGCCTCTAATCACAGGCGTCACTATAAGAATCCTGCCTGCGCCACTACGAGCGAGGACCAACCATCACAGCCCTCAAGTGAACCTCCAGAGCCAACCATCCGAGCCCTGGATCACCACTGCCTACAGGCGCTATAGGCACAAATGTATATATATATATATATATATATATATATATATATATATATATATATATATATATATAAATTAAAAAAAACTCTAACAACTTATCACACTAGAAAATATTTCACACATCTAGTCACTGATTGATATTATTACAGTATAAGCAAAGTGTTATACTTGTCGTGCCCAGAGGCCCGAAGAAGGAGAGGAAAGAGAGGAGAGAAAGGAAGGAGAGAAGAAAGGGGACGGAGGGCAAACCAAGGGATTAGAAACAAAGGGATTAGAGATTACATGTCAGGAGTGTAAGGGACACCGATGAACATAAGTCAGCTCGTGCTCGATAATAGACAACGCGATGAAGAAGGACTTGATAATCCCTTCCTAGTGTGACAGGACATGAAAAGCGTAAAATAAAGTACCTTAGCGTAGGATAAGGACCAAAGATAACGTAAACATCTTTCCGGCCATAACTCTGTCGGAGCGAAATATAACGTAGTATTAAGTGCATGAACATTTTAGAAATACGACAAGGAAATAATAGTAGATTAAGGAAACCATATGTACAGGACAGTTGCCTCAAGACACGATATAAAGACAGCTGTACCGAGGAGGGAGCAGCAGATATTTACAGAGCTCTGAGCTCCCAGTACATTTCCCCATTTTAAGATGAAGGTTCTCTCCCGCTCAACGCTACTCTTGTTCACCTTGAACGTAGTAAGTGACATATATTTTCTGCAGTGGCTGAAGTATTTTGAAGTTTGTTTTGATGTCTTGAAGTGTCTTGAAGTAACTTGTCATGAAGTAATTTTGTCTTGTGTAGGTGTATACCGTGTAGTCGTAAAGAGACTGTGTTTTTAGGAAGTGTTAGTTAGAAACATGAAGTGTTTTCCTGAAGTTGTGTTTACTAGTGTTTTTGTGTAGTGTTTTTTGTGTAGTGTTTTTACTATAAGGATATGTTAAATAAATAAGAGAATGATAAGCTGCGTGTCACAGCCCCACTTATGTACGGATTCAGCACTCTTGCAATACTTAGTACCAACCTATAATAGAATGAACGGTGCAGCTATTTGTCTTAGGTTCCCAAAGTAAATGAAAGAAAATAACTAAGGTGTTGCGGAACGACATACTGTATTGCAAGAGTCAGTTCACTAACCCTGATTTTTTATAAGGAGCTCCGATGGGGCCAAAATCACACACTGTGATGCCGTGCTGCTTACACACCTCTGTAGGTCAGGCTGGCGGTGGTACGCATGGAGCTCCACCTGCTGGTTGGCGGGCTTGATGCGGCACACTGCGAATAATGAGAAGAAGTCAATACAAATAATAGAAAATTAGCTAAGAATGCGCAGGCTGGTGGCAAGAAAATGTGGATTGAAGAAGCTGAGTACAGTGCTGAGAGTAAGGCGATTGAGGTGGTTTGGGCTCATGAAGAGGAGAGAAGGTGGTGAGGCATTGGGGAGAGCTGTTAAGAGTGAAAGTTCCAGGTCGCCGTCCACCAGGCAGGCCAAGGAAGACATGGAGGCAGTGTGTTGAAGAGGATCTGGCACTCAGCCTCAGAATCTGGCAGCATTGGGCATTGAAGAAGTTGATACAACGGATAGAGATAGTTGGAAGCGTATCATTGGCCGTCTAACCTCATAAAAATGATGGGAAAAAGTGACGTTAAACAGAAAGAAGAAGAAGAAGAAGAATGCGCACACACACATCATTGGAGTGGTGCAGAGTATTAAGTGGAGTTCTTCAAGGGTCAGTGCTGGCACCAGTGATGTTCATGGTCTTTAACAACATTATAATTATGATCTAATAGTTGTTATAATACTATTTTATATTTCAGGATGATTATATAACAAGTTGTATATGATATTTTTAAGGACTAAACTGCTTTGTTAGTACAACTTGACATGTTTGAGAAGGTCTTGTATATGAGAAAAAATCATATCTTGCTATATAATATATTTACGGAAACAATATAATGCAGAAATGAATAACCATTAAAAGCACAAAACTATCGTCAAAACAGAGATAAAGCTCATACATACCTTTGATAATTCTCTTGATTTGCGTACTATTGAAGTTGGAGATGCCGATTGACTTTGCTTTCCCTGCATCAACCTGTAAGGAAGTTATGTATTGATTATTATAAATTTGGGGCGTTTCACATAAGAACATAAGAAAATAAGGAAGCTACAAGAGGCCATGAGACCTACACGTGGTAGTTCCTGTTACTTAACACTACCTACATCCACCTTTCATCCCCATCCATGAAATTATCTAGCCTCCTTTTAAAGCTCTCTATTGACTCCGCACTAACTACCTGACGACAAGGCAACAACTACCCTTCACAAGGTTCAACTCAGCTATAAATGGTAACCACAAATGCCTAGAGTGTGATAATTTATAAATGTGCAATATGACAGGTACTTCCATTTACAGTCAGTTTTCCATACGCAGGATTTTTTAAACTGTGTCATAGACACTGTAAACTGGACTGTGCACGGAATATCGGCCTGTCGCACAAGGGCCTGAAGTCAGAGGGCCGCTCGGATTCATATCTATATCTATATCTATATATCTATATATCTATCTATCTATATATATATATATATATATATATATATATATATATATATATATATATATATATATATATATATATATATATATTCTATATCTATTCTCTCTCTCTCTCTCTCTCTCTCTATTCTTATATATATATATATATATATAATATATATATATATATATATATATATATATATATATACGGATCATATAGACTGGTTTATCAGTATATATGATATACTGTAATCTTCGTAAATGTTTGTTCTATAATATTATCAAATAAAAAACAGTAAAACACGCTAAAGAAATGCCATTACGAGACTCTGAAGAAATATGCATGAACTTAATATTCACTTCAACTCTTCGCCATTTAAAACTTTGCGAGTCCACTCGAGATACCATGGAGGGTATCAATAGAAGCGCAATTTTATTAGCTTTCCATTGATATATTTCGGTTTCGGATCAATGAATTAGAACCATACATAAATTAGCGTTAAATAAATAAATAAAATCATCAATCGGATAATTTTCCCGATTGATGATGTTATTTATATATTTATATATTTCTTTTTCTGATAAATGAATTAGAACCATGTATAAATTAGCGTTAACTAAATAAATAACCTCTTCAATCGGGAAAATTACCCGATTGATGATTTTATTTACTTATTTAATGCTAATTTATGCATAGTGGTAATTCATTTATCAGAAAACTAAATACATCAATGGAAAGCTAATAAAATTGCGCTTCTATTGATACCTTTCATGATAAAAGTTGACTCGCAAAGTTTTAAGTGGCGAAGAGTTGAAGTGAATCAGTCTCGTAATGGCATTTCTTTAGCGTGTTTTACTGTTTTTTATTTGATAATATTATAGAACAAACATTTACGAAGATTACAGTATATCATATATACTGATAAACCAGTCTATGATAGTCCATAGACCACTATATATCTTTGTCGGGCGCGCCGCAGGCCGCTATGCAGCCTGGCAATTTCAAAACATTGTCGCGTGAACAGTCCAGAGATATAGTGGTCTATGACTGTGTCCATTATTGAGGTACAACATTCCTGAACAGCAACAATCTACCAAAACACTTACTTCTGAGGTTATTCCATCAGAGATACAACACATAATGAATATAAACCAAAGGACAGTTTATCATTGTGTGAGGTGAATAAAAGAAACTCACAGTATTGAAAATAACCATGATCTAATAACAATAGTCGCATATCATGATTTAAGTGTAAATAGTTAGCCATGTGGAAAAACCTTCAGTCTCACAGGAAAAAAATATATAACAATGGAAAAAAAGTATAAATAGGGGCAATAGTAAAAGTGTAAATAGAGGTAATGGTAAAAGTGTAAATAGAGTTAATGGTAAAAGTGTAAATAGAGGTAATGGTAAAAGTGTAAATAGAGGTAATGGTAAAAGTGTAAATAGAGGTAATGGTAAAAGTGTAAATAGAGGTAATGGTAAAAGTGTAAATAGAGGTAATGGTAAAAGTGTAAATAGAGGTAATGGTAAAAGTGTAAATAGAGGTATGGTAAAAGTGTAAATAGAGGTAATGGTAAAAGTGTAAATAGAGGTAATGGTAAAAGTGTAAATAGAGGTAATGGTAAAAGTGTAAATAGAGGTAATGGTAAAAGTGTAAATAGAGGGCGATGGCTGCCAAAAATCTTGATGACAGACTTACCAGACATGAACTACAAGGTAATACTCGTGATGAACCTCCAATGAACATATCCTACCTGAGCTTCCATGCCGCGCCAGATGCCTTCTAAGTTGGTCTCCAAATCGAGAGCAGAATTACCCTCCTCATCTTTTGGCATTATGTCATTGTCATCCTTGCCAGAAAAAGAAATGACAATGATGAACATATATATATCTATCTATAATAATATAAGCGAAAGTGTGTCTGTCTGTCTGTCTGTCTGTCTGTCTGTCTGTCTGTCTGTGTGGTATAGGTTCCGCCCCCCGTGGCGCAAACACCTTATATGGCACATTTTTGGAATCAGGTTGACCAGGGGAAGGTCATAAGCCCATTTATGAGATGATCCGATCACTTTTTTTTTTTTTTTTTTAGCAGCCTATTAGCGAGAATTGTGAAAACAAAAGTGGGTTGCGAGAATTGAGGAAACCTTGATGTAGGGTGATGGGTAATGGGTGAGTGAATGGGTGGGGTGATGGGTAATGGGTGTGGGGTGATGGGTGAGTGAATGGGTGGGGGGTGATGGGTTGGGGGTGATGGGTGATGGGTGAGGGAATAGGTGGGGGGTGATGGGTAATGGGTGAGTGAATGGGTGTGTGGTGATGGGTAATGGGTGAGTGAATGGGTGGGAGGTGATGGGTAATGGGTGAGTGAATGGGTGGGGGGTGATGGGTAATGGGTGAGTGAATGGGTGGGGGGTGATGGGTAATGGGTGAGTGAATGGGTGGGGGGAATACATACATTTCTACATCCATGATTTCAGGAAAGTTAGAAGGGGCTGTCTGGAGAGTCCATGTTTGGTGGGCCTTCGGCCCACCAAACACAGGTGGTGGGCCTAAGGCCCACCAAACACAGGTGGTGGGCCTAAGGCCCACCAAACACAGGTGGTGGACCAATAGCCCTCCGCAGGAGCTAGCCAAAAAGTCCGCCCGGAGGGCGGCTTTGCGGCTAGTATATATATATAAAAAACTTGATAAACAAAGATATAGATACAGGACCACACGATTTTAGCTCAGACAGAGTGTCTCTCTCTCTCATTCTTCAAGCAAAGGGTGCTAAAGAGGGTTAATCATATTGGTGAAATATCATATAGCGAGGGATAGGTAAGGTAAAGTTGGGGGCATGCACTACGATGCGCATAGCCTCGGTGCTCATCTCCGTCGCTTAAGCCTTTGAGCCTGTGGTGGGTGAGGACCCATTACCCCGGGACACAGGGCTAGTGTGACATTCGGGTTAGCACAGTTACCTTTCCCAGGTTTCCCCAGGTACCCATTTATCAACCCCGAAAGGGGGGATGAACAGCAGGTCGGGCTGGCCGCCGACTTGCCCTGGCCCAGATTCAAACCACTTGAAACCAGGGCCCACAGATTCGTAGCTAGCAATATAGCTACTACACCACGGAGGCGACAAGCTCCCTCAAGCGAGGGAGTACTATACTTAATAGTTTTGTTTAAAAGCGTTTACCTCATACTTTTTGAAACATTGGATTTAAAATGAATTGCAATAGATTATGATTGAAAATTATAACTTTCCAATAGACTTACCAATTAATCCAGCAGGAAAGTGGAAGAGATAAAGGTCCACATAGGCCAGACCCAACATGTCCAGCGACTTTTGGAGAAACCTTGACACATCCTTTTCCCGATTACCGATCGTGGGCAGCTGAAATAAAAGTTAAGCACACACTGAAGAACATAAGAAAATAAGGAAGCTACAAGAGGCCGTGAGACCTACACTTGGTAGTTTCTGTTACTTAACACTACCTACTTCCACCTTTCATCCCCATCCATGAAATGATCTAGCCTCCTTTTAAAGCTCCATATTGACTCCGCAGTAACTACCTGACGACTGAGTCCATTCCAATCAGTTACCACCCTATTTGTGAACTTATTTGTAAGTTAAGCACACACTGAAGCTGCAAAAGTACACATAATATAAGTAGCATATCTAAGGAGAAACAGTTCTGTTGCCTCCAGTGAAGCTTAAGTTTTCATAAAATGCTCAAGTATCTGTTGACAAATTCCTTTAGTGAGAGGCACTAGATTACAATTGAAATTGTTAATGTCTGACTTTATATATGAAAATAGACAGAAGCCTAAGTGCTTTCTTATAGACCTTAAGTAATTTTTTCAGCTTTATAATTACTTATGATTCCTAGCCATTCGGTAAACATGGAAACTGGAATTTTCTCTCTGCATATCTGTTTTAGAAGTTTTCCACGTTTACTACAACATCATCTTTCTGTTTAACGTCAGATTTTCCCATAATGTCTTATGAGGTTAAACGGTTTATGATACGCTTCCAATTATCTCTATCCATTATCTCAACCTCTTCAATACCCAATGCTCCCAGATCCTCTTCAACACACTGCCTCCATGCCATGCTTATTACAACAGAGGTTAGTTTGACTGACTGACTGACTGATACATACACACCAACACACACTGCAAATGGAAGAATGTAGCAGTAGTAGTAAAAGCAGTAGTTATTTGTAAGTGATATCCTTCCTTACCTTCGTTGTTATGAATACATCTTCACGCTTCAGTCTTCCACTCGTGAACCATTCCTTCAGTACTTCCCCGATGGCCGTCTCGTTCTGGTAGAGGAAGGCGGTGTCGATGTGACGGTAGCCACACTCCAGCGCGGCATTCAGGGCGACCTTCACGTCATCACCGTTGGCCTGGAAGTGAACCATACAGCATCATAAGAACATAAGAAAATAAGGAAGTTACAAGAGGCCGTGAGACCTACACGGGATATTTCCTGTTACTAACCACTACCTACATCCACCTTTCATCCCCATCCATGAAATTATCCAGCCTCCTTTTAAAGCTCCCTATTGGATATGTATTGTATTTGTGCTTAATTTCTTGCCTTTCAAGCATTCTAGAGTGAATATAAAGAGCATCTTACCCGCCATGTTCCAATGCCTATCATGGGCATGTGTAGTCCATTGTTAAGGCGTGCAGCCGGTACCTTGGGCGTCATGTTTGTCATGTACCACACACAGGGATAGGGAGTCTGTAGGCCGTTTCCTTGTTATCTTTCAAGTACTGTAGATAAAAGACAAGTCCATGATTAGATGTTGTCCTTTATTGTGTGCTAGAGGTAAAAATGGGGGCATAGGCTAAGCTACGTGTGTGGCCTCGGTGCTCATCTCCGTCGCATTAGCCCTTGAGCCTGTGGTGGGTGACAACCCGCTACCCCGGGACACAGGGCTAGTGTGACATCCGGGTTACCACAGTTACCTTACCCAGGTTTCACTAGCTACCCATTTATCGACCAACCCCGAAAGGAAGGATGAACAGCTGGTTTGGGCTGCACGCCGACTGCCCTGGGCGGGATCCAAACCAGGGCCAGCAGATTAATAGTTAGGTGTGCTAGCCACTACACCACAGAGACGCATATATTGTGTACTAAGGTACCATTAAATTAATAACACTAGAATTTCACAAAAAATATAATACAAGAGTGGTTCAGAGTAGTTTTTCTCTATCTATCAGCCTATCTATTAGTGACGCCCATTCCTGTGAACCACCCCGAGGGGATGACTGCGATAAAACTGTCTCCATTTATTCCTGTCCTTGCAAGCTGTCAGGAGGCGAGTCTTTGAGGTAGTTAGGCGATTGACTGTGAATAGGAGACTGACGCACAATAGTTAGCATGCCCTGCGCGGCTAAGAAATTGATGCACGGCAGTTACCACGGCATGCATTACCGCATAGCCTAAATACTTTTGGAAAGGTCATAAATCAGGTGCGGGTAAATAGGCAGTTTCGTAAAATACTCCTAATCACCTCATTCTGTTTCCCTGCAGCCAACAACCTCGGGGGAATGGCGGGACACTGGAATTATTGGGTGGAGGAGGAAAATGCTAAAATTCCCCCTCGACAAAAGTGGTGCCCAAAACGAAAATGTACAAGTTTTCTTAGCCCTTTCACGCCCAGATCTTTCCTTTGCTATATGAAATCGTAGGTTGTTAGCCATCAAATTAGGAAAGTTACTAAATATACCAAATAAATTAGTTACAATACAAATTACGTGCCTCAAGGGGGTAATTTAAGTGCTGCATTGCCACCATAGCTATAAATTGGATATATAACAAGTTATTTCATGCAAATGGATTAAATTTGAACTTGACAATGACCTTGAAGGTGATTGATGGTGGTTTCCTATTAGTGGTCAAGTGAAATCTTTACCGAGTTATTAAAGCTTTTATGTATGTCCTTTAGTCTTTGGCACTGACCTTGACCTTGGTCGGATGGTGGCCATTTTCGAACTCGTCTAAGATAATAAGCCCATAAGTGCACCTAGCAAGTTGTATTACAATGCGTTAATCTGTTCTCGAGTTATCGCGTTCACACACACACACACACACACACACACAGAAGCCGAGAAAAATGGTCTGAAATATATTTGTAACGTTATCATTGATTTCCTCCCGATAATTTGGGGTCAGAACTACTCTGTATAATGAGATATAAAAGTTCAGGCTACTTAGAACCACCAGACACGTATTGTCCAACACTGCATAAACACCCCGCTACATTTCCTAAAAGGCCGCAATTCCGTAACTGTGCCTGTAGACGGACCACTCGAATATAATGTATCTGTGCTACAACGGCGGCAGAACAAACAAACTACCTGCAAGCGACGGAGGCCTTTGTGGCTTTGAAAGTATGGGAAGATGTACCTTTTTTTTTTTCTTTCTTTCTTTCATGTTTTTGTGTTTTGAGGTTGGGTGGGTTGGAAGAGGCAAGAAGAAGAGCAACAATAATAACAAAACAAAAAAAAGATCAACAACAATAATATCATCAAGAACAGCAAATACGAAAAAAATTAGATTACGACAGTTATGAAGTTAAATGTGAAAATAAAATATTGGGATGAAAAAAATGTATAGAATAACACACACACACAAGTTATTCATACATAAACCCCCCAAAACTATCCCATCATTTTTATTTCCAACTCTTTTTTCATTTTTTCAACTTTTTAACATTTTTTCTACTTTTTTCTTCTTCCCCAAGAGACAGACTCATTTCCAGCCGCGGGAGGAGGGACGCGGGGGCGTCAAGGCTATCTGCTTCCCCCACGCCCCTATTGCACCGCTCCCGCCCTAGGTCCAGTTAGGCCGCAAAATCATGCCACCTTCTCCACCCAACAGCCCAACAGCGCTTCCATTTAGAGCAGCAAATGGCGGGATGACCTTGAAGTATGAAACTCAGACGGAACTTCTAGCTTCTAATTTGGGTCTATATCTATTATAATAATATAAGCGAAAGTGTGTGTGTGTGTGTGTGTGTGTGTGTGTGTGTGTGTGTGTGTCCGCGATAGGTGCCGCCCCCCGTACCCCACTCCCATCATATGGCACAGTTTTGGAACCAGCTCGACCAGGGGCAACTTTTAAGCCCACTTATGAGATGATCCGATCATTTTTTCTTCTTTTTTTTTTAGCAGCCTATTAGCGAGAATTGTGAAAAAAAATGTGGGTTGCGAGAATTGAGGAAACCTTGATGTAGGGTGATGGGTAATGGGTGAGTGAATGGGTGGGGTGATGGGTAATGGGTGTGGGGTGATGGGTGAGTGAATGGGTGGGGGGTGATGGGTGATGGGTGAGGGAATAGGTGGGAGGTGATGGGTAATGGGTGAGTGAATGGGTGGTGATGGGTAATGGGTGAGTGAATGGGTGTGTGGTGATGGGTAATGGGTGAGTTAATGGGTGGGGGTGATGGGTAATGGGTGAGTGAATGGGTGGGGGGTGATGGGTAAGGCGTTAATACATACATTTCTACATCCATGATTTCAGGAAAGTTAGAAGGGGCTATCTGGAGAGTGTGTTTGGTGGGCCTCGGCCCACCAAACACACTCTCCAGAAAGCTGTGTTTGGTGGGCCGCGGGCTGAAGGCCCACCAAACACAGGTGGTGGGCCGAAAGCCCACCAATAGCCCTCCGCAGGAGCTAGCCAAAAAGTCCGCCCGGAGGGCGGCTTTGCGGCTAGTCATAACATATAGAAGGGTGAACGGAGAGGAGACTGAATATAACTGCATGGGTAATTTAGGATTAAGGAAACTCTTAATAGCAATATACCTAATAGAATACCAAAGTTTAATATTAATTATTAGTAGGTGAGCATATGGCACCAGCAGATAAACAGATGGATGGTTAGACAAATAAAAAAGATGCAACAGTCCCCAGGGAAACATTAATTACTTCAAGGTTGCATGAACGTGTATGAGTTCATGCAATGAGTGACAATGAGCATGAGTGACAGCAGCGGTGGACCACCACGACTGTGAGGCTTTGCCTCTTAACAAGACCAAGTAAGAGTCGCCAAAAGTCGTTCTGTATATAACGCGTATCGGGTAGGATCTTCTATTGTCCTGTATTCATTGTAATTATTGTCCTTCTATTGTCTAAACAAGGTCAAGGAAGATATATCTATTCCCTTAGCCTTGGTCTAAGATCTCTACAATTCACTGTGAGCGAAGGGTTTGGGTCAGTGGGAAGGCGTTAATATATGAGTTAATTAAATACAATGCAATATGATACAGGTTTCATTTTTTGAGTCTCATGGATCTCATTGTTCCATCCGTATTATGAAGCAGCATTATAAATAGATTGCATGAATAAATAGTGTCTGTCTGTCTAATGTCTTATCCTATTGTTATGTGAATCAATAATTGCCCCAAAATATAAAGTCATACATTCGTCCATATCACTTCGTTCTATAAAAATTTTGAAGCAGCATTATAAATAGAGTACATAAATAGTAATGTCTGTCTGTATGTCTACCTAAAGTCTTTATTTATTGTAATGTTAATCAATAATTTACCTACAATATAAAGTCTCATCCAAAACATTCGTCCTAATTTTTTTTTCCCCTGGCCAGTCCTTTGTAATTTAAAAATTATAATAATAATAATATCAGTAAGCTACAATGTTTCACCTATACCTGTCTTCTATCACTGTTCTATCTACACGGTCATTGCTCTTATGAACTTGACCATAATATCATCTCCTTGCTCTCTCTACCTCTTTCTTAACCCCCAATTGATCCGCTACACCAGACTTTTTTTTTTTTTTAATGCAAGAAATAATTAATATCTTCTCTCGCTTTTGTATCTTATTGGTAAACTAAATACATGTCTGATTTTTTTTGAGGGGATTCAAGTCTCCTTCATCAGACATTTATCAGATCACAGTAAATATAAATGGGTTGAATGGCTTTTCTTCACTTATCATCATCACAGTTACTACTACTACTAATAATGAAATAATAATGATAATGATAATAATACACACATACATACACAAACATTGAAAAAATGTCTTTTCTTCACTTATCATCATCACAACTACTACAACAACTAATGAAATAATAATGATAATGATAATGTTACACACATCCATACACAAACATTATAAGAAGCTAGGATAAACATTGACCGATGTATACACGAGTTACCTGTATACAAAGGTGAATAGGTAACCGTCCAGCTTTCTCTTCATTAGGGTGGTCGAGGAGCTATGTCTATTTTCTTTCTTTTTTACATCACAAAAAATTTATGTCGAGTGACCTTCCATATGACACGCATCTCACATTCCTAAGCAATACCCTATAATGATATCCCCTCGTCCTCTATATTTATACTACTACTACCCAGCAAACACGCTACGTAAACATAACGTTGTATTTTGCAAGATCTATAGACTTAATAGTATAGTATGATAGTATAGTATAGATAGAGTATGTATGTCTAGGTCTAGTATGTCTATTAATCTTGGTATTTTGGTTGAATTTTGGTCATGTCTGGTTTTGACGTCAATATTACGCCATCAAAACGTATAATTCGACGTAAATTACAACAATAATATACTCTCTTCCTTTATACTATACTCAGGAGACCGAGGCCTGTGTGGTGGTGAGGGAGGGAGGGAAGATGTATAGAACAAAAGTTGGGATGAGTAGAAAAATGATAATGAATGGTGTGTATTAAAGAATTATTGTGTGCAAGGGAGAATCTTTGCTTTACCCATTGTCACGATCGGTGACACGAGGTCGCCACCCCAGGCCATGCCCCAGGGACACGTGGGTCTATATAGTTACTATATAGTTAAGGGTTCCTTTTTTTTCCCGTGGCCCTTGTCCTCCTGTGTCGCCCCCAGCGTGTTTCCTGATTGATCGGGCGAGTTGAGAAGGCGTCCCCCAGTCCGACAAACATACAAAAACACGAACAGCACTTGCGTTAAGCCCCGTCTTTTTTCTCATACTAGCCTCGCTTCTCTCACCCATCTATTCTTGTCCCTGTCCCCACTTCCCCCCTCCTGCTTTCTCTTTTCTGATTCTGATTCTCTCTGTCTCTGTCTCTGTCTCTTTTTTTTTCTTTCGTTTTATTTAAACATACATATACATGAAGCCCAAAGGTGCACTGTCGTGTGCTACCTATCTTAAGGGCAACATACACATACATATAAAGACCTAAAAACTAAAAACTAACATTATATACATATATGCATCACTAAAGTATTTGTTGAGACACTGTTGCTGTCACTAGTGTCACAGTATCACTAGCCTCAGCGGGGTGGGTTTCGACAGTCTCCACCGATTGGCCGCCAACTTTACACTTTGTGTGTTCATCTCCTGGATGTGAGGGACAGCGGCCGTGAAAATGTTCCACATCCTGGAGACGCGGCTCACAAAGGTGCGTTTCCTTTCCGTTTTCCGTTCTCTCTCTCTCTCTCTCTCTCTCTCTCTCTCTCTCTCTCTCTCTCTCTCTCTCTCTCTCTCTCTCTCTCTCTCTCTCTCTCTCTCTCTCTCTCTCTCTCTCTCTCTCTCTCTCTCTCTCTCTCTCTCTCATTTCCCATCACTTTCCCTTTTTTTCCCTTTCCCGTGTCATCACTTCACCCTCCACTTCCCTCTAGCATACCAGACCTACCATTCCCTCCCCCCACTCTCTCTCTCTCTCTCTCTCTCTCTCTCTCTCTCTCTCTCTCTCTACCACCCCTCCTATATAATCAACGCATTCCTTTCCCCTCCCTGTTATTTTCCAAGTTTCCATTCCAGTAACGTCCTTCACCCTCCCTCCCTCCCATCCTTTCCTTTCCTTTCCATCAATTTACTCATCTCTTCCACCTGTCCCTTTAATTACCAAAACCTGGATCACCTGTTGTTGTTGTTGTTGTTGTTGGTGGTGGTGGTGGTGGTTTGAAACAAACCTTATAAAATGAAAATGGTTCAGCCAGCACTCCCTGGCGTGGGGTCCCGGCCACCACGATGAGCCCCGCCGCGCGCGTGAGTCCGGTGGTGCCCCTGCCCAGCAGGTGGAGGCCGTCGCGGCCCGCACCAGCGGCGCCCCCACCACCACCCGCTTCACATGGAGGGGCACCACCGGCGCCACGGCGCGCTGATGGAGTCCCTCCCAGTGGACATGGAGCGTGTGATGGACGCGACCTCTGTGGTGGCGGGGCTGCGGCGCACCAGCACCCCCAACGCGATTGACCTGCGTGCCCTGGCCAAAAGCACTCAGGACAAGGGTGACGCAGCCCCGGAGGAACAACGGGAGGTCATGGAGCGCAAGGCAATGACCTGCCCCGCCCCTCGCTTGGCCCGTGCTAGGGCACAGCTGCAGGAGGCCTAGCGGGACCCAGGCAAGCTGTGCCTGCAGACCCAGGGCCGCGGGGTGTGGTGATGGTGGGTCCCATGGCTGCCCCCGCGAAGCTCTGGGGGTGGTGGTGGTGTTGGCGTTGCTGTCTGTTGTTGTTGTTGTTGTTGCTGTTGTTGTTGTTGTTGTTGTTGTTGTTGCTGTTGTTGTTGTTGTTGCTGTTGTTGTTGTTGCTGTTGTTGTTGTTGTTGTTGTTGTTGTTGTTGTGTTGTTGCTGTTGCTGTTGTTGTTGTTCCTGTTCCCTATCTGTATATCATCACTTCCGTCCTTTAACCTTTTACGACTTTTGTGTCACCAGGTATCTGTTTGCCTTGACTTCCGCCCCACAGTTAGGAAACGAAGGCAAGCTGTAAATGACACCTCAAGACTAGCAAAACAAACCCTTATAAAAGTCAAAGTAATACCAGATTGAGTTTTCCAAACTACATAGAAGCCAAAAGCATCGCTACTTCCTGTTAAACTTGGCTATTATTATCATTATTATCATCATCATTATTGTTATCCCTAGAAACTAACCTTTATTTATATGTCAACAAGAAATAATTTAAAGAGTAAATTAATGATAAGAGAAATGGGTGTTCAAATAAGATGATAATAGATTTTTAAGCTAATTTGTTATTTTGATAGATATTTGTAATATTTCATCTATTAATAAAAAAGAAATGAATGTATGAAATGAGTGAATGAAAAATGAAAGGAATCCAGAAAAACGCTGAGCTAGACATAGAAGCGGCTCTTTGTTACCTCTTCTTCTTTTTTACCCTTGGCCAGTCCTTTGTGATGTATAAAAAAAAAAAGGTAAAGAATACCATGAAATATATAAGAAAAATACCATAAGAAAAATACTATGAAATATATAAGAAAAATACCATTAATAAGAAAAATACCATGAAATATATAAGAAAAATACCATTAATAAGAAAAATATCATGAAATATATAAGAAAAATACCATGAAATATTTAAGAAAAATACCATGAATAAGAAAAATCCCATGAAATATATAAGAAAAATACCGTGAAATATATAAGAAAAATACCATGACATCTATAATACCAGAATGCCAACACTCACCCCCAGGACAAAGGAAGTTGGCGTCGTACAAGGTGAACCTGAAAAGGCGAGGGAAAATAGGCTACGTGAGTCATAAGGGGGACATGGGTCACAGGCAGCACACACACACACACACACACACGTACATACACACGTACACACACGTACACATCCTGGAAAAGTCCTGGTAATAGGTACACCATACGCAATATATCGCTGAAAAGATCAGAGGGTGAGAAAGATCTGGGAGTGCGGGTAAGCTCAGACCTCCGTCCTAGGAATCAATGTATTGAGGCTAGAAATCGAGCCAACAGGGTGTTAGGATTTATTACCAGGAGTGTTAAAAGTAGAAGTGCTGAAGTTATTCTAAAGCTTTATTTGGCTCTATAGTCAGACCTCACTTAGACTATGCGGTTCAGTTTTGGTCTCCGTATTACAGGATGGATATTGCCTTGTTAGAATCAGTGCAGAGAAGGATGACCAAAATGATTCATGGAATGCGTAACTTTAGTTATGAGAAGAGATTGAAACTATTAAATTTACACTCACTCGAGAGGCGTAAAGTAAGGGGCGATCTGATAGAAGTTTTTAAGTGGATAAAGGGATACAATATAGGCGATGTAGGAAAAGTTCTTAAGGTTAGTAAGCAGGGTAGAACGAGAAGTAACGGATTCAAGCTGGAAAAGCGTAGATTTAAAAAGGAAATTGGGAGAAACCGGTTCACAAATAGGGTGGTGAATGATTGGAATGGACTAAGTCGTCAGGTGGTCAATGCGGAGTCTATTGGGGTCTATAAAAGGAGTCTGGATAAATTCATGGATGGGGAAGAGAGGTGGATATAGGTAGAGTTAGGTAACAGGAACTACCTCGTGTAGGTCTCACGGCCTCTTGTAGCTTCCTTACTTTCTTATGTTCTTATGTTCTTTCACTGGTAAACTCTGGAACTCTCTTCCTGTTTCTATTTTTCCACTTTCCTACGACTTAAACCTTTTCAAGAGAACAGTAACAAGACACCTCCCGAACTAAATTGGCACACACCTCTTTTTTCTCTCTCTTACTGTCTTCTTTATAGGGACTGGCAACTAAGCGGGCTTTGTGCTACATATTTTTGTTGTGCTCTTGACCAGTCCTTTGTGATGTAATATATATATATATATTATATATATATATATATATATTAATATATATATATATATATATAATATATATATATATATATATATATATATATGTATATATAGCTGGGCACTAAATACATTGAATGTATTAAATACTAAATACATCAATTGTATTTAAATACATTTGTAAATACATTTCAAATATACACACAAATTTTAACATGTATTCAGTAATTCATGATTAACAATATACATAGAATGCTTGATAAATGATAAAGGATTCTTTCCTATTGTATATTTCCCTTTTTGGGGAGGCCTTCTCGCCACAAGACCTTCCCACCAGTTGGGCGGGTTTATGGCCAAATTAACTGATAAAAAGAGTATTTACATTTTGATATTATGAGTATTTAAATACAATGTATTTAAATACTCATTAAAGTATTTAAATACTGTATTCAAATACGTGAAAATTAATGTATTTATAAATACAGTTCTAAATACACAAATGTATTTAAATACGTATTTAAATACAAATGTATTTAAATACTGCCCAGCTCTGTATATCTATATACATGTTATATATATATATATATATATATATATATATATATATATATATATATATATATATATATATATATATATATATATATATATATATATATATTACATACATACATACATACGTACATGGTGTTACGTGTGCAAAGTCATTCAGAATTTCTTTCAGAACATCATGCTTTATACGGGTAAC
Organism: Chionoecetes opilio; assembly: GCA_016584305.1. NCBI lineage: Eukaryota > Metazoa > Arthropoda > Malacostraca > Decapoda > Majidae > Chionoecetes > Chionoecetes opilio. The sequence goes on from JACEEZ010022682.1 coordinate 354,381, forward strand.
TTCTGCTAATTATCGCAGTTTATTATTATTATTATTATCATTACTATTTTTATCAATTTTTATCCCTATCATCATCAATATAGCAGCCACTAACCTTTCTGTTATTTTTTTCATATATATAGAAAATATAAGTGTGTGTGTGTATCACCATGCGAGCTTGACTCGCGATCGTCAGTTTTGCCCTCCCGGAGAGAGCTTGGAACTAGTATGACCGATCTATGGGTAATCCTGGAACCTCACACATCACACACACATTCCCTTGCTCAAGGGAGACAGAAACCGTCCGAATTTCTCAGTGAAAAATCCCCGGGAACAAGGGGCGCCGAGGATCGAACGTCCGACCACAGAATTGGGCGTGACGCTCTAAAGTTTAATCTAAACCCCCAAGCCACTCAGGTGGCATCCAGTGGTATCACAGGTGTGTGTATTCATCTTTGTTTGTTTGTTTGTTTGAAGAATTTCGTCAGTTATCGACGCAGCTGAGATGGATCTTCACTGTAACCAGACAGCTCTCTCTCCTTCTTGGAGGAGAGAGAGCTGTCTGCTAGTGCTTATAGTGTTGGCCGAAGCCAGCACCCCGGGAGGCGGGTCACAAACCCCCGGCTAACACCCGGTACCCATTCACTGCTGGGTGCATGAAAGTCCTCAATTCACCAGCAGGTTTTCGTGCGCAAATGGAACGCCTGAACTCTTGGGTTCCGTGAACTGGTTCTTGAAATGTCGCAAATGGAAGAGGCCTATACTCGTAATCAGCTGACTTTCTTGGTTCTGATGGTATACGGTACATAGCAATGCAAAAATATCTAGATAGTGAAAACTGCCGATAACTTGAAGCATGTGTTTGGTGCTGACCCGTGAGTGACGGGCATGCCCGCCCAATATTTAACCTGCTGAATGTTGGCGGGCAGCGCCGACGGTTAAATTTTGCTCGTCGGCATCGTGTCCACACTGCCACTTTTGAGTGACGAACACTGTTCGACGGCAAGAGCCGACGGTGGTGAGTGGTAGTGTGGACGGGGCTTTAGAACCACCGGTTAATATGGAGGAGAGTTTCACGTACGCTACAGACCTTACTACTCACGAATTCAATTTTTTTTTTGGCTCAGTATACTGTACACTACTACTCTACTTGCGCTCAATAAATAAAAAAAAAAAAAAATAATAATATTTTGTGGTTAAGGTTAGGTTAAGTTTCTTTAAAACCTGTAAGGTCAGGTTAGGTTGGATTAGGTTAGGTTGGGTTAGGTTAGGTTAGGTTAGGTTAGGTTAGGCTAAAACATAAGGTTAGGTTAGGTTTCAATTTTTTTTTTTTTTTTTTTTTTTTTTTTTGGGGTTTGGTTTGCGCAAAATAAAACTAGCACCATTAGAACAAGCACCTATTGTAGGTCAAGAAAAAGTAGTTGGTGTCTCTGAAAACGAACGTGAAACTCTCCTCCATAATTACCGAACCACCAGACAAGTATTGTCCAACACTGCATAAACACCCCGCTACATTTCGCTCCCTAACCCAAACACCACAGTCTCCCACAAGTCTTTCATGCTTTCTGACTACATTGAAAGAGAAAATGGTGATTGGAAGTATTGCCAGAAACTGTTATTTTAAGCCCCCGTCACACATTCCATATAATCGAACCACGATAGCGCCACCAATTTGATTATTGACGCTATCGTTTAATTTGACCACGATAAACGCAGACCACGATAGCCTCACAACAATGTCACGCTGCCTGTACGTATGTGTCATGATGGTCGTAAGATGGTCACGATGGAGTCATGACAGCTGTAAGAGTACATCACGAATGGAAAATCAACGGTCATTTTGTCGTCACGATAGAGCTACGATAACCACGACTGTGCCATGACGGTGCCATGAACGTACCACGATAGCGTCAAGAGCCTCACACGTGGGTGGATGTTGCCATGGTAATGGAGAAGGAAGATAAGATGGGAGAAACCCGGGTTGGGTACGTGTTGGTGATAGAGAAGGGGGGGGAAACGGGAGAGGGGGTTGTAATAAAGAAGGGGGTGTTGGTGGGGAAACGGGGGGGAGGAGGGTTGGGGATGGAGAAGGCGTTGTGGTGTTGGTGGGGATATGTGTGGTTACAAGGGGGTGGGTGGCATCTTCACGTGTTTAGGGAGTAGGGGGTAGGAAGTAGGGGGAGGGTAGTGTCACCGCGTGGTGGGAGTAGGGGGGTAGGGAGACGAGGGGGGGTGTCACCGCGTGGTGAGGGAATATGGGGGTAGAGAGACGAGAGGGGGTGTCACCATGAGGTGAGGGAGGAGGGGGTAGGTAGTAGAGGGAGGGTGGAGGTGAATGAGAAAGGGGGGGAAGGCGGAAGGGGGTGGGAAAAAGGGGGGGAAGGTAGGGATGACAGCGCGCGTAACGGTTTCTTATCGTCACGATAGACATAAGACGATCACGGTAGTGTCACGAAGCTGCTACATAGATAACGATAGCGTCACGATAGACTTACGATAGCGCTGCGTTGGGTGCAAACATCGGGGAGCTTCCCGATTTTTTAGTGCACGCGCTAACTTTTCGTGGCCTCGGCCGAGCGCGTCACGAGCGTCACGATCGGTCACGATGGACCCATAACCAGGACCATGACGGCGCTGCGCATTGCATTGTTGGCGCGCTCGTGGTTCGATTATGGAATGTGTGACGGGGGCTTAAATACCAATATATGTAACTTTCCTCTTTTTAAGTTACCCTTCAATATAATTTTTTTTAACAGTATTGCCTCCTATACTTTGATGTTTGAGAGACACCATGGTATCAGATAATACCCCTTGACTCTCCCCTCCCACCTTGGCTGCATGTTTCTCCCATGTTGGCCCTTCATAGTCCTGACCTCCCTCCTCGGCACTCGGCCAGTGTCTAGGCAACAAACCTTTCAGCAGCAGCAGCAGCAACCCTCCAGCAGCCAGACAACACTGTATAGCTACCACCATCACATCACACTACTTACACACGGCTGCCACTCCCCTTCACCCCCTTCAACAACCCATTTAGCAGCAGCAGCAGCAGCAGCAGCAGCAGCAACCCGGACAACACCGTACCACCATCACATCACACTACTTACACACGGCTGCCACCGGCCTCTAGCAGCCAGACAACACCGTACCACCATCACATTACACTACTTACACACGGCTGCCACCCCCCTCCACCCCCTCCACCTGCAGGACGTGGAGGACGTCGGAACTCTATGCCCTCCATCAGGCCGTCACACACCTCGACACCAGTCATACTAAGGGCAAGACTGTGATCGACACAGATTCCACCTTCTCACTCCACCTCCTCCTTTCCCGCCACCCACACTCATCCACGCCCCTCGTCCACTTCGTCCAGGGCACCCTTCTCCATCTACTGAGGACTGGAACAACTGCTATATATATTGAGCACTGCTGAGTGCTGGAAGTCTCTCCCAGTACTTAAAAGTCAATTGATGTAGGTGGTCGCGTCTTCCTGTCCTGGTGGTGCCGGAAGCAGAGGAACCACTGCCAACACCCCCACAAGGCGTTAGTAAGGGCAGAAGACAGGCGGTGACGCGGTGTGGCCTCCCTCGCCCCCGCCACACTGAGCCAAGGCCGCCCACCCCACGCCCCCGCCCTGACAGTTCCGTTATGCCACCCACACCATCTCCAAGGCGATGGGTGCATCACTCCTTCTACACCTGGGATTCGAACCTATGCTACACCGTAAACATAGATTTAAAAAAGAAATAGGGAAAAACTGGTTCATAAATAGAGTGGTAAATGATTGGATCAGTCATGGGGTAGTTAGTGCGGAATCAATAGGGAACTTTAAAAGGAGGCTGGATAATTTCCTGGAAGGGGATGAAAGGTGGATGTAGGTAGTGCTAGGTAACAGGAACTACCACGTGTAGGTCTCACGGCCTCTTGTAGCTTCCTTATTTTCTTATGTTCTTATGACTTTGTAGCTTTGAAAGTATGGGGAGATGTACAGTACCTTTTTTTCATTTTCTTTCATGTTTTTGTGTTTTGAGGCTGGGTGGGTTGGACGAGGCAAGAAGAAGAGCAACAATAATAACATAAAAAACACATCAACAACAATAATAATATCATCAAGAACTGCAAACATGAAAAAAAAAACAAGATGACGACATGGTTACAAAATAAAATATGAAAATAAAATATTGGGATGAATCAAGTATAGAATCACAAACACACATACACACACACACACACACACACACACACACACACAGGGTACTCCGTGGTGTAGGGGAAGCACGCTCGGTTCACAACCGAGAAGTCCCGGGTTCGATCCCCGGGCGGAGCGGAAACAGATGGTTGTTTCCTTAAAACCCGAGCCCCTGTCCACCCAGCAGTGAATGGGTACCGGGTGTTAGCCGGGGTTTGTGACCTGCTCTCCGGGGTGCTGGCTTCGGCAAACACAAAGCACTAAGGATGAATGATAAAAAATGTTGATATGGAGACGGGGCCACACGAGCATTGTTCAGGCCCTGTAAATTACAACTAGATGAACTAGATGAAGATGAATACACACACACACACACACACACACACACACACACACACACACACACACACACACACACACACACACACACACACACACACACAGCACACACACACACCAAGTCCAAGATAACTGTCCAATAATATTTATTTCCAACTTTTTTTTCCATTTTTTCCAATTTTTTCAACTTTTTAACATTTTTTCTACTTTTTTCTTCTTCTTCCCCCAGAGACAGACTCATTTCCAGCCGCGGGAGGAGGGACGAGAGAGGCGGTGGGGCGTCAAGGCTATCTGCTTCCCCCACGCCCCTGTATACTGCACCGGTCCCGCCCTAGGTCCAGTTAGGCCGCAAAATCATGCCACCTTCTCGCACCCAATACCCAACAGCGCTTCCATTTAGAGCAGCGGTCCTCAAATTTTTCGTGGTCGACCCTATTAGGAACATTTCAATCCTTCACATTCCATATCTAGTAAATCATGTAAAGTAGTAAAGTAATCTAGTAAAGTAAAGAAAAGAAAAATGTACGGTGGTATGTAATTATGTAAACTATATTTTGAAAAGAAGTTAAACGTGTTCTCCATGGGATGACCTTGAAGTATGAAGCTCAGACAGAACTTTCTAGCATCTAATTTGGGTCTGTATCATAACAAATAGATAGACGGAGAGGAGACACGAAGCTCAGACAGAACTTTCTAGCTTCTAATTTGGGTCTGTATCATAACAAATAGAAGGGTGGACGAAGAGGAGACACGAAGCTCAGACAGAACTTTCTAGCATCTAATTTGGGTCTGTATCATAACAAATAGATAGACGGAGAGGAGACACGAAGCTCAGACAGAACTTTCTAGCATCTAATTTGGGTCTGTATCATAACAAATAGAAGGGTGGACGAAGAGGAGACACGAAGCTTAGACGGAACTTTCTAGCTTCTAATTTGGGTCTGTATCATAACAAATGGATAGACGGAGAGGAGACACGAAGCTCAGACAGAACTTTCTAGTTTCTAATTTGGGTCTGTATCATAACAAATTGAAAAAGTGGATGGAAAGGAGACGGGATAGACCTGCATGAAGAAATATGGGACTAGGAAGGAAGGCCCGACAGATAAACAGATGCATAGAAGAAAAAAAACAAGACAAATAAAAGTACGCACTGGTAAGACAAATAGAAAGATGCAACAGTCACCCAGAGGCGAATTTTGGTGAGAGAAGCCGTAAGAAGCCGGCTTCTTACGGCTTCTCTCTCGTTTTCGTGCCTCGCCAGAACGGCTGACAGGAGTGTTCGAGGCTCGCCCGCTCGGCGCTAACAGCTGATAACTGTAAACAAAACAACTACACTGACGAAAGTGTACCGTCGAATGAAAGCCATTAATAAGTTACGATAACTGACTGACGATATTGTGAATGGATCACAACACATATCCTTCACATTAATGTTTTTTTGCTCCATAAACCAAGGACAATTAATAGGGCAAGGTAAAGAGGCGGGCACCTACGGACATCATATGGGGCTGGGTGGGTCGAGTTCCACATTAGTGACTTATTTTTTTATTAACTGCTGCACCTGATGGCAAGGGTCAGGTATAATGAGGGATTCATTAACTGGCCATCATCTGCCCGCCAGTGCCCGGGATTTTCCGCTTTGGGGGTTGGGCTGATTTATATTTTGCTTGGAAGATAGGGGGGCTGTTTTTCATTCTTGGCTAATTTTTGGCATTAAATTAATCTCTCTCTCTCTCAGCTTAATGAATTATTGTATGGGTATATGGGACTCAACAAATACTTTTCTCAACTTTACTTTTTAGTGTTTTAAAACTGCAAAATATTGCAGCTAAACTAGCTATTGGAGGAGCAAGATAGAAGGATCACGTTACTCCTATCATAAAAGAGTTAAAGTGATTAACAATTAAAGAAAGATATATTTATGAAAAATGTTTCTCTGTTTATAAGGCTGTCAATGGGTTGTATCCGGAGTGGTATCTAGTTTTCCATTGTCAGGGAAAATACAGCCAGTACAACAAGGCAGCTAAAAGACCTTTATGTGCCAAGAGCCAGAACAGACTGGTGCCAGACCCATCACTGTACAAAGGCCTTAACTATGGAACAATTTGCCTTCATGCATCATTAATTATGGAAGTCTACACTTTTAAGTCTTGACTTATAAATTTACTTTTAATTGAGCCTAAGTGAACTTTATTTGTTTCCCCATATGAAATAGCAGTTGCATATGTTAGTAGTATTTTAAAGATATTTGAAGTGACTTTTAGTTCTTATTGTTTAATGTTATAATTAATTTCCTTTTAATGTTTCGTTTGACTTTCTTTTTATGTATTTTTTTTATTTGCGTGACTTTCAGAAGTTTCATTTTTAGTATATATTGCATAGAACATCTGTGATGTAAGTTTGATAGTAAAACCATGTTTCATAGAAATAAGATATTTATTTATTTATTTACCCCCCCTCTCACTCCTCTCAGAGTCTTCTCCTTCAACTTCGGTCGGATAACACTTCATGCAACCGGCACATACATACCTGAAACATAGACTGTGTTACTATTGCAGATTAAACCCTTGCCATGAAAGGAAATAGAGACAGACAGCATTATGAGTGTTTGTTCATACATGACAATAGTCATGTTCATAGTTTCATCCTAAATTTTACCGATATTTGCCACCTTTATAGATAAACAGGGTAAATATACAAGGAAATGCAAATAATATAAAAAGTATGTTGTTGATGTGTACCTTTATAGAAGTTTTATAAGGACAAGTAAAAATTAATAACAGAAGCAAATAATCCAACTATACACTAAAATAAAAAATGTATTTAAACCTCAGAATTTAATGCAGAAAGGGCCAGTGTAATACTGATTGGTCAGATAATTGCAACCAAAGTAGCCAGTAAATACGATTAACATTCATATTCAACAAATACAATTTCTCATAACTAGTTTCATAATTTTGTATTTCCTATATGCAGAAACACTCTTGACCCATAACCTAATCCTACTTAATGTCACCAAACCGAACGTATTAGGTATATACACTGATGCTCCTGTAGTACTTTTTCAAAGTTTAGTGTATACACACAACCCTCGCTTTTACGGACCTTTATATAACAAATATCGGCTTCAACACTTTTTCTGCCAGTCCGGTATATGCGTGCTTTTACCGAATAAGTTCAGTATATGCGTTGTGCGGTTCTGATTGTTTTTAATTGCCCTGTATTCATGTAGGATTTGTGATGGCTGCATGTATGTAAGTGTACGAACTTTCGTCAGATGTAACGGACAAAGTTCACGATACACGGAATTAGTCGGAAATAGGGAACTTTCACCTCATATAACGACCACAATTTGTTATATGCGAAAAGTTCGGATCACTCGGATAATTATAACCTCGCATCCTTCCCCCAATTTGTTCGTCAAAGCGAGAGTACATCATTTACACCATTAATTATATGTCAACATAAAAATCAGGTACACCAAAAATTGCCATTAATCCTTCTTTCATAAACATACTAATATAACCAAAATATACAGAAATACACCATATATATATATATATATATATATATATATATATATATATATATATATATATATATATATATATATATATATATATATATATATATATATATATATATGGTAAATCTTAAGAACAAGGGCTCCACCCCCTATCTTCTTCTTCTTATAGCCAACAAGCTTGGGGACATGGTGGAAACCGGGGTTTTTGGGTGGGGGAGCACACACATAAGGGAAATATGACCCCCACAAAAAAATCCATAAACTAGGGAAATTTCCCTAGTTCATAGACTTTATCGGGGCCATATTTCCCTTATATGTGTGCTCCCCCACCCAAAAACCCCGGTTTCCACCATGTCCCCAAGCTTGTTGTCTATAAGAAGAAGAAGATAGGAGGTTGAGCCTTTATTCTAAAGATGACAAAACTCTACAGACCTAACCTAGCACCCCCCCTCGAGCCCATCGGGCTGTGCACTAACCTAACCTGACCTGACCTAACCTAACCCTACTGGACTTAGTTTTTCTCAAGAACCTGAAATTTAATATCGGCCATGTAGGCAAAGTAAGGATCGGCACTCATTAAAATCTAAACAGATGTGTTAAGGACAGTAAGTATAACACATAGAGCCAACATTTGGGTCAGCTTACCGTGGAGCCCTTGTTCTTAAGATTTTCCCTCAACGCAATGCTAGTCATTTCCACAATACCTATCAGCACCTCTACCTACACATTAAATTGTTCATGTCCGTCAACAGTAATGTAATGCATACTTAGATATCTTGCAATGTTTTGTGGTGGAATTCGGATGATGGTGAAGGTTTATGGTACTCTCGTCTCCGTCGGCGAGAGCTCCAACATTTTCACGTTCTCAACAAGTGTGAGAGATCTCTAAGAACCAAAATTGGAGCATAATGAATCAGCGAAAACGTTTCCGGTCTGGTTTTTATTGCATAATTTGTAAAATTAGAAAAACAACGTCTTGTGTTAATGTTAAAAGACTCGAGAAAGTGATTTCACCAGACGACGCTCTCCTATCACCATGTCATTCCATTTTAGCTCTATTAGTGTGGTCCGAAAGTTAAGCCCGTGCTACTAAATGTACAAATCAGGCTAATTTCTGCCATATTATCAGTGAAATTCAGCAAAAACTACTACGTCGCAGCTAGGCCCTATCGTCAGCCTGATAAGACATGATCATTCTTTCACCAGTTTTAAAGTTGTCCTGTCGTGTCATTAACCTTGTATATTCTTGTTCGTGGTCTTAAGATATGTCCATGCTTCTGAATGTACATCTATGTGTTTACTTGTGTCCTTTTATCTGTAATTACAGTATTTCTACGCCGATACTCACTGTGTCAGAATCTCTGCCCTCCTCGCCATATTTGTTGTTATCTCTGATGTCACGGCAACAAGCGGGAAGAAGCCGTGGTAAGCGAGCCCTGGCTCTCGCTTCTTATGGCTTCTTACGGCTTGACCAGCTGGGCCAATCCGTAAGAAGCCGGCTTCTTAAAAGTGCCCCGCCATAACAGAAAACGCAAGCTGCAAGAAGCCGGCTTCTTACGGCTTCTTCACCAAAATTCGCCTCAGGAAACATTAATTACTTCAAGGTTGTGTAGTCGCCAAAGTTGTCCTGTATGAAACACGTACATGACGGGTAGTATCATCTATTGTCCTATACTCACTGTAATTACTATCCTTCCATTGTCTTAGATACCTACGTATAATTCACAATGAACGATGGGTCTGTGTCGGTTGGAAAGCGTTAATATATGAGTTAATTAAATACAGTGCAATACGATACAGGTTTCTTTCCCGTATTATGGATCTCATTGTTCCAGCCGTATTATGAAGCAGCATTATAAATAATGCATAAATAGTCTGTCTATCTGTATGTATGTCTGTCTAATGTCTTGTCCTATTGTTATGCTAATCAATCATTTACCCCAAAATATAAAGTTTCATCTCATACATTCGTTTAAATATCACTTAGTTCTAAATGTATTGAGAAGCAGCATTATAATTGAGTGTAGAATAGTAGTGTCTGTATGTCTGTCTAATGTCTTGACCTATTGTTATGTTAATCAATAATTTCCCTAAGATATAAAGTCTCATCCAAAACATTCGTCCTAATTTTTTTTGCCCTTGGCCAGTCCTTTGTGATATAAGAAAAAAAAATAATATCACTAAGCTACAATGTTTCACCCTACCTGTCTTCAGTTACAGTTCTATCTACACGGTCATTGCTCTTATGAACTTGACCAGAATATAATCTCCTTGCTCTCTCTACCTCTTTCTTAACCCCGATAGATCCGCTACAAAAGACTTTCCATTTTTCCTGATGCAAGAAATAATCAATATCTTCTCTCGCTTTTGTATCTTATTGGTAAACTAAATATATGTCTGTTTATTTTTTTGTTTTTTTGGATTCAGCCTTCTTCATCAGACATTTATCAGATCACATTAAATTTAAATGTGTTAAAAAATTGCTTTTCTTATCTTCTTCACTTATCATCATCACAATTACTAATACTACTAATAAGATAATAATAATGATGATAATAATACACACATCCCTACACAAACAGTAAAAAAACGAGGAAAACAAGATGACTGACCGACGTATATATAGACTAGTAATAATAATAATAATAACAATTTTGTTTTCACCCGAAGGCATACGGTAAAAAAACCCATAATATACATACATGAGTAAAATGCGAGTTATCTGTATACATAAGTGAATGAATAACCTTCCAGCTTTCTCCTCATTAGGGTGGTCGAGGAGCCATGTCTATTTTTTTTTTTTTTACATCACAAAAAATTGATGTCGAGTGACCTTCCATATGACACGCATCTCGCATTCCTAAGCAATACCCTATAATGATATCCCCTCGTCCTCTATATTTATACTACTACTACCCAGCAAACACGCTACGTAAACATAACGTTGTATTTTGGTTGAATTTTAGTCATGTCTGGTTTTGACGTCAATATAACGTCATAAAAACGTATTCATTCGACGTAATAAGAGACAGAAAAATACACACAGAAAGATAGAATAAGAGAATACAACTAACTAAAGACCCAGACAGCAAGAAGAAACACGTCAGGGAGTGCCGATGAAAAAGGCCAGCAGACTCCCGACCCACAACTGTACTGTAAATTACAACATAACATACTCTCGTCCTTTATATTTACTGAGGAGACCGAGGCTTTTGTGGTAGTGAGGGATAGAGGGAAGATGTATATATATATAGAAAAAAAGTTGGGGATGAGTAGAAAAAAGATAATAATAATAATAATAATAATAATAATTATATTCTCGCCCGGAGGCATACAGACAAAAAACAAAGCGATAAGAACAAGCCAAGAAGTAAACTTAAGTACTAGAGCAAAAACAAAAAACAAGAACTAAGTACAGGCACATTAGGGGACATAGTATCAAAGTACATAGAAAAGCATACATGGACAACTGTGCTACCCCACATTCTGCATAAACAGCAGACCCAGCCACCGCTGTTGTATAGGTCCACATACATAGGCCGAGCTCTGCCTGACAGAGGTGATGATGGAGTTCGTAGAGAGCTCCACCCTACTCCTTAAACTGAACACGACGGATCACATCCAGATTGTTCATCCCGTTCCTAGTGAAAGCTAAGGACGAGCTGCACCACCTGGGCAGCCCCAGAAGCCTCTTAAGGATGTCATTGTGACAGACCTTAAGGCGGTTCATAGTGGCCACCTTGTACCGCGACCACAGCGAGTTGCAGTATATAGAGTAGCAGTGACTCTTGAATAACTCCATCTTCACCTCTCTGCTACAGTAGGAGAATTTCCTCTGTAGAGTATTTCCCACAACAAGAAGCTTGGTGGTCTGCTTGATGATATCATCATCATCAGTCATGTCGTGGGATATAACATGGCCTAGGTATGCGAATCTATCCACAAAAGTGAGGGCAGACCCACCGAGCCATGCTGTTTTCAGGTAATTCACCTGAGCGCGTGCCGGTGATACTACCATGCACTCTGTCTTAGTGGTGTTGTAGACAATGTTATGCTTGGCAGCATACACCTGACACACATTGATAAGGTCCTGCAACGCATCCGCAGTGGGTGCGAACAGTACCATATCATCAGCATAGCTCAGTGAGTTGATGCACCCATCATGTATGTGGCAGCCGATACCTGTATCACGAAGGTTGGCACTGAGATCATCCGTGTACACATTGTACAGGTAGGGGGATAAAATCCCCCCCTGCCGAATACCATTGTCAGTACTAAAGGACAGCGAGAAGGAATTACCCCACTTAACAGTAAATTCCTGGGTAGTGTACCAGTACATTAATAAATTAACAATGTACCCAGGTGTACCCCTGACGAGAAGTTTATGAAAGAGCTTCCAGTAATTCACTCTGTCAAACGCCTTTCTGGCATCCAGGAAACACAGATAAACAGGTGAATTTCTGGAAGTGTAGTAATAAATGATATTCTTCAATGTCCACACACACATCTCAATGCCAAGGCCTTTCTTATAGCTGAACTGATTGTCCAGTGTATACAGGTAGGCCTCAAGACGATGGAGCACCACTTTCTCCAGCATTTTGGACAGGGCGGTTGCTATGACAATGGGCCTGTAATTGCCAGAGTTAGCAGGGTTCTTCACTTTGCTCTTAAGTAAAGGCACTATAAGCACTGCCAAGACCTGACTGGGTATGTACTGATGGCAGACACAGGCATTGATGAAGAGACAGAGCAAAATAACCAGGCTGGGGGGCGCATACTTAAATGCCCCAGAAGGGAGCCCATCCATACCCAAAGCCTCACTGGAGGAGAGGCGAGAGGAGTAGATAATGGCGTGTATTGAAGAATAAATTATTATTGTGTTCAGGGGAGAATCTTCGCTTTTTTTTTCTTTTGGTAAAGGTTAGTAAGTGATATCTTGGAGAGCTTGAAGGCCTTGCATGTCTGGTTGTGGTGTAAATGATAAACGTTGTGTGTGTGGTTTTTTTTTTGGGGGGGGGGGATATGTTAAATATAATAGATTTGTTGCTTATAATTTTTACAGTGAAAGTATGAATAGAACCACGACACCTCAATATATCAACTTAAAGAATTAAAAGTAAAAAAATAAAGTATAAGTAAAGTAATAAAAGTAAAAAAAGAATTACAATATTCAGAGATGATGTGAAAATATAAGTCATAGCCACATAAATACCTATATGCATTACACTAATCCTTTCAACCATAACTTCAACAACTTATACATTCCTTATACAACCCAACCATGGCGATGAACAAACATCAGATTAATTCTTTTGTCGGCAAATATAGAAATACAAGTCAATGGATTCAAGGTATAAAATATTGATTTTAAAGAAAGGTTATGAGTTTAAAGAATCAACTCGGCAGCTTGTGTTTGTTTTTCCATATATTAAGTTTCAAGGTAGTTGCTATATATCATTCAGTTCCTCTTGTGTTTTGCCTCTTCAATGCTTGCCACTATCTTGGTCTCGTGCAAACCGGCTACCGCCACGACGGGGCCTCGAACCCGTGGCTCCTCGCGTGAGTCTCAGCCTCGAGTTGTCGCCGCCAGTCGTGGTCAAGGCGGAGATCGGGGCCGCGGCGGCCACCTGCAGCACGGCCTGGAGCTGCTTGACGAGCTCGTTGAGGCCAGGACGGTCACCGGGCTCCAAGCTGCGGCCAGCGCGCACCCACTCCTCGACGGCGGCCAGCGGGGAGCAGTGGCGAGGCAGCTGCTCCTGGATGAGGAGGGCCATGTGGTACACGTCACTGGCCTCGCTGCACGGGGCCGTGTGTTGCATCAGCTCGGGGGCTTTGAACGGGTAGCGCGCGGGGCTCATGGTGGGTATACAATTCTCCAGGTACCCTTCGGCGCGGTGATACCCAGGTCTATGAGGGTCGCCACGGGCCCTCTCTTCGTCTCGGTGACGCAAATATTGTTGTACTTGATGTCGTTGTACATGAATCCCAACTTGCTGATGCGTTTGAGCGTCTGAGCGATCTGCAACATCACCTTCCAGGCGTCCTTGGAGGAAGGTTTCTTAGCGAAGTACACGTCTGTGGTCATGCCGGCGTAATAGGACACCAGCTGTCGCGTCTTGACGCACACGCCATAAAGACGCTGCACGCCGAGCACCGACAGTTACTTCACGTTCATCGCCTCGTCCACCACATTCTTCAATGGACTCCAAGAATACGATTTTACCGCCAGTTTGTGGCCAGTGTTAGTTTCCAGCACAAGGAAGCACGAGCCGAAGGCACCCTGGCCTAGGTGCTCACATTGCTTCATTCGCTTCAACTCCTCCTCCTCCAGGAGACGAATATCATTAACACGCAAACGAAGCAACGCGCGCTTCTCCGCGACAAAACTCCATTTTTCTACTGGTTTTCTAGTTTTCTTTCTGCGTTTTTTACCGCGAGAAGTTTCTTTTTCCTTTTTCAGTGATTTGCAACTACGAGATTTACTTTCCACGCGTCGCCTCTTCGCGGGCAGAGGAGAATCTTGCCGCCCCGCCGGGACGCGTCGCTTTGCTGACCGAGTCACGGCACCATCACGTCGTTGGCTGGTGTTCTTGCTCTCAGACTCTCTCACGGTAGAGACGTCTTGATGAGCCGCCTAGGAGGACTTGTGTTTCTTAGTCACCGGCGACAGTTGGGATTCGTTTGGCGGCGAGTGCATCCTGCGTTTGCGTGCCTGCCTTGTGGCCACGCCTGATGCTGTCCTCGAGGCGTCATCAGACTCAGGCGCGCTCTTGTGTTTCTTGATGGATGCCTCGTCCTCTGACTGGGACTCGGCCCTTCGCTTCTTTGGGTTCCCGGGTGTCATTCCTCGAGACCCACAAACCCGCTGTCCCTCTGAGCTAGACATTTTCTTCGTTGGCTCCATTGACAAAGTGTTTGCCTTGGACACAGGCGCACTGTGAGGGTAGTCGGCAATATTAAGGATGTCATCAAAGCCATCTTGGGACCCCCCAAGGTTAGGTTAGAGTTACAAGGTGTCAACTCCAACCTCAATTTTGGGTATCACCAACTCCACAACTCCAACCTCCTTATCTTCACTACAGGGTATAATATTATAGGCATCAGTATCAGTGTGTTCTTGGCCAATGGGAAGGCCGGAAAGGTGGTGAGGAGGAGGAGGAGGACCAATAGGGGGAAGAGGAGGAGGAGGAGGACCAATAGGGGGAAGAGGAAGAAGTGGGTAGAATAGGTAGCAAGGAATAATAGCAGGGAATGAGGACCAATAAGAGAAATGAAAAGAAAAAAGTTGAGAAAGAACGCCATAAAAGAAGAGGGGTGTGTTATCTCTCTCTCTCTCTCTCTCTCTCTCTCTCTCTCTCTCTCTCTCTCTCTCTCTCTCTCTCTCTCTCTCCCACATCACTTCCCTCCTTTCCCGTCAATAACCCCGCAGTTGCGGCGCCTTAAAACTATAATATCTATCTATCTATCTATCCTTTCCCATCACTTTCCCTTTTTTTCCCTTTCCCGTGTCATCACTTCACCCTCCACTTCCCTCTAGCATACCAGACCTACCATTTTTCTCTCTCTCTCTCTCTCTCTCTCTCTCTCTCTCTCTCTCTCTCTCTCTCTCTCTCTCTCTCTCTCTCCTATATAATCAACGCACTCCTCTTTCCTCTCCCTGTTATTTCCCAAGTTTCCATTCCAGTAACGTCCTTCACCCTCCCTCCCTCTCTCCCATCCTTTCCTTTCCTTTCCATCAATTTACTCTTCCACCTGTCCCTTTAATGACCAACACCTGGATCACCTGTTGTTGCTGTTGGTGGTGGTGGTGGCGGTGTTTGAAACAAACCTTAGAAAATTAAAATGGTTCAGCCAGCAATCCCTGGCGTGGCGGTCCCGGCCACCGCGATGAGCCCCGCAGCACGTGAGGCTGGAGTCCGGCGATCCCTGCGCCGAGGAGGCGGAGGCCGTCGCGGTCCGCACCAGCGGAGCCCCCACCACCACCCGCTCCACATGGAGGAGCACAACCAGCGCCACCCCGCGCTGGTGGAGACCATCCCAGTGGACATGGAGCATGCCCTGGACGTGGTGGCGGCACTGCAGCGTACCAGCACCCGCAGCGCCAGGGACCTGCGTGCCCTGGCCAAGAGCGCCCAGGACAAGGGTGACGCAGCCCCGGAGGAAGAACGGGAGACCATGGAGCGCGAGGAGGCCAAGCGTGACCCAGGCAAGCTCTGCCTTCAGACCCAGGGCCGCGGGGTCTGCGGTGATGGCGGGTCCCATGGCTGCCCCCGCAAAGGTCTGGGGGTGTTGTTGGTGTTGGTGTTGCTGTTACTGTCATTGTTGTTTGTTGTTGTTGTTGTTGTTGTTGTTGTTGTTGTTGTTGTTGTTGCTGCTGTTGTTGTTGTTCCTGTCACTCTCTGTATATTATCACTTCCGTCCTTTAACCTTTTGCGACCTTTATGTCACCCAGTATTCTGTTCGCCTTGACTTCCGCCCCACAGTTAGGAAACGAAGGCAAGCTGTATATGACACCTCAAGACTAGCAAAACAAACCCTTATAAAAGTTAAAGTAATATCAGATTGACTCTTCCAAAGCAGTATATAAGTCAAACTCAGCGTTATTTCCTGTTAAACTTGGCTATTATCATTATTATTATTACTATTACCAGTAAGACGCCTTAGTCGGCGAAAGACGAGCGAGCCCGTAGAAACCCGATAGCAAGGAAATTTGTCTTCTGTCATCTAAACTCCATTTATCTTTGCTTTTTTACGCTGGAACTGTAGTGATTGAATAAATCAGATGGCGAAAACCGCTTGTCAATCGGAAGCGGGATTCCAAAGATATAAGCTCCTGAAATGCGTGATGGTCGGTCGGGTCGGGTCGGCCGCTTATCCCGGAAAAATCCCGGTCCAGTGATAATTTTTTGATAATTGATAATTTTATTGGTCTCAATAAGTTACGTATGAATAGTTTACACAATATAAAATTACACTGAGAAGTATAAGCCCGATGAGCAGGTGCTCTAATACGGGCCAATAATTAATATATAAGGATTTTGCTATCACATCATGAAAGGCATGCATAACTAAGAATTAGAACATAGAACATCACAAAAACATTTATATGTTAAGAAAATATGACAAAAAACAAACAAGCAAAAAAAAACAATAGTAAGATCTGAGTACAACAGGTTAAATGCTGTTAACAATACACAAACAAAAAAAACAAAAACAAAAAAATTGCATACATATTTCATCAGGTACTTATCTACGCAACTAAGTACTGTAACCTCACAATAGTATTCAAGCATCTTATACATTCGAATAATTGTTTAACAACTGTTGCTTAAGCTTTGATTTAAAAAAATGCTTTGATGGAACAAGTTTTGTAGTGTCAGGTAGCTGGTTCCACTGTCTGGCTCCTCGAAACAGAATACTTTGTTGGGCATGCGATGTCCTGTACAGGGAAAGTCGGAGCTCCTGTGGTCTTCTCGTGTCAGTGTTATGAATTATAACTTGGAATCCTATGTCAATAGGATATGTGTTTATGGCATTATAAAGAAAACTACTACTTTGCAACATTACGATATCTGGCAACTTAAGAAGACTATGATCTCTAAAATACGGATTTGTGTGGTCATATCGATGGCAGTTAAATATTGAACGTATAAATTTTTTCTGTGTGGTAAATAAGCTTTGTATATATGTTTGATAGGCTCCGCCCCAAATGGATGCACAATATATAAGATGAGGATAAACTATTGAATAATAGACTTGTTTAAGATTTTGCAGATTTAAGTGGTTCCTAATTTTATAAATTACTCCTATTAATTTTGATATTTTAGATCTAATGTCGTCAATATGTGGTTTCCACTTGAGAGTATTATCAATTAAGATCCCTAGAAAATTTACTGCTTTAACTTTGTTGACTGTAAGATCATTCATTTTGATGATGATATCGGTTGGTTGAGCGTGTAGGGAGTGTGATACCATATAATTCGTTTTTTTAATGTTTAGTGTTAGTTTATTGCTTTTAATCCAGTCAGAAACATGTATTAACTCATTGTTTAGTGTGTCCTGTAGTGTCTTGAGATTATGGCCT
>JACEEZ010022682.1:390000-465000 GCA_016584305.1 Chionoecetes opilio
CATTCACTCACCCATTACCCATCACCCCCCACCCATTCACTCACCCATTACCCATCACCCCCCACCCATTCACTCACCCATTACCCATCACCACACACCCATTACCCATCACCCCCCACCTATTCCCTCCCCCATCACCCCCAACCCATCACCCCCCACCCATTCACTCACCCATCACCCCACACCCATTACCCATCACCCCACCCATTCACTCACCCTTTACCCATCACCCTACATCAAGGTTTCCTCAATTCTCGCAACCCACTTTTTTTTCCACAATTCTCGCTAATAGGCTACTAAAAATAAAATAAAATAAAAGTGATCGGATCATCTCATAAGTGGGCTTAAAACCTTCCCCTCGTCGACCCGGTTCCAAAAATGTGCCATATGATGGGATTCCGCCATGGGGGGCGGCACCTAGAGCGGACACACAGACACACACACACACTTTCGCTTATATTATTATAGATAGATTTCCTTACTACCTCATATAATTAACTTTCCCTCGGGCTAATTCTCCAACTTTTCAACCTGTCACGTCATCATTTTCATTATCCTTTCACACTTTAACCTTTGCGTCATCAGGGATCACTGCTTTTGACCTTAAACAATTTGTATTGATATATTATTATACTCTTGACCTACGATTGTCTCATTGACCAAATATGTTTTTTTTTCCTACTATTTTTTTTTTTTTTTTTTTTTTACGTTGGACCCTTGGGAGGTGAAATGTCTTGTCACTCCTCTCTAAATAAATATACATGCACTGTTCTCTGCCACTAACTACCTGATCAACCTAGTTCAAGTGACTGATTACCCTGTACAACATTCACAAACCAGCTCCTTGTCACACAACACACACACACCAGAGGTGGGCACCGCAAACGAAAATCCACTTCCACAAACGCAAATCCGCAAACCCCAATCTTTACGTTCCGCAACCGCAGGTCCTCAAATTTCTTGAATTTCACACTTCCGCAACCGCAAGTCCGCAAACCGCAAACTACCTAATATATTTATTCTCGTTACTCCCCACAAGCAGACACTGGAATTTGGAAAGACTTATGGTCAGTTTAGTTACCGACGTGCCTTGCTACTCCTCTCTTGCAGGATTTCGGCTCATAAGAAAGCAGAAAACTGTTCTATATAGAGTTTGCCGGTACAATACTCCCCAAATTCTCTCTCTCTCTCTCTCTCTCTCTCTTCTCTCTCTCTCTCTCTCGCTCTCTCGCTCTCTCTCTCTCTCTCTCTCTCTCTCTTCTCTCTCTCTCTCTCTCTCTCTCTCTCTCTTATCACACCACTAAATATTACTCTTTTTGACGGATGTTTATCATAACTTAATGATAATAATAATAATAGTAATAATAATAATAATATAAATAACAATAATAACAGATACATAAATAAAGTTTAATAGAATAAGATAGAGTTTATATGTATTCTGATAATTCAATTTGTAGAAAGCATTGAACAGAGTAACAAGTCACACAGAGACACACTAGAAAGATGAGTGGAGGGAATCTCCCCCCTGTGAGGGCCGCAAGCTCCTCACTCCTCGAGCAGGGACCAGTCACCGCGACAAGCCTGCCTGGCTCGCTCTTTGGCCGCGGCTTTGCGGCAGTGTGCCGAGCCCAGGCCACACCCACAGCAAACAACCCGACCTGAAGAGGCGCCACGGCTGGCCCATCACGCTTCCAGGAGGAAACATCAGGGGGGCGGCGGTCAGCGTCCTGTAAAAGCGCCACTTTGGCGGACCCACGCCCCGGGTTTCAGAAAACACAGAGTGGTGCTGTCTGCCCTCCACGCACTCCCCGCACACCTCGCAGTGCCACTCGTCCACCGGCACCCTCCTCGAAAGGCCGCACAAAAGTACTTATCCGCGCCTGTGGCCGCCGCCTGCGGAGGGCCGCGCAACCAAGGGCAGCGTTACCAATAGCCTGTCGTGACCAGCACGAAGGCACGCACGCCGCCTGCCACACGCTCGTCACCTCATCAGGGCCCCGAGAACAGGCCACCCAGGAAGGGCACGGTGTCTTCCAGCAGGGGCACCACCGCACCGTACCCCGCCACACAGCCGGTGCCGCCAGGGCCCCATGCCAGGTTGGCGAACCACAGCAGGGCGGGCAGCGAGGGATGTGGCTGTCCTGAGTCCAGGCAAGGGTTTTCTGGGCACCATGGAGAAGGTGGGCAACTGAAGCTGTGGTGGGGACTGTCGCTTGTCTCAACCAGCGGAGACGAGAGGCCGTTGCCGTCGTCGTCACTTGTGTCGTCAAGAGGAATGTCACAGAATCCGTCATCCGGGGACATTCTCCTCGTCGCTGCTTTTTTTCATAATCACCGACGGGGGTGGAAGTACATCCTTTTGTTCCCCCAAAATCCTTCTGTGGGGGAGGGGGAAATCAACACCCCCAGACTGTTGCCTTGAGGGCGACTCACGCGTTCCTCCCCTGCGGATGCTTCGCTAACCACTGTTGGTGGTCCTTGTCTACCAAGGACAGCGATAAGCCATTCATGAGAACCATCTCCGATGAGATGTTCTCAAACGCAAAGTGCCATCTTCAACGTTGTCAAAGATGTTTGCCAAGGTGCCTTGGCAATGGTCTTGTGCCCGCGCTTCACCTTCACCTTCAAGCGACGTCCCCCCGCCGTCCATGGCGGCTAGCTTCCCGAAGTCGGCGCGGAGCTCTGCCTCGGGTTTTGCCACTTCTCGTGTTCCCACGGGTGCCCGGGGAGCATCTGCCACGTGTCGGGCGGCACGGTGATGCACGCCACCCGGCACGAAGGTCTCCTGCAACAGCCGAAGCAGCCGCCTGCTGCCTCCCGGCCGTTGAAGGTGGACGCTCGTCGGCCCCCTGAGTGACGGAGGAAGTTTGCACCCTGCAGGAAAATTTTTGTGAGGTCTGCATGGTCGCTCGATTCTTTCAGAAGTAGAGGCCGGTGATTGAGGTACTGGCGCGGAATTGAAAATGTTTTTTTCTCAACATGCCAATATGGGGAGACTCGAGCTAACTCCAACCTGTGATGGGAAACCGCGGCAGCCGCCTGGCTAGGCAGGAAGCCTGGAGCCTGTGTGTGTCTGCCTGGCAACCCGGTTGGAGTTGAAAACCCTTCCATCCCCCCCCCCCCACCGCCATTATGGACCAATAGAAGAGCTCAGATATAAGGCAAGGACCAGTCAGAAGACACCCGAGGGTATCTTCACTACAGGACACACGCGGCCAGCAGACAGAAGATCTAAGGTTCCAAGAATGACGTCATCTTTTCAATGTTCCTGAGCGACGCCCCGCCTCGCTCTCCTCCTTGACTCGAGACACAACCCCAGGCATCTTACAGGCACCCCCCGCCCCCCACTGGCTCACCCCCCATCCAACCCCCTTCCTTTCCTTTACCTCGCAACCCATACATTTCCAAAGTTTCTAAAGTTTTCCCTGTCGAGCGGGCAATGACTGTCCACCTTGAGCAAGGGGATGGGATATGTGGGTGTGTGAGGTGGCAGCCTTACCCAGTAAATAATATCAATAATAATAATCTTCATAGTAATGATCATAATAATTATTATCATTATTATATAAGTAATAGTAATAATAATAATAATGATAATAATAATAATATATCATAAGTATTCTTTTTTCAAAAGTAGCAGAATAGGAATCGTGCGGAAAACACACACACACACACACACACACACACACACACACACACACACACACACACACACACACACACACACACACACACACACACACACACACACTAAAAGTCAAGTAATATAAAACAAAGACAAGGGAATTAGTTGGGTCGTTAAGGTCAGGACAGGGTGAGGTCTTAAATACGGATGAGAATATGTGTAAGAGTCTAAATGATTATTTCTTAAGTGTTTTTACGGAGGAGGATACACAGACCTGTTAGTGAACAGATGTTCAAAGGAAGCGATGAGGAGAAACTTAAAGATATTGTGATAACTAGGGAAATGGTGGAAGAGGGTATAGATAAAATGAAATTTTTTTAATCGCCAGGACCAGATGAAGTGTATCCAGGGTATTGAAGGAATGCAAGGAGGTTGTTAGTGAGTCGTTAGTGCACATTTTTAGGAAATCGGTTGAGATAGGCGATGTGCCATTATTGTGGAGGAAAGGAAATGTTGTTCCCATATTTAAGAAGGGTGACAGAGGACTAAGTCAAATTATCGACCCGTAAGTCTAACATCAGTGGTGGGTAAATTATTGGAATCTATTATTGCAAAAAACATTAGAGAGCACTTAGATAAACATAGTTTGATCAATGATTCACAACATGGATTCACCAAGGGTAGGTCATGTCTCACCAATTTATTGAGTTTTTATAGTAAAGTTTATGAGACGGCAGATAATGATAAGGATTATGATATAATATATCTGGACTTTAGTAAGGCATTTGACAAAGTACCACACGAGCGACTCTTAAATAAGGTTTGGGCTCATGGAATAGATGGGAAGGTTCTTCATTGGATCAGAGCTTGGCTAAGTAATAGGCAACAAAGGGTTACAATTAATGGTTCTAAATCTGAATGGGGACTGGTGACAAGTGGAGTCCCACAAGGGTCTGTTTTGGGTCCATTACTATTTTTTATTTACATCAACGACTTGGATAGTGGGATTAGAAGGTGATATCAGCAAGTTTGCTGATGATACTAAGGTAGGTAGGATTATTGGATCACAGTTTGATGTAAACATATTGCAGGGAGACTTAGATAAACTTAACGAGTGGGCAGTCAGATGGGAGATGGAATTTAATATTGATAAATGCAGCGTTATGAATGTTGGTAGAAAAAACCCTGGTGATAGATACACCATAAGCAATGTATCGCTGAAAAGATCAGAAGGTGAAAAAGATCTTGGAGTGAGGGTGAGCCCAGACCTCCGACCTAGGAAACAATGTATTGAGGCCGGAAATAGAGCTAATAGAGTATTAGGATTCATTACCAGAAGTGTTAAAAGTAGAAGTGCGGAAGTTATTCTAAAGCTTTATCTGGCTCTAGTCAGGCCTCACCTAGACTATGCGGTTCAGTTTTGGTCTCCATATTACAGGATGGATATAGCCTTGTTAGAAACAGTGCAGAGAAGAATGACCAAAATGATACAAGGGATGCGTAACTTTAGTTATGAGAAGAGATTGAAGTTATTAAAGTTACACTCACTCGAGAGACGCAGAGTAAGGGGCGATCTGATAGAAGTTTTTAAGTGGATAAAGGGATTTAATAAAGGAGAGGTAGGAAAAGTTCTTACGGCTTTTAACCAGGGTAGAACAAGAAGTAACGGATTCAAGCTGGAAAAGCGTAGATTTAGAAAGGAAATAGGGAAAAACTGGTTCACAAATAGGGTGGTGAATGAATGGAATGGTCTCAGTAGACAGGTAGTTAGTGCGAAGTCATTAGGGAGCTTTAAAGAGGGGCTGGATAGGTTCATGGATAAGGATGAAAGATGGATGTAGGTAGTGTTAGGTGACAGGAACTACCACGTGTAGGCCTCGCGGCCTCTTGTAGCTTCCTTATTTTCTTATGTTCTTATGTTCTTAAGTAGGTAGCTGCTTGTTTGTCTCACTGAGTATAAGAAATATTTACTGTGCTTCATTTATCTTCGTTATTACTCGTCGTCGCCCTGGGCATCGAGCAATAAGGCCGCATCACCATTTGGCCAAAGTTTGCTAGGCATATTTTTTGCTTCAGTGTACGAACCGGTTTTTCTTGTTTCGCGGTAAATTTTGAATATTTCTATTTGTCAATTTTTTGTTACTGTCAATTAGATTTGAAATGTTATGTTCTTTGATTTTAATTTCCTGATAAAATACATACATATTAATGGTGTTCTTGAATAAGTTTCGACTGTTATTTTACTTTAATTTTCGTATTTATTTTCCCATGTGTATAATTCCATTTGCTTGGTTTGAAAATATGAGGCTTTCACAACAGCACACTAGCCGTACAAGAAGTGTTTATCAGGAGTTTGCCAAGGTCGATAGAGGTGAAGGCGGGAGTGCTGAGGATGTAAACTTAGACCTTAAAGTTTTGCTCCTCTTATAGTACGTAAGTAAGTAAGTAAGTAAGTAAGTAAGTAAGTAAGTAAGTAAGTAAGTAAGTAAGTAGACGGTGTGCGTAGCCGCGCAGGAATCGTGTTCAAAATTGAGAGTTTGCGGACATATTTGCGTTTGCGGAAGTGCTCCCGCAAACGCAAATCCGCAAACATTTACACTTCCGCACATCCGCAAACGAATTCGGACTTCCGCAATTTGCGGAAGTTGCGGTTTGCGGAAGTGTTTGCGGAAGTGCCCACCTCTGACCACACACACACACACACAAACATAACATACACACACTAACCCAGTCACTTTTCCCACGATTACAGTCACCCACGATAAATTTAAAGCAGTTGACATTACATAAAATTTTTGACTCAATATTTACTTGTTAACTTGACTTCTGCCGTAAACAAAGAAATGACAAAAAATGAAATGCAAGAGTTTCCCGCTTCTGGTAAGGCTCAAATTTCTTTAGAGAGAGAGAGAGAAAGAGAGAGAGAGAGAGAGAGAGAGAGGAGGAGAATGAGAGAGAGAGAGAGAGAGAGAGAGAGAGAAAGAGAAGAGAGAGAGAGAGAGAGGAGAGAGAGAGAGAGAAGAGAGAGAGAGAGAAAAAAAAATATTGCTTGAAGCGTAATTGACTCAATCCCTCTGCTCTCTCTCTCTCTCTCTCTCAGTCTCCTCTCTCTCTCTCTCTCTCTCTCTACTGATCTGCTCTCAGATCATCTTCTCTGTCTATCTCCTCTCTCTCTCTCTCTCTCTCTCTCTCTCTCTCTCTCTCTCTCTCTCTCTCTCTCTCTCTCTCTCTCAGCTTAGACAACCTTGATTATACACATTTTTTCTTTGCTTTTGCTTCTGCATATGAGAATATCTTCGTGATGACTCTGTGCACGTGTGTGTGAGTGTGCGTGTATGTGTGTGTGTGTGTGTGTGTGTGTGTATGTGTATGTGTGTGTGTGTGTGTGTGTGCATGAGTTGTTCCACCACCACCTCAGGTCTTACTGGACCACTTTTTTCCTGTCTATTAATTATTCATTTTTTTTTTTTTTGAGGGGTGGGGAGTTTGCTTCAGCTTTTCTACCCTTGACTCCAATTGATGATGACACTCTCTTAGTGATGAAATTGACGAAGACACAACACAACGGTAAAAACAGGTAGAGAGAGAGAGAGAGAGAGAGAGAGAGAGAGAGAGAGAGAGAGAGAGAGAGAGAGAGAGAGAGAGAGAGAGAGATCAACACAGCAACAAGAGACAGGGAAAAAATAGACACCATAATCGGAACATCCACATTATTATTATTATTATCGTTCACATTATCGGAAGTTCACAGTAACAAACACAGCAAAAAAGAAAACCCACACAGCAACAAAGAGAAGATCACAGCATATAAACAACAAAATAGACAGCAGTTCTTCTTTTTTGCCCTTGGTCAGTCCTTTGTGATGTAAAAAAAAAAACTTTAAAAAAAACTGTCCCGCTAATATCTAATCTTTCTCTCTTTCCTCTCTTTTTATTCGATTTTCTCGCCAGTAAGTTTCTTAGATCTGACATCCACCCACCTGATCATCTATAGCAGAGTAGCAATGTCTCAAAAGTGTATTAGAGAGGCAGCATTATAACCCTGACAGAATCTTTCCCCTCGGCCTCACTGTCACTAAACACACCACACTGTTTAACAAGTTTCACAAGTTTATAAGTTTATTAAGAAAAAGGGGCGATATTATAAAGGGGGGTACGAGAATAAGAAAAAAACAAAAATAGAAATAGTTAATTGCCAAGGGAAGAGTTGACAAGATTATTAACTAAGGAGACGAAGTTGAAGATGACCTATGAAGCTATACTAATCGTCAAAGGTCACAAGAAGAAGAAGAAGTTTAACACAAGGCTACGTAACATTTCTAAAGAAAAGAAGAAAGACACATAACAAACGTGAATTTTCTCGGTTTATTACGCAACGTCCACCACTATATAATGACGTTCCATTATTATACACCAGCGGACACTTGCTTTAGAAGGCCTACTGATTATAATGGAAGCTTTGTGGTTATATTAAGTGGACGATACAACCTTGTCTGAATTACAACTTGAAGCAGCTGACGGTGTTAAGAGATAAATGGTTGTTATCTGGCTCGAGGTTGTTACTTAGTATACAACCTCGTCTGAATTACAATCTCAAGCAGCTGATGGTGTTAAGAGATAAATGGTTGTTATCTGGCTCGAGGTTGTTACTTAATATACAGCCTCGTCTGAATTACAACCTCAAGCAGCTGACGGCGTAAAGAGAAAAAATATTGTGGTTGTTATCTGGCTCTAGGTTGTTAGTTTACTCTTGTGTGCTGACAGATACACTGATGGATAGATAGATAGATAAATAGATAGATAGATAAATATAGATGAAGGAAATGACAGATAGATGGATAGATATATGGATAGGGGAAGTAAATGATGGATGGATAGATAAAAAATGTTTCTTCCACAAAAAATACGTAGGAAGGAAGTTAATAGAATAGCCTCCAACGAAAAAAAAATAAAAAAATAAAAATTTCGCTACACACTCTCTCTCTCTCTCTCTCTCTCTCTCTCTCTCTCTCTCTCTCTCTCTCTCTCTCTCTCTCTCTCCTCTCTCTCTCTCTCTCTCTCTCTCTCTTCTCTCTCTTCTCTCTCTCTCTCTCTCTCTCTCTCTCTCTCTCTCTCCTCTCTCTCTCTCTCTCTCTCTCTCTCTCTCTCTCTCTCTCTCTCTCTCTCTCTCTCTCTCCTCTCTCTCTCTCTCTCTCTCTCTCTCTAATGGACCAGAAAAAGAACCAAATAAATAGACTCATCAAGAACTGTCACTGTGATTACGATTATTACCTCCGCCAACGAAGTTGGAGAGGTTATGTTTTCACCCCGATCTGTCTGTCTGTCTGTCTGTCTGTCTGTCTGTCTGTTAGTGTACAGGATTTCTCGAAAAGTTGCGAATATATTTGGACCAAACTCGGTATACCAAGTCTATTTGGTATAAGGAAGAACTGATTTAATTTTGGATGAAATCTATCGACAACTGTTGCCATGGCAACCAATTGATGAAATATTCGGCCGGAGGTATGCGCTCATACTGAGTGTATATATATATATATATATATATATATATATTATATATATATATATATATATATATATATATATATATATATATATATATATATATATATATATATATTTATACAAATATACATACGTATATTTGATTAAATATTCGGGCGGAGGTATGCGCTCTACTGAGTGCCCCCCCCCTAGTTTTCTATGCGATTTTTTTTTTTTGTAATCACATTTCACGGGGCAAGTGACCTAAGGCGGGGCAAGTGTGAGTCAGTGACCTGTAACGGGAATTCCTATTACTTTTAAAGGCATGATAGGTCACAGGTGAAGGTCATGTCCAGACCCACTCACCTGGGTACGTAGTATACCACACACACACACACACACACACACACATGGTCAGGTTGATAACGTTCTGGTCTCTCACTCTCTGGGTAGGCGGTTCGAATCCTCGCGCTCCCGGGGATTTTTCACTTGACAAATTCGGGCGGTTACTGTCCTCCTTGAGCAAGGGGATGGGGGTGTGTGGTGTGTGAGGTCCCAGCATTGCCCAAAGATCGGTAATAATGAGCTCCAAGCTCGCACTGAGAGGGTGAAACTGGCGATCGCGAGCCAGCTCGCGTGGACAAAGACCATGGGGTGAATGACACACACACACACACACACACACACACACACACACATGTACCTGTTCTTATTGATGCAACACACAAGCAATTTCATCCCGGGGTATATAGGGTTGAAGGACGACCTCAAACTGACTCATAGGCAAGGAAGAAGAAAAAATATATCAAGAATACTGAGTGAAAATAAAGCACGAAAAATAAGCAAGGAAAAGAAATCAGGGATACTAAGTGAAAATAAACAAGAAAAATAAGCGAGAAATTAAAAAGCTGGGATACTGAGTGAAAATAAAGCACGAAAAAAGCAATTATTGAAAAAATAAATCGGGGATACTGAGTGAAAATAAAGCACGAAACATTCTGGGTGAAAAAATATGTCAAGGATACTGTGTAGAAATAAAGGAAGGAAAATTTCTAGGTATATCACGATACATACCACGAAAGAAACAGGTTTGCAGGTACGCCAACTCTTAGCATTTATATTGTTGTATGTAGTAGTACACTGGTAAATACTTGTTATCTTCGGGATGACAACATGTTCTGCTAGATCAATTGACTTTTAATGATGACAATAAGTTGACTTTTAATAGATGGTCAGTTAATCTTGATGTTCTGTATGATCATGTTATGTATGTATGTATGTATGTATGGTCATGTTTATCTCTGATGTTCCGAATATGCGAATTGCTTACTATGACGACACGCACCACTTGTACACATCTGCCCCACTGTACCTCATCACGTCCGCTTCTTATTATTCAAGTCACGATCATGTACAAAGCATGATCAACAACTCGGAAATCAGCAACTTTTAAGCAAAAGACCATTGGAAAATTTTACCCACCAGCATCCTCCTCCTAAAACACAAGAACATAGCTATGGACTCTTATTTATGATTATCTTCATTTTATACTATGCATGCTACTTTTTTAGTCTTATAACTCGTCTACTTATACTCTCGTCTCTCGTTTAGTCTTATAGTCTACTTATTTAGTCTCCTATATCGAAACAACATCGGTACATTATAAAAGTAGTTCCCCCACCAAGACATGTCAAGAACTTGTTTCCTAAGGCGTGCAACAAATAGTGAATCCGAAAGGCATTCACCCAATACGAGTAAGTACGTTCAAGTCAAACATAAGTGGTTCGCATTTAAGAATCATGTAACACAATTACGTATATCATTTATTTATTACACGATAAGTCATGCTCTCTCCCCTTTTTACTTTCCTCAGTTCAATAACCTGATAAAATATTTTGCTTATCATTTTCAAACTTTATAAAAACCAGAAGGAAAGTAGCCACTGGTACCACATAAAAAACACTTCCTTATCAAATCGTAAAAACTGTATAACTGTATCTCTCATAAGTATACTAAGCTGTCTCCTTGGATGACAATGAGCTTCTCTCCGAAAATACTAAATCTCATATTTTTACAATACTATAACTTCTCCGAAACTACTGATTTTCATACTTGATCAATACTAACACACCTCCAAAACTGCTGAATCTCAAAGTTAGACAATATAACACCTCAGACATGATTACCATAACCTAACGTATTGGCCTTTGTGTGCTAGGTGGGTGTAGGAAGGGTAGCAGGGAGAGAGAGAGAGAGAGAGAGAGAGAGAGAGGAGAGGAGAGAGAGAGAGAGAGAGAGAGAGAGAGAGAGAGAGAGAGAGGAGAGAGAGAGAGAGAGAGAGAGAGAGAGAGAGAGAGAGAGAGAGAGAGAGAGAGAGAGAGAGAGAGAGAGAGAGAGAGAGAGAGAGAGAGAGAGAGAGAGAGAGGAGAGAGAGAGAGAGAGAGAGAGAGAGAGAGAGAGAGAGAGAGGAGAGAGAGAGAGAGAGAGAGAGAGAGAGAGAGAGAGAGAGACCTCTGCGTCATGCATAAAAACCAAAACACTGCCAGCTTCCGCATCTTAAGGACGTGGTTAGCATTTTCCTCATGGTGAATGGAGTGACGCGGCGTTTGTTGTAAAGTATGCGAGACTCAGTGCATGGGTTGGCTGCCGGAAGAACGACTCTGTCCCACACCTCCCTTTTATAACACCTCACTTTGAATAGGGATCTATTTGGACCATTCCTTGTTAAAGACAATGTAAAGAAGAGGACCAAGATGAAGGTTTTCGGGGTCAATTTTACATGCATGTGGTGCAGAGCTGTCTATTTCGATCTGGCAGAAGGTTATGACACTGTTAGCTTCTTGAAAGTGTTTAGAAGGTTTACTAGTATAAGAGGTTTTCCAAGGATTGTGTACTTTGACCGAGGTTGCCAGTTGGTAAAAGCTAACAAGGAATTGGCAGAGGGAGGAGATAAACTAAATTTCACTGATTTGACTAAATTTGGTAGTAAAGAAGGTATGACCTGGAAGTTCACAAAGGGTGCGGACGCTCCCTGGCAGAATGGATGCTCAGAGTCTCTTATACGTTTAGTTAAGCGGGCAATTACTATGTCAATAGGAGAAAGTATTCTACAGTATGGTATGGAGAATTGCAGACTGTACTCATTGAAATAGCGAATCTGATCAATGAGAGGCCGATTGGCACCAAGCCTGGTACTGATATAAAATTAGGGTCTTACTTGTCGCCAAATGACAAACGACAATGGTCCAACCTGCAAACATGAATAAATCAGAACACACAAAAAAGTAATATCAATCCCTAAACCCTCTAAGACAACAACAAATACTCATTAACCATAATGCAGGGGAAAATATACCAGGCCAATGGCCCTTTGACATATATACATACAGTCATGAACCAAATAAACCATAACATAATGTTCCACTTACAACATTGGCTTCCATACAACTAGCAGCTTCAATAGCTTCACGATGAGCCGACATGTACACCATTAACCAACAGAACAAGAACAACCAATCCATGTCCACCCAGTGTCCGCAGTGACAGACTGCAAATGAATTTAATACTCAAATATGCCACAATGATTAAAGATGTAGAACAGTACTTCTACTTTCTGTAGAACAAATGTAAAACAATGCTTCGTCGGTATCATCAAAACGACCCAGAACTGCAGTTCACACTGTGCATTTAACACTTTACAGTATACTATGTATGTATAATACACACACACCTGAACACTAATACGTACATTTAACACTTTACAATATGCTATATACGAATAATACATACCTGAACACGAATACGGGCCACCACCAGGTAATGGACGTGAGGGCGGCAGGAGGGCAACTGACGTGGCATCAGCAGAGCCGTGTTTTTGTCGTCCAAGCACCGTCTTGGATTACGAATCCCAATCCAATAACGCTTGCTGAAATGTGTGTTATACTAATTTGTGATATTGTTTGCAATGTTTTGCATTGATTATTATTTCGGCTCCTACCAAGCTTGTTGTGCTTTTGTCGTAGAAACCAATCTTTTTTCAATTGCGACAAAAAACGGTCTTCGTATCCAAGACGGTGCTTGGACGACAAAAACACGGCTCAGAACAACTGATCCACGTTAACCACCATGACAAAAGCGCAGCGACTTACGCTACTGCTACACTTAAGACCGTAAATGTCTAAACCTAAAACTATATACACTTTCTACACACAATAGTTAAATGGGGCCTTATCCGCCCATGTATGGAGTATGTCTCACATGTTTGGGGAAGATCCACTCATACAGCTCTCCTAAACAGGGTTGAGTCAAAAGCTTTTCGTCTCATCAACTCCCCTCCTCTGACTGACTGTCTTCAATCTTTAAATCACCGCCGCAGTGTTGCTTCTCTTGCTCTCTTCTACCGTTATTTTCATGCTCACTGCTCTTCTGAACTTGCTAACTGCATGCCTCCCCCCCTCCCGCGGCCTCGCTGCACAAGACTTTCTACTCATTCTCATCCCTATTCTGTCCATCTTCCTAATGCAAGAGTTAATCAGTATCTTTACTCTTTCATCCCTTTCACTGGTAAACTCTGGAACTCTCTTCCTGTTTCTATTTTTCCACTTTCCTCTGACTTAAATCTTTTCAAAAGAAGAGTAACAAGACACCTCCCGAACTAAATTGGCTCACCCCTCTTTTTTATTTTATTCTCTTACTGTCTTCTTTATAGGGACTGGCAACTAAGCGGGCTTTGTGTTACCCATTTTTTTTGTGCCCTTGGCCAGTCCTTTGTGATGAAAAAAAATAAAAATAAAATACAAGAATATGTTTGCCCAAACATAAATAACAACATTAAGTGAATAAAAGAATCCCACCGAGCTAGGCATTTAAGTCGACCAACAGCCGTGGCCGGGAAATGAACTCGGGCCAAACGAACCACGAGCAAACACCCTAATTACCAATCTTCTTTCAACAAGCATTGTCAAAACACTCCCCCAGCCTTGCAAAAAAAAAAAAAAACTGCTGTTTTTCAACTGGAAGATTCACAACAATACTATGAACGGATCTATCAATAAGTAAATCCATTGGTCCATCATACTTTGACCCAGATTGTACAGCTTTATACATCAACGTAACATTTTCCACTTTGTCATCGGAACCCGGTGTCGCATTTACAATTTGGGCTAATTTCCAGTTACCTCTTAGAGCATTACTGTCCATGACCAATACTATATCTCCTGGTCTAACATTTCTCCTTTCTGTATGCCACTTGGTTCTGACCACCAGAGTAGGGAAGAAGTCCCTCATCCATTTTTTTCCAAAATGTGTTTACTACCTCAATAGCATACTTGAAACTCTTTGAATTACTGCTATTGTCATCAAACACTTCAGTTTCGGCTTTGTTGTTAGTCCGTCCTAAAGGCCCCCATCCACGGTACGATTGGTCGTACGATCTGATCCGACAGACCTGATCCGATGGATTTCCTACCACCCATTAACGATCCGACCGCACCTCAAGACCAGTTCAGTTGTTGATAGAAACGGTGGAGAGCGGTTCCCATGATGGGTCTATGCAACGAGGATCGAATCACTTTTGATGGAATCTGATACCACAACTGAGGAGCGTAAACATCATCCGCGCTCGCACCAAATTTCATAGAGGCAGTTATTTTCTTAATATATTTCCGGAACACACTTCTCATATTTTTTTTTTTTTTTTTACTGTTTCAACATTAGCCTCACTGTCGCTCACTGTCCCGCTCCTTGAGTTTCTCTACCAATACTTCATAAGCTGCATTTTTCTTATATTTATCCATTTACTTTTTACTTTTTATTTCCCACAAACATTCAGTTTCTATATAATTGGATGAATTCTGTCCAAAAGTGCTTGTCATCAAAGAAACAATTCATCTTGGTAATCCTCTCGCGACGCTGTCAGTGGCGAAACTGACGGTTGGCCTCACGATCAGCACACTAACGGTGCGATCCGGTCTGAACCGGATGATCTGTCGGATCTAAAAACCAAACACTGCTTGGTCGCATCCGACCAGCTGTCAGTCGGTCGGACAGACCAAAATCACCCCACTCACGATCCAATCTGGTTGGATCCAACCAGATCTGTCCGATGGTCGTTCGACCAGATCGCACCGTGGATGGGGGCCTTAATAGCAGATCATTTGGCGACAAGTAAAACCCTAATTTTATATCAGTACCAGGCTTGATGCCAATCGGCCTCTCATTGATCAGAATCGCTATTTCAAAGAGTACAGTCTGCAATTCTCCATACTTTAGAATACTTTCTCCTATTGACATAGCAATTGCCCGCTTAACTAAACGTATAAGAGACTCTGAACATCCATTCTGCCAGGGAGCACCCTTTGTGAACTTCCAGGTCATACCTTCTTTACTACCAAATTTAGTCAAATCAGTGAAATTTAGTTTATCTCCTCCCTCTGCCAATTCCTTGTTAGCTTTTACCAACTGGCAACCCCGGTCAGAGTACACAATCCAACAACAATGCCTGATACGGAAGAGGGCAAAGCGGGCTCCGGACGGGGCAACTCAACGGGACAGGACACAGATGGGAAGAACATCCCGTCATTGAAGAAGCAACGAGGAGTTATCAAAGGGAGGTTCACCACCAAAGTAAGAATTTTTAACGACCTCCAGCTTCAAAATAGTCCAACTGAAGTTTTAGATGGTATTTTTTGTGAGATTTGTGATTTGTTTGAGAAAGTAGAGAACACAAACGAGCAGATACTCAAGGTGGCGGATAAAGATTCACAAAGTGAACATTTGGAATACACTGGTGACTTGCAAAAAGTGAAGTGTGACATTCAGTGTAAATTATTTAATTTTAAGAGTAACCAGAAACATGGGCCGAGTAATGATAATTGTAATGTCTTGATTAAGAGAGTAGAACCTCCCATATTCAACGGCGATGCACGGGAATTCCCTACTTTTGTGAAGGATTACACGAGGCTGGTGATAGCTCGTCATGGCAAAGACCCTTTCATACTTAGGCAATCCTTACAAGGGCGAGCTAGAGAAGCTATAGGCAGATTAGATGAATTTGACCAAATGTGGGACAGACTGACTGAAAGGTTCGGCTCCTCAGCAAAGATAGTTGATGCAGTGCTTGGTGAAATGTGTGCCCTTAAACCAGTGCCAGTGGGAAACAAGGCAAAATTACTTCATATGATTAATGTAGTTGAACAAGCATGGTTGGACCTGAAAAACTTGGTAAGGTAAATGAAATTGCAAATGCTCATACTTAGTAATGACCAAATTGACTCTTTCAATAGTTTCAGTGCATCGCCGTTGAATATGGGAGGTTATATTCTCTTAATCAAGACATTACAATTATCATTACTCGGGCCATGTTTCTGGTTACTCTTAAAATTCAATAATTTATTACTTCCCAATAGCAATCATTAATAATATAATATAACATAATATTGGTCAAGGACAGTAATTCTCTAAGAGGTAGCTGGAAATTAGCCCAAATTGTAAATGCGACACCAGGTTCCGATGACAAAGTGAGAAATGTTACGTTGATGTATGCGAGACAGTCCAACTGTGGTGGTGGTCACGCAGGATGCACGGAAATTCATCTATTCTTATTGTTTTTACACCTAACGCTCCTGTCGTAGTTCAACAGTAATTATATTAATTAAGTAATTTATATTATCAAATAAATGTATTCCATCAAGACCTATGTAACTATGTAGTGACTATGCTCTGATTAACTTACGGTGGCTAACTTTGGGTGGGCAGGCTAAGAATACTGCTTTATCATACTGTACCTGTGATTATACTTGTCTAGGAACTTTTCTGCACGATGCTAAAAGGTCTCACTGTATTCATGGTAGCTTCGGAACATCCAAAGGTCGTCACAACACCGCAGTGCATTTTTTAACATCACAACTGGGCGATCAAAATGTCTCTCAGTGATGGAAAACTGTCGTCCAGTAAAAACTATTTTAAGCTACTGGGCGACAAGATATTTGTTCATAAAATCCTTCCTGGATACAATGGTTCATCTTATCTGAGTGTGTTAGATCCAGAAGTGCATTCTTATTACTGCATATGATCTTTATTTATACACAACATACTAAAGGGTGAAGTTGATGTATCCAAAACTATTTTAACAAGTAGGCCTTTACCTATCTGGATATCCTAAGAATGTCGCCCAGTAAGATTTGCTTAAAAAATGCACTGCAACACCGTCAACACAGCACACATACGGATAAAATACTCGAATTGTCCTCACGCGGCCCTCCTCTCTCAAGGCCACAGCCACACTGACGCCGCGCATGCGCAGAGTCGCAGACGTGGAAATTTACTTGATTTCTTTCTTATTTCTGTAATTTGATATTTTCTTCATTGTTGAAAATTGAAATTCATATTAGAAAATTATTCTCGATAGAAAACAGGATATATACCAGACTTTGTCGATTGCAGTTTAGGTAAAAAGTTTGAATGTTGTATCGATAATTCTTACCATGTATTGTAATATTTGCGATGGTCATTTTATTGGCCTTTTTATTTATCTCATAGGTATATTTTTAGGCATTAGCAGATTATTAGATTAAAAACATTGAAATTAGACGTATTTGACCATTAGTAGAGAGATTTTCCTTATGAAGAAGATATAACCACATTATTTACGGATATAATTTTCCTTAAGAACACCTAGGTACCTATATAGGCCTATCATACAGTTATAAACGTTTGTGACGTGTATAACTCTGTGAGGCCTACACATGAATGGAAAAAAAACACAAATACAGCTACATACACATGAATAGAAAAACACACAAAATACAGCTCAGTGACTTATTATAGCCGTGTTTTTGTCGTCCAAGCACCGTCTTGGATTACGAAGACCACTCCAATAACACTTGCTGAAATGTGTGTTATACTGCTTTGTGATATTGTTTGCAACGTTTTGGACTGATTATTATTTCGGCCCCTACCAAGCTTGTGTTTTTGTCGCAGAAACCAATCCGTTTTCAATTGCGAGAAAAAACGGTCTTCGTACCAAGACGATGCTTGGACGACAAAAACACGGCTCATATTATGAAGACCAGAGAGTGTGGTGCATGCAATAACAGGTAGCCTATTACAAATATTATTTACCGCGTTATTAAAGGTTGCAGCCTCGTTATTATTAAACCTGTTTGATTAAGTTTTCACATAATCATTATGGCCTTCCAGACTGTTCCTCTCAAATCTCGACATTACTCATTAAGGGTCCCGTATTTTCTCTTCTTTCCGGTGTGTTCACGTGATTTAGTACAAAATAATATAATAGTCTACAGTCTACTTTGCAACGATGAAAGTCAGCCTATCATATAATTCACCTTGCAACAATTCCACACTACGACCTTGTAACTACTTTGTACGTGTGTAGATCTGTCTCTCTCTCTCTCTCTCTCTCTCTCTCTCTCTCTCTCTCTCTCTCTCTCTCTCTCTCTCTCTCTCTCTCTCTCTCTCTCTCTCTCTCTCTCTCTCTCTCTCTCTCTCTCTCTCTCTCTCTCTCGACTCCTTTTCTCCCTTATTTGCACTTCCATACACACTATTGATATTTCCCGTTCGTACATGGTCGGATAAAAGTTACCTCACCGTCAACGAAAGGCCAAGAATTTGATTGATACTTTTTGCGCCTACGTATCCGTGTCTGTGTTACTTTCAGGGGCAAGAAACCGTCCTTGGGGTGTGCGCTACGTGGTAATGGGCTTTGGAATGTCACTGGGGGGGGGGGGGAGAAGTAGATGGAAGGAGAGGAGAGATATATTGAGGGAGGACGAGGAGGTGGAAGAGGTAGTAAATATGGGATGAAAGGTCGGAATAGAGAGAGGAGGAGGAGGAAAAGAGAGAGGAAGATAGATATGGGATGAAAGGTCGGAAATAAAAGCCATAGAAGGATGGATAGAGAGCTAACTTCTGTCTAACTTACGTCATCTTTCTAAATCGCCTTATGAAGGAAAGCAAACTTGAGGATTGAGGATCGTAAGCTGAACTGTGATTTTCCATGGCATTCTTTTTTTTTCCTCTTTAAGCAATGAGATTAAAACAAATGTATTTATTTTTACGGTGAGCAGGACTGATTGTGAACACCGGGCTATCACCATCTCCCTCAGGTATCCCATTTATAAGGAAAATTGTACATAAGGAGGGAAAAACTAGAATGAACATATACATAAAACTCTAAAATGGAATAATTTAGCGGCTAGCAAGACGTGGTTTTTTTCTCCTTTTTTTTTTTTGTCTTTGGTCAGTCCTTCATGATGTAAAAAAACAAGAAGAAAAAACATGATGTAAAAAGAAAAGATAAATAAAAACCACAGTGGGAGTGTCAGGTGGTCAAGTCTGTCTCGCCACTTGACTCCAGCCTCCAGGAAGTGTTTACAATCCCTCACTCTCATGTCTCCTTCCCCCAGGCCAGCATGTGTGGGCGGCGGCCGTGGTGGTGGTGGTGGTCATGATACACGCCGCTGCACTCCCAGCCTTCTCGCCGCTCCTCCGCCGCCACTACGGACACTCGCCCATCGCTGAGTCTCCTAGAGCGCGAAGTCGTCCCGGTGTGGCTAGAGGATACGGAGTGACGGGTAGCCGGGGTAGGTGGTTTTTTCTTATATTTTTCCCCTACACTCTACTTTCTATTCCATGCGCATTACCTTGCGTAGCGGGAACGAACAAATAGCCCTCAACAAGGCCACGCTACTCCACGCTATGTTGTTTTCAGGAATGTATAACTTCCAGCCCGAGTAGCCTATTTGTACCACATTGATAACTTTCCTATCCCTCTCTTCGCTCCTAAACCAACGGGATAATATAAACTGAATCAATTGTTTGTGCTTCAGTCGCCCATGCAAGGATTCAAGTGTTACTATGTTTGTTTACTGTTTGTACAAAGTGTAGACGTAAACATAAGGTCTCTGTTACCATAAGTTACTATTAAGATATTTATGTTACTATATGTCCTGTCGGGATGAAATATAGATACTACTGTTACTATTATAATTCTATCATTATTAATATTAGCATCACTAACAGGACCACCAGCAGCAGCAGCAGCAGCAGTAACAGCAGCAGCACCAAAGGATCCTCTAAGTATTCCAAAGCCTACAACCTATACAGCGGATGAGGAACTGTTGTTTACGGACATCCTGGAACACCTCGATCTTGAGCCCTTAGATGCCAGGGACCCGCGGATGACAGGGTCGGGAGGACTCAAGATGGCGAGTCACAGTGGCAAAGATCTGGTGTTTACTAAAGATACAAAGGGTACGTATAAATATCTCTCTCTCTCTCTCTCTCTCTCTCTCTCTCTCTCTCTCTCTCTCTCTCTCTCTCTCTCTCTCTCTCTCTCTCTCTCTCTCTCTCCTCTCTCTCTCTCTCTCTCTCTCTCTCTCTCTCTCTCTCTCTCTCTCTCTCTCTCTCTCTCTCTCTCTCTCTCTCTCTTTCTTTCAGGATAGGATATATCAGGATAGCATAGAACAAAGCTAAGAGGAGGAGGAGGAGGAGAAAAAAGTGAAGGACAAAGAGAGAATTGATAGATAATTATCGAAAGAGGAAAGTTAGGAAATTGAAAGGAAAGAGGGAGAGAAGGAAGGAGGGAAAGAAGGAGAAGGAATAGAGGTGAGAATACTAAAGGGAGGAGAATAAAAGTACCAAGTATGCATGGTGATGTGTGCCTCGGCCTGGCAGGGATGGTGAGCGTCAACGGACAGCCGGTGGAGGACAAGGTGGCTCTCAAGGACGGCACGGAGGTGTACACGCTGGAACGCTTCCTGGAGGAGAACAAGAACCGACTGGACGAAGCCTTTGATTTCCTTAGCAGACAGATGGAGACTTCAGAGACGCAGCAGGGTAGGTGTCACGCCCTCTCGCTTTGTGTTTGGCCATGATACTTGACTTAATTTATTCTTGTTTCCAGTCGTTGTTACATTTTCCCTGTCTATAGCCCTTTAATTTCCACTCAATAGAAAATGAGCATGTCAGGAAGTAACGCAAATTTGTGTTTTCCCGCCAGTATCGACCAATGTCCCAGCAGACGACACATCCATACAACAGGTGTCGCCTTCTTCAGTCGAACCTCAGGATGACGCCCCCCAGTTCTCTGTGTTTATCCGTCAGGTTACCGAGATCTCTTTGGTAACATCTGCAGCAGAGACGACCACCTTGCAACCTCCCACCACAACGGAGTCAGTCACAGAGAGCCCTGACTACAATGTCCCCACCACTGCTGTCTCCTCCACGCAAACCCCGGTTACTCAAATATTCACCGACCCTTCCACCGCCGAAACTCTCGCTACCGATATCCCTACCTCCGAACTCCCCACCACAGAGGCCATCTCTTCTCTGGCTACTTTTGAGAGCCATTTCGTTGAGGTGTCTCCGGCAACCACCGAGCCACTGGAGATATCGACCGTGCCCTCCGACAACTTAGAGCCAATAACGCAAACTTCCTTCACTGTATCGTTCGGTGAAACATTCTCTGAAACTCGGTCACAATCCACTTCACCTCTGAACCCTGAGACACAGAAGCCCCTGGATCAGATCGCGCCTCTCAAGGACCCGGAACAACATCTCTTCAGCTCTGAAATAGAAGAAGCAAAATCCTTATCACCTGTTTTCGAAAATTCCTCCTCCACCTCTATAGAGACCACGACGGTAATGCCATTGGAGGAATCTGACATCCTCACCACAACAGAGATTTCTCGAGAGAGTTCCACTGACTTTGCTCTGACGATGAGTGTATCTGTCGAGACACATAAGGATTCCCAGTCGGAGAGGAAAGCGGCCACAGAGAGTAGTAAGGGGACAGCCACATCCTTGGAAGCAACTCGCGGGTCTGTCACTATACAAAAGGCCCCTTCAGTGGTGGCTATTCCGGAATCCGCTGGTGAAGGCAAGTCTGATATAAATGTTAGTGTTTTACAGGCTACTTCCAAAGGCCAAGACACCGATACAGAGCAGACAGACCCAGAGCATCAGACGAAAGCCCAGAAAAATGCCGACGCAAATATGCCAGTAGTGGAAGCACATTCTCCTCAAGTATCTCCAGCGATTGAAGGTGATGCGTTACAACTGAAAGATGAAATCAAAGAAGCAATGAGGAAAGTTATTGTCTCAGTAACGGAAGAAAGACGGAGCGACAGCGGCTTTCCCTCTGCCAAGACGGAACACTCAAGTCATCCTTCCAGAGGCGAGTCTGAGGCAGCCAGTCAGTCTCCAGGTGAGGCGACAACTGAACTTCTTGTGAGGAAAAGTAAAGTTTAGCAAAGATTTAAAATGTCACAACGTTCGACAAAGAAGCGTGCAATCTGCCCCTAATATGTTTGCTCGGTTTATTGGTCTATTGTTATTATCAACATCACTATTTTGAGGATGAAATATATAATAACAACCAAACAAATACTATAATTTGCAAAATCTCTGAACTCCTATAAAACAAAACAAAAAAGAAGTATGCATATAAAGTTATTCAAGCTATTTCATTCCGTTATTCAATACTGTTATTTCATTTTTTTCTTTATTCTATCATTTCTCGGTTATCATCTCGCAATTACGAAAAAAAAGGTGATAGTGACATATCTGCTCCGTCACGATCACTATCCTATTATCATTGGTCACGGCAGTATCCAGGAGCCTTTGTTTTCCCCGCAGGATCCGTATCTGTAACGGTGACATTTGAGGATTCCGGTCCAGCCACTGATTCTTCCCGGGATACGAAGGTTACTGCTGAGGGTGTTAGAAGTAAGGTACCAGCGGTGCCTCGTGTGGTGGAGGCGTGGGACGGCTCTTCCCTTCTCAGTCTGTGGCGTCACGCTCTCTCCAAGCAGGAACAACACTATGCACCTTCTGAGCACGAGCAAGGCGAGTAGACAGCTGTGCCGTCCTCGTCTTGTCTAGCGGTAGAATATTAGTGGCAGCTTGTCTCTGATTTGCCAGGAGTAATTATGTATGTAATGAAATACTGGTAGCACGGTGGCTTGATGAATAATAATACATTGCCTCTTATCAACATTATTTGAGCCACTTTCGTCTTTACTTCCTTGTATGAAGTGCTCTCTTTTTTCAGTATTGATAATTCCATCATAGCGAAAAACCTTCATTGACAAAAAAAATTATCTAGTTTCTTGACTTTGGCTGATCGTTGGATATTCTGAAGAGCATTTATCTCATTACTTCCTGTGCACTTGATATTTACCTGTGTATTCCTCCGTGCAGTCCCGAGGACCATCTTATCGCCAAACCCTACGGTGATGCTCGACTTGGTGCCCCAGGACGCCTTCCACCCACTCTACCACGACAGCGACCACCACCAGGACCTACGCTCACACTTCCTCCTCGACTACTTCCTCCCCGTCTCCATCAGCGCCTCCGACCCCAGGATATCGCGGCCAGAGGGACTCACCGTTACCAATTCTGGCGGGCCGTCAACTTACCTTCAGAAGGAATGCCAAAGGTGAGCGGCAGGCGGTGAAATCGTGGCTTGAGGAAAAAAATTGCTGACTATAATAATCTTGTTACGGTAATGTGAGCATATCTTATGAGTTATCTTGTCTATATTCGACTTTTCATAGCATGTATACACCAGCTCATGCTCAGATTTAGATTGCTTTAGTACTTGTAGGAATTGTACTGGTTAAACCTGAGCTTGTTAACTGGAATGGTGCTTCAAGGTAATTATAGTCACAACGTACCGAGGCTTCATGCTTGGTAATTCTTGCCTGCAGGAGTGATGATGGTGAACGGTGTGCGCGCCCAGGATTGGTTGACTCTGGCTGACGGCACTGAGACCTACACGCTGGAGGGGCTTCTCTTTGACCACCGCGCCAGGATCGACGAGGCCTTCCAGGAGCTGGTGAATCAACCCAAGACACCTCACCTCTCCGGCGGCCACTTAGGTGAGCCAGCCCCCCCCCCCCCCCCCAAACAATTTTTTTACATTTGGATATATAGATGCCCTAGACATCTAATAATTATAGAGAAAATATGACAAAATGCTAAAAATAACAATAACACATCTGATCTAACAAAGCCTTCATCTTTTTCAGTAGTAAGTGTTGGTGGATCTCACGTGAGTCTTGCCGACGACAGCCAT
This sequence comes from Chionoecetes opilio, assembly GCA_016584305.1. Classification (NCBI taxonomy): domain Eukaryota; kingdom Metazoa; phylum Arthropoda; class Malacostraca; order Decapoda; family Majidae; genus Chionoecetes; species Chionoecetes opilio. The sequence goes on from JACEEZ010022682.1 coordinate 414,210, forward strand.
TCCCTTGAGGGACAGGCCTTATTCTCTGACCGCACCTTTACAATGCATGAAGCTAATGGGCCAATTACGAACCATGAAATACATTTGATGCCCCTAACCCAGCGATACCCATTATCCAACAAGAACATGCTGATCGGAGCTTCTCGTCGAATCCGCCTCAAAGCGACCAAGTGACCAAGGAAGTTATCAAAGCACCACAGATAGAGGCGGAACTACCTAGCGAGCAGATTCTTCAAGTTCACGTTCCTTGGACGAAGCAAGTGTGGTTGGACGAGACTGTGGTCCTAGAAGCCAAAGATGAACTGCCAGTATTTAAGGATGAGTCTCCAGTAGCCAGAGTGGAAGTGTCTGAAGCTGTCTATCCAAGAGTTGAAGTGAGAGTGCCATTGGCTAAAATCGTGCCTCCAATGGCTGAAGTGAGAGTGCCAGCGGTTGAAATCGTGCCTCCAATGGCTGAAGTGGTGTTACCAGAGATTAGAGTAACTTTGGCTGAGGATAAAATCGCAATGGATGAGAATATGCCTCCATTAGTTAAATCTAAAGTGCCATCAACAGAAATGGAAACACCAATCGCTGAAAGTGTGCCTCAAGTATCTGCAATGTTAGTACCAATGGCTGAAACTATGCCACCACAGGCTGAAGGGAGAGTATTACCTGTGGTTAATACTATGTCTCCAGTGGCCAGCGAAGGAGCATCAGTGGGTGAAGCTGTAACTCTGGTGGATGAAATGGAAGTACCCTTGACGACAGAAATAGTACCAGTAACTAGAGTGGAAGTTTATGTGGCTGAAGCTATATCTCCAATAACTGAAATGGAGGTACCAATAACTGAAATTTTGTCTCCAGTGGGTGAAATGAAAGTACCAATAACTAAAATTTTGTCTCCATTGGATGAAATGAAAGTACCAATATCTAAAATTTTGTCTCCAGTGGCTGAAATAGAAGTAGTACCAATGACTGAAACTGTGTCTCCAGTGGCTGAAGTGGAAGTACCAACGGCTGAAACTTTGTCTCCAGTAGAAATACCAACGACTGAAACTTTCTATGCAGTGGCTGAAATGGTTGCTCCAATAACTGAAACTTTCTCTCCGGTGGCTGAAGTGGAAGCTCCAATAACCGAAGCTTGGTCTCCAGTGGCTGAAGTGGAAGCACCAATGACTGAAACTTTCTCTCCGGTGGCTGAAGTGGAAGCTCCAATAACTGAAGTTTGGTCTCCAGTGGCTGAAGTGGAAGCACCAATGACTGAAACTTTCTCTCCGGTGGCTGAAGTGGAAGCTCCAATAACTGAAGCTTGGTCTCCAGTGGCTGAAGTGGAAGCACCAATGACTGAAACTTTCTCTCCAGTGGCTGAAGTGGAAGATCCAATAACTGAAGCTTGGTCTCCAGTGGCTGAAGTGGAAGCACCAATGACTGAAACTTTCTCTCTAGTGGCTGAAGTGGAAGTACCAATGACTGAAACTTGGTCTCCAGTGGCTGAAGTGGAAGATCCAATAACTGAAGCTTGGTCTCCAGTGGCTGAAGTGGAAGCACCAATGACTGAAACTTTCTCTCCAGTGGCTGAAGTGGAAGATCCAATAACTGAAGCTTGGTCTCCAGTGGCTGAAGTGATAGATCCAATGACTCAAACTTTCTCTTCAGTGGCTGAAGTGGAAGCACCAATGACTGAAACTTGGTCTCCAGTGGCTGAAACTTGGTCTCCAATGACTGAAACTTGGTCTCCAGTGACTGAAGGTAAAGTACCATCAGCTGAAACTTTGTCCCCAGTGGCTGAAGTTGGAGTGCCGGTGACAGAAGTGGAATTTTCAGTGGCTGATATGGAAATGCCAGGATCTGAAGTGGAAGTGCCAATAATTAGAATGGAAATGTCATTGGCTGATGTGGAAGAATCATTGGCTACAAATGTGTTTCCAGCGGGTCAAAAAGAAGTTTCTCTTGTTGAAGTGGATGTTCCTTTGATTGATGTGAAAATTCCAGTGTATGATGTTGTGATCCAAGATGCTACAGTTGACGTTCCTTTGCTTATAGTGGAAGTTCCTGTCACTGAAGTTGAAGATCCAGTGGTTAAAGGGAAAGTACCAGTGGTTGAAGTGGAAATACAAATGGTTGAAGCTAAAGTGCCAGTGGATGAGTCTGTGGCTTCAGTGGCCGAAGTGAGAGTAACGGTGCTTGAGCTCGTGCCTCCAATGGCTATGGATCTGCCAATGACTGAAGCGGAAGTATCGCTGGCTGAGTTGGAAGAATCATTGACTGAAAGCGTGTCCCCAGTGGTTGAGGAGGAAGTGTCAATAACTCAAACTGTACTTCCATGGGGTCAAGAGGAAATTCTTGTGTCTGGAGTGGAAGGACTAGTGGATGAAGCTGAATATCCACCGACTGAGATGGAAGTTCCAGTTACTGAAACTCTTTCATCACTGGCTGAGGTACAAGGGCCATTAGCTACAGATCCTGCATCTGTGACTGAAACTCCTAGAAATGAAGTGGAAGTTCCTCTTGGTGAAGTAGAAATGCCAGTGCCTGAAAGGAGGGTACCAGTGGCTGGAGTGAAAGTTTCTTTGGATGAGCCTATGTCGCCAGCGGTTAGATTTGAAGTCCCTGTAGCCGAAATTATGGTTCCAAAACCTAAGGGGGAGGATCCTTTGGCTGATATGGAAATTCTAGTGGATGAGGCTGTCGCTTCAGCTGGTGAAGCAGAAGTTTCTATGCCTGAGGTAAGAGTCTCTTTGAATGAACCTCTTCCTTCAGTGAACCTCGAGGTTCCATTGGCTAAAACTGTGACTCCTGTGGATAAAGTCGAAGTACATTTACTTGAAGTGGAAGTTCCAATCGCTGAAGCAATCGATCTAGGAGACGAAGAGCAAGTGCCAGTAGCTGAACCTGTGGCTTCGATGGCGGAAACCGTTCGTCCAGTGGCTAAGGATCTGTCAGTGATTGAAACGAAAGTATCAATGGCTGAGATGGAAGGATTTCTACCTAAAGATGTGTTTTCAGTGGCTGAATTGGAATTACCAGTGGCTGAAATGGAAGATTCATTTACTGAAAATGTATCTCCAGCGTTAGAAATAGAGGTGCCTATGGTTCAAGCTGTACTGCCAGAGGGTGAAGAGGAAATACTTGTTGCTGGCGTGAATGTACCAATAGCTGATGCTGTATCCCCACCGGCTGAAATGGAAGTTTCGATGCTTGAAAATGTGTCACCTTTGCTTGAAGAGCAAGTACCATTGAATCCAGTGACTGTATCAGTGGTTGAAGCTGCGTCTCCAGCGGCTGAAGTGGAAGGTCCTCTTGCTGAAATAGATATATCAGTGGTTGAAGTGGATGCTCTTTTGGCTGGGATGGAAGTACCAGTGGCTAAAGTGGAAGCACCAATAGCTGAAGGGGAGGTTTCTCCGGCCGAAGAGGAAATTCCTCTAGTAGAGCCAAATTCTCCAACGGCTGAATTGGAGACTTCAGTGACTGAAACTGTGTCTCCAGTGGCTGAAATTAAAATACCAGTTGTTGAACTGTCAATTGATAACGTGGAAGTGCCAGTGGCTGAGATGGAAGTACTAGTGGCTGAAGTGGAAGAACCACTTGATGGGGTTGTGGATCCAATAAATGAGTTAGAGGTTCCTTTTCCTAGCGACGTAACCTTTGTGGTAGACTCTACGAGATCACAAGATGAAAGTGTTATTCCAAGGGATGGCAGTCTGGTCCAATCAGTGGAACCTGTTCTAGCCGTCCTTGGCCCTGGATCAGTGTCGCCGAATGGAGAGGAGGAGGCAGCTCTCATCCATCAGTCTCCAGATGTCATCAGTATGTTGGAACTTAGTCCTGAGAAAGAATCACAAGTTCCTCATATACCTCAGGAATTGTCTGAAATCCATGATCCCGAGGTGAAGGCCGGTGTTGAAGTAAGTGCAGATAGAGGAACAGACGCGATCATTGATGCGTCTCTTGTACTTACACGGATTGACAGTCACATTCCTACTCCTGAAGGAGTCCTGTCTGGGAATCCACGACTGACGGTACCAGAGATTCCGAAATTAGTGAAAGAAGAGGAAGCTTCTTCGCTGCTAAATATCTGGCGCCACGCACTCTTTCTCCAGAGCCAAACAGCGGGTATTCTCCGAACTGGGGCGGAAGGTGAGATAGGCTTCAGTTCGAGTACAGTTACTTGTACTTAAATATGAGTACAAGGGCGTCAATATGTAAAGAATGCAAGTGCAAAATAATGTTCTCTTATTTTTAGCTTATTTTGAATGTAACCACTATTACACTGTATTTGAATGTGGGTACAAATAGCTTGTCTTTACCGTTTCAAGTAACTCTGGTTTTTAACTCCGCCTCCCTCCTTGCAGTGATACCCCAGACAGTGCTCTCTCCGCCACCCTTCAAGGTGACTAATTTGGTGCCCAGGATGGTCCTCACCCCCTCTACAGCGACGACCTCGAGAACTCTGCCCTCCGCACCGAGTTCCTGCTTGACTACCTCCTTCAGGATCCCGTCAGCGTTTATGATGCACGAATTGCCAGCCCTGAAGGCTTCAGCATTACTAATATGGCGGGGAAGAGCCTCGTCTTTAAGATTAACGACAGAGGTAAATGGAGGTGTAGCTTGAAGTGTATGGAGAGAGAGAAAGAGAGAGAAAAAAAAATGAAAGAGAGACTGTGTGTGTGTCCCTCTGTTTGTTAAATACACGTACATATTTGCATCTATACATTCATATATTGGCAGACACGTAAATAGACGAGTGCAAGTATAAGGGAACATGTAGATCAATAGACAAATGGCTAGGAAGAGATACGTAGATAGATAGATACCTAAACAAACATATACATTTGTAAACACATAAGGAAAACTGTTCTTGATCCCAGCGCTGACGTATCTCTTCTCTTTACAGGCAGACTTACGATTAACGGAGTCAAGGTGAAGGGAGTGAGGTTTTTCGCAGACGGCACGCAGGTAATCTCTCTTGCGGACTTCCTCTTCGACCACCAGGCGAGAGTAGACGAGGCGCTACAGCGGCTTAATAGTCAACCAAGCCGCTTTGGTCCTCTCGGCCAACCCTTAGGTGAGGAGGAGTGTAAAGTGTGGTCCGAGGGAAGTAATGCCTGTGAGGCTCTGCTGCGAGAGGCACGGCAGGATAGGGAAAGGGGAAGGGGATATGGGAAGAAAGTGTTATAAAGTGAGAAAGTAATATAGTCCAAGAAGTAAAATAATCCACATTTGAACTCCTACAGAAGTGCCAGTGCCAGAAATTGCCGAGGAAGTTCTGCCCATCACCTCTGGAGGACACTTGGCAGTGGTGCCCCCGATTCCTACACAGGTGGAAGAGAGTCGGACCACCACGCTCCTCGACCTTTGGCGTCATGCCCTCTGGAGCCAACAAGCTTCATCAGGAGCCAGAACAGACTTGCCTGGTAGGTTGCGATATAAGGGGTTAGTGAGAGCGCGTAAGGGATGAAGAGTGAGGACGGGCTCTGCCCTGTGAGGAAACAATACACTTGTTATACACCAAGAGTTAGGTGGTGGTGGTGTTGTATTCAAAGCCTGTTCTCTCTCCACAGCTCCTCGCACAGTGTTGTCTCCCCATATCCTGAGTGCAGTGAACCTGGTGCCGCAAGATACACAACACCCACTGCTCCAAGACGCCCCCGAGAACGTGGCCCTCCGCGACGAGATTCTGCTGGACTACTTGGTGCAGGATCCCGTCAGCAGCCTGAACGTTCGCATCACACAGCCAGGCGGCCTCGCGGCTACCAACCTGGCGGGTCACAGACTGACCTTTGAGGCTGATGACGCCGGTGGGTGAAGGGCCTGACAGGTGCCTCGTAACTCTGTTCTTAGTCACACTCACTTAGCTTATCACTCATCACCAATGTAATGCCTCACCTTAACTCTTTGGCAAAACTTCACCGTAATTTACCCGTCAGGGTGGCTCGGTTGGTAGAGCTGCGGGCTCGCGTGTAGCGTCCCTGCATTCGGTCAGCGGTTCGAGCCCACCAGGTTCGTCCTGGCGTGGTGGCGCTTTGTATAGTCAATAACCTTGTAGTTGGTACTTGCAAAGTGTCTAGATAGGATCAAAGTATCTTATCTTATCACCGTAATTTGTAACACATTGTCTTTTCGACGAGACTCTCCCTCTTCATTCCTGTTCGTCTTATGGACATTGAATGACGACTGAGACGCATGATTAACGCTGTGTGTCTTGATGGTCCTCAGGCTCCTTCACTGTGAACGGCGTGCCTGTGAAAGGGGCCTTCGTCCTACCCGATGGCACTCATGTCTTCACTCTCGCTGGCCTTCTCTTCGACCACGCTGCAAGAGTGGATCAAGCCTTCCACCGCCTAACCCCCACTCTGTCCTCCACACCACAGCCTCCACCTGTCCTCCTGGGCCACGCCCCCGCCTTCCCACAACCCCACAGCCCTCCCACCTCAGGTATGCATACGTGTGAAGAAAACAAATAAGCTGCTAAGTGATTATAATCTTGTTTGTTTTGATCTTGCATTGTTACTACCACTGATTAACGAATACTCGCTTGTCTTGCAGGCATCGCGTCGCCTCACAGGGTGTAGAGCAGCACCTACATCGCCCTTAACAGTCCTTCGGGAAGCTGAAGGTGCCCTCGCCATCACCGCCACCGCCAACGTTCTTCTAGTCACGTGATTCTTGTGGGAGGTGAAGCTGCTGGTGAAGTCATCAACCCAGGACACACGGAGCGCAGTAATTGTCTCCCTCATCCACCCTGCCCTTTGTCAACCAATATTATGTCCAATTACAAGACCATTTCTGGACACCTGCGTCTGAGTTTCTTCATTTATAGTGTCCAGAACATTTCCTTGCTTAGCCCTTACCAGTAGGGAATGTCTAGGAGTCACATCCGTGCGGTAGTCAGGCAAAGGACGCCTGACAAAGGTGACGGTGGGAGGAGGCAGCAGCAATACACTTCCCATAAGTTTCGGAACGTTTGGGCGATTTATTATGACATGCAAACATCATGGCGATCAAAACTAACTGAACCAAGAATCTAATAACTCTTTCTTACCTTGTGTTTTTTCCTGAAGTAGAGTAAAGCCACCTTAATTAACACTGTGCACGCTATACTAAAGGGGATGCTAAAGGTGCTACAGGTGTTACAGGGTATCAATGCCGTAAGGGTATACAGGAAATATATGTACTTACATGAGGGTGCTTGGCTCGTCCTGTCCTTGGTTGAGGTTCCTGGGACTCCCGCTTGCTTGCACGGGCGTTGGTCGAGCTCGCTATTGTCTCACTGACGCTTTTGTGAGGGTGTTTTGTTTGCTCCTAATGATTATGAATGACTCTATGTTTGTTTGTGTGTGTTTGTGGATGAGCGTATGAGTATTAAAGGAGCATTGTGCTGTGCCTTGAAACCGATAATAAATACGAACGATTACATGATGTATTATTTGTATTCAATCACTTATATTCCCTGAACCAGTGAACAAGTGTTGTGGTGAGGTGACTCCTGCTGCTTCGAGACTCAGAACACAAAGGCTACATAGTACGAATACCTTGATTATAATACCTTTCAGACCAATGCACGGATACAATTACCTTCACCGCTGTTTATAAGTCAATTATCGGCCCAATTTACGACCAATTGTGTTGTCAATAGCCATAACATCCAAAGCCTTTCCATCTTTCTCCGAGACCTGGACGAATGAAACCCTGAAGCACCCTTGTGAGACTCGAGATCGCCCAACACCTCCGTCAGTTCATCAGATCGTCTCCTAGTTATGTGTCTTAATTGTAGTTTGAGGGTTCACATTCTTCTGTTACTTCGTTGTCCTAACCAGCGTCACAAAGTTATCATAGGGATATAAGGATGTGGTCTGATGCTGCCCGTTCAACCAATCAAGTGTCGTCTGGACCTTGATTGATTGATTGTAATACCAAAAAAGGGGGAAATTTGTTTAGACCTTAAGAGTGTACGGGAGAAAAGAACAAGGCATGGTGATAACCCGATGTTTTACGTGGTCATGAGTCGTTTCCAGGTGGTCAAAACTAATGACTAACTATATACACCTGTAGCTATACAGAGCCATGCATAAGACCTAAAAAGGGATTGATTGATTTAATGCCAAAAAAGATGGAAATATGCCAGAAGATCTATAAAGGAGCAATAAAGCACACCGGTAACTATATTACATCCTTTATTACCAAGTCTTGATCCACGAGGGAAAATATAACTTTACTGAGAACAAATATTCACAACACTGTAAAAAAGGAGCTTAAAAGAGAAGTAGTAGAGAGACCCTGCTATGAGAGATGTGAGAGAGTCGACTGAATCCTCGGTCTGAGTGTGTGTGTGGTGCAGGCGGTGTGGTGGAAGGGAGAGAGGTGAGAGGAGGGATGGAGGGAGGGAGAGAGGGAAGGGATGGAGGAATGGAGAGAGGGAGAGAAGAATGGAGGAATGGAGGGAGAGAGGGAGAGAGAGAGGGAGGGAAAGAGAGAGGGATGGAGGAATAGATGGGGAAAAGGAGGGATGGAGGGAGAGAGGAAGGAAGAGAGGGAGGTGAGAGGGCGAGGAGGGATGGAGGAATGGAGGGAGAGAGGGAAGGAGAGAGGGAGGGAAAGAGGGAGCCTGTCTGTGGTTATACTGTACAGGAGTTATAAATTGATCTTTGTTGAGAATCATTGTACAGATGATAATATTATAAAAATAATAATAATAATAATAATAATAATAATAATAATAATGACGATAATAATTATAATGATAATAAACATTTCGATGACAAAACTTTATCACCCTGTGCAGTTGTCTTCTCGTTGTGCTGAAACATGCCACCAGGGGCATGCCGGGGGGTGGGGGGGGGGCGGACAGAGAGAGAGAGAGAGAGAGAGAGGAGAGAGAGAGAGAGAGAGAGAGAGAGAGAGAGAGAGAAAGAGTAAGAGAGATAGATAGAGAGAGAGAGAGGGAGAGAGTAAGAGAGAGATAGAGAGAGAGAGAGAGACAGAGTCATCCCACCCGAAGTGCACCTGATGGCATAGCGAAGATCAGGCGATGTAATGGAAGCTACTCACTCGAAGAAGCAGCCTTCCAGATAATACCTCGAGAACTGATGAAACACCCGAAGCCAAGGTAAAGATAGCTACACAAGCCATCTTCACCTTGTCTAAAGCCTTGTGACAAACGATGCACGTCTTGCGGTGGCTTATATGCAACTTCTCAGCAGTGATCAAGATATTAGAACACTGTAGTGAAGCCCACGGGATATTCTTTGAGCCTTTAAAACACTCGGGCCCTGCACTGTCGCCTCACATACAGATTCTCACCGTCGGTACCCTGAGATAAGAGGAGTGTCACTTTTTTTCAGGCAGGATTTGTAAGCCATTTCCCACGACCAGCGTGTCCGACTGAAACGTCCGCCGATTGTTTGTTGATCGTGATTGAGGCGAGTAGTGTGTGTGTGTGTGTGTGTATGCGTGTGTGTGTGTGTCCGGCTAGTCCTCACCGCGAAACACTCACCAAGCACACCAAAGACACACCACACCACGCCGTTCACTACTTGAGGTACCGAGAGCGAGACGGGACACAAGGCATGTTTCACCTGAACTCTGGTATATCGTCTCTGATCTTCAACAACTAAACTCCACGATATTTTCCTTTCCACATAATATTCAGTGTTTCTGAGAATCTGACTGTTGGCTGCAGATTGTGGCACGAAGAACATGACGCCTGGATACGGTTCCTCAGATGCGGTTCACTCGTAATCGAGATCCCTCACGTCGCGTGCTAGATACATCTCCAAACCGGGGATGAAGACGATTCTGCTCACAGCCTGTTGGGAGAGGGAGAAAGAGAGAGGTCGTGAGGAATGATGAAGTGTGTGTGTTGTCTTGGGTGTGGGAGACGGGACAGTGAAGGAGCTGGTGTGTATGTTATTAGAGAAAGAGAAAGAGAAAGATGTATAAATATAACCCTATTAGAGAAAGGCGTCAAAATATAACGATAAAACGATAAAAAAGCAAGACTGCAGAAATGATGTAGTTAGTCTATGTATGTATATTATATGTACATATGTATGTATGTATGTATATGTATGGTTATTTCATATTTCAATATTGACAATGATCTTATAAATTGTTATATTAATGTTGCCACTGTTACTACTACTACTACTACTACTACTACTACTACTACTACTACTTCTACTACTACTACTACTACTACTACTACTACTACTACTACTACTACTACTACTACTACTACTACTACTATTATTTCTACTACTACTACTACTACTACTACTACCACTACCACTATCAGAACAAGTGCCATAATATCATCAATAATAGCAATCAGAAAATAGGAATGAGATAGAAATGATGATTATATAAAAAATGCAAACTATAATTAAGAATATGAAGAATACAGACAACAGAAGTAGAGAAAAATAAACATAAACATAATAATATGTATACAATAAAACTTACTTGTCAGGAGTCCTTCGTGATATACTGGGAAGAAAAGTATATAATTGTTATCATGTTTACTTATTGACTAAGAATTGTGTTAAGTATCTAAGCACCTATCACTTGCCGAAACATGTATAAACACACAGTCTCTCTCTCTCTCTCTCTCTCTCTCTCTCTCTCTGTCTCTGTCTCTCTCTCTCTCTCTCTCTCTCTCTCTCTCTCTCTCTCTCTCTCTCTCTCTCTCTCTCTCTCTCTCTCTCTCTCTCTCTCTCTCTCTCTCTCTCTCTCTAATTATGCCCCTCTTTCACTCACATATCATCCTTGAGGTATTCTGAATAGCTAATTGATCATAAACTTATCTTATACCATTAGTCGTGCCACAGTAGCCACACAGAGTTATATAATAGCTAAATACCACACACCATAGCCTAACCACAACACTTACCAACCCCTGTATCAGCCACATTCCCAGCCACATCACAGATCCACCACCACCACATCCTTGCTCACCTCATAGCAGATTACGAGAAAAAACACGAGAGTATGATCGCCGTTAGGAAGGCACCCATCTGCATCCGGCGCTCAGCAGGGGTGAGGGTGGGCGCCGCAGAGTCCTGAGCCGACGCTGAGGACTCTGAGGGTACGTATAGGAGGTACAGTATATAGTGTATAGGTATAGTATAGGAGGTAATAGGTATAAGTAGTAGGACCAGTAATAATAATAGCCTACAGGCGCTATTGACTCCAACGTCAAAAATAAATATATAAATAAATAAATAAAAAGTTGTGAATACATGTCATCATCATCATCATCATTCACTTCCTCCTCATCGTATACTCCTCACACCTGTAAATTTCAGTATCATTATCCTTCTCACCATCATACATCACTACTTTTCTTTATTCTTGGTCGTTTTTAGCCCTACAAGCATCTATGCCGCAGTTACTTTCTTTAATACTGTCTCTTCCTTATCACAGCGCCATTCAATGCAAGCCAAATCTGTGTCCTTTTTAGTAGTAAGAAAGCTGCGGTGTCTAAAGCCTGCAAGTGTCTTAACAGTACAGCAAATAGTGAGTTATCAGCAGCAACCATGGTAATAATAGCAAAGGCATGCATTCAATATCATCTGTGCTGGCAAACTAAGGCGTTGAGTTATGCGATACATCCTTTATCTAGTTATTATTTTATATAAGAGAGAGAGAGAGAGAGAGAGAGAGAGAGAGAGAGAGAGAGAGAGAGAGAGAGAGAGAGAGAGAGAGAAGAGAGAGAGAGAGAGAGAGAGAGAGAGAGAGAGAAGAGAGAGAGAGAGAGAGAGAGAGAGAGAGAGAGAGAGAGAGAGAGGAGAGACAGAGAGAAGAAGAAGAAGACAGGAGAAGAAGAGACAAAAACAGGTAGAAACAAATAGGCAGACAGAGACAGACATCCAAACGGGAGAGAGAGAAGAGAGAGAGAGAGAGAGAGAGAGAGAGAGAGAGAGAGAGAGAAGAGAGGAGAGAGAGAGAGAGAGAGAGAGAGAGAGAGAGAGAGGAGAGAGAGAGAGAGAGAGAGAGAGAGAGAGAGAGAGAGAGAGAGAGAGAGAGAGAGAGAGAGAGAGAGAGAGAGAGAGAGAGAGAGAGAGAGAGAGAGAGAGAGAGAGAGAGAGAGAGAGAGAGAGAGTAAAAGAGAAACACAACAAAACTCAACATAAGATCACTGCAATAGTTCCATGGGTTAAATGGCTACCTGCTGCTTCCACCCCGTCGCGGATAACTTGACGTTCCTGCACCGTTGGCTCGACCTCCAGGCCCTCGACGTCCTCAGCTGGTGCGCCTGTGGTTGGGGTCACTTGAAGGGGTTCCTCTGCCTCCTCTCTCTCTGATACCACGTCCTGGGGGCTAGGGGGAGGGTGAGTGAAGTGATCCCCAGGTGGTTCGTCGCCCCCAGGGGAGGTGGTGCCGGCTAGAGGGAAGGGAGGGAGTCGTGCCAGATGCGAGAATGTGGCGACGCTTTTGACCCAGCCATCGCGGAACCATACAGTCAATCAATGCTAACCTTTAAGTGTTTTACCTTTATTGCATTCAAAAGCTCCAAGATTAAAACATTCAGATTAAAACAGACTAAAAACAGATTAATAAACAAATTTCACCGCTGTTTCTACTACTCTTTGTTTACGTGTGTTAGTGACTTTTATGATGGATCCACTTTTGGTCGCAGAAATGTGGTGACCAAAGCTCGCGCCATCCATCCATCCAGCGGCCTTTTTAATTAACCAATACATGTAATAAAGGAGTCCGTGACGTGGCCAGGCCGGGCAGCGTTAGGAGTGTTGTGAATTTGTGATTGTAATATGTATTAGAAGACATAAGCTTTAATAATGGGGTAAATGGACATGACCTGTTAAGAGTGACAGCTCGGTAGTCTCTGCGGGATGCCTCATGCACTGGTGGGGTGGCGCGGGGCTGAGGGCACCCTGATAACTGGTGACTACTGAACCAGGGTTATTCTTACGTGGAATAGGAGGGACTTTAATTACACCCTATAGGTTAAGAAAGTACCTTGCGGACTTCCTTTCTTGCCCTTGATTACACCCTGCCGCACTTACCTGGTTGCTGCGTGGTGAATACAAAGGTCTCATTCACGTCACTTTCCCCGAACTCATTAGTGGCGATGACCTGCACGTGGTAGGTGTTGCCCGGCAGAAGGTTGGCGAAGGAGTGGCTGCTGGAGTGGAGGCTGGAGGACGAGGAGGTGCCCGGTAGCGTGAAGTTTACCCATTGGGCTTCCGAGTCACTCTCCTGCGCAGGGGTATTGACTGTTATTGGAATCCAGGTACACACTAAGAAAAAAAGATGCAAAATGTGTCACAGATTTTGCACCTTCAATAAGGGTGCAAAGTTGCACCCATAAGGGTGCACAATTGCACTTTTAAGGGGGGTTGCACCTTAAGAGGTGCAACTATGCACCCTTATGGGTGCAGCTGTGCACCCTTACTGAAGGTGCAAAATCTGTGACACATTTTGCACCTTTTTTTTTTGTGTGTACCTACTAAGGAAAAAAATGGTAGTAATAACAATAATAATTATAAAAATACTAATAAAAAAATCTAGATAATGAGGTTGACCGGTTTATTAAAACTGCGTGTATGTAGCTATGTGTTTGTGGAATAGTGTAGCTATATAGGAAAAAAATGATGAGGAGATTCTTAGGAAATCGGTGAATTAGAATACCAGGCGATGTTCCTCTAATTACGCCTATGTGAACAAAACTCTCTTTCACGTGTTACCAGTGTTGTTGATCTTTTAACTAACACTCACGTTCCCGTAGGAGATGGTGTAGGCGAGGACAGGCGCGTAGCTCTCGACGTCCCAGACCAAAGTGTAGGTGGTGTTCTCGTCTCCAAGGGGCGGACTGAAGTACCTGTAGGAGGAGAGAGAGAGAGGTAGAGAAAAAGAGTGAGAAGACAGAGAGAGAGAGAGAGAGAGAGAGAGAGAGAGAGAGAGAGAGAGAGAGAGAGAGAGAGAGAGAGAGAGAGAGAGAGAGAGAGAGAGAGAGAGAGAGAGAATGAGAAACTTACTACTACTCCTATTTTTGTAATCATTATTATCTTCACCACCTTGACCCTCCTCCTCCTCTCTTTCTCCCTTCCTCTTCCTCCCTTCTTCTCCTCCTCCACTTCACCACCTCCTCCATCTTCTTTCACTTCCTCCTTCTCTTTCCATATTCTCATTTTCCTGTTCCTTTTTCTCTTCCTCATTCACAGTCTCTCCGTCTGGTTCCTCATCAACACATCACCCTATGAGGCTCACCTGACGGGCTTGGGGCGGCCCGAGAGATGTATCACGGCCGAGGCATTGCCCATGTAGTTAGTAGCGTTGCAGGTGTACACGCCGAAGTCATCCAGGGTAACCATGTTGAAGATGAGCGAGTACCTGGAAAGAGAAAGGTATTATTGGTATTAAAAAAAAAAAAAAAAAAAAAATGGACTAGGAAAGAAAAATAAATGTTGAGTAAATATTGGGTAAGTGTGTAGTATATGTAACTAAAATATTCTGTTATATCACACACACACACACACACACACACACACACACCTCCATCTGGCGTCCACAGTCTTGGCCAGTCTGAGGGGGTCAACAGGAATGTCTCCCACTCTGTACCACTTGACCTTGGCCATGGGTTCGGCCTCCACGAAGCAGGCCAGTATGGCGCTGTAGGACACCCCCGTGATCACCTCCTTGTACTCTGCCCGCACTTTGGGTGGGTCTGCGAAGAGGATATATAGGAGGGTGAGGTATTGAAGTCGAAGGGTTGTCATAAGATTGCATTTGTGTGTGTGTCTCTCTATAGCTGTTGTGGTAACTTTCTGGGGGAGTTACAGTGGAAAAACACACGAAGGAATGTAAAAAGAAATTTATAGGGTTATCGATAATGTTGTTTTTTAGGGTTATTGAACCATTCAGCAGAGTATTGTTAGGATGTATAGTTTGTACTTGCGCTAGGGTGGTTTAGAGAAATAGGGGATTACCTAATACAGGAGCTAAACGGCAAAAGGAACGAGGAAGGAACATATTACCCCTTTTTTAAGTTTAATTAGGGGAAGAGGACACGGGTATGAGCAAATATCCCTCTTAAATCAACACTAACATTAACATATTTCTTTGTTGTACTTCCTTTTTTTATTAAGCACAGTCACCTATGTAATAAAACAATACGTACACATAACATTGAGAGTAATGATGGCTGTGGCGGTGGTGGGGGCGCCGTTGTCTGCCGTGCAGGTGTATAATCCGTTGTCCTCCGGCTGGGCCTTCGTCACCATCAGTCTGTTGCCCGAGGGAGGTCGTGTTAACTTCCTCCCCTGCGAGACATGGATAATTTGTTAGGAGTAATGGTAGAAGTAATGGTAGTAGTAGTAGTAGAAGTAGTAGTAGTAGTAGTAGTAGTAGTAGTAGTAGTAGTAGTAGTAGTAGTAGTAGTAGTAGTAGTAGTAGTAGTAGTGGTAAAAATAGTAGTAGTTGTAGGAGTAATGATGGTAATTTTGATGATACGGTAGCAAGCAGTGATGAGTAGGGATGGGTGATGAGATGTGATGGGTAGCAAGCAGTGATGTAAAAATTGAAAACAAGGTCAAGTTCTTTCACTTTAGTACATCCAAAAATAATGAAAAAGAAGCATATTAGCAAAACCCAAACATGATTTAAACAAACCCTTCGTTAAGTCTACCATATCACTCAGTGGGCAGCTGTGGATAAGTTTTTATATAACATCACAAGGTAAGGTAAGGTAAAAAAAAAAAAAAAAGAATAGTGGAGCCATATGGTATCGCTTAGGCCTTAGGACATGCACGCACCTTGAGGCTCCAGGAGATGGAGGGTCTTGGGTTCCCGCGGGCGTGACAGGCCATGGTGACGGAGCTGTCCATCTTCACGGTCAACACGCTGCGGTTGTTTGCCGGGAACACCGAGGGCGGCACTGAGAAGGTGGGAGGGGAAGAGAAAGTTATAGAGAGAAGGTAGTTATAGAGAGAAGGTATATAGGTAGAGAAGTTATTAAGTTATACTGTACGTTATTATATAACGTATACTGAATCCACACAAAATTATATTTCACATAAGGCAAGTATTTAGGGAGGGTAAAGGGTAATTTCATGACTTTACAACACGATTTTTTTATAGCAATGGAAAGATCTGGGCATGAAGGGGTTAAGTTATTGAGTTACAGTTATAACAAGTACTTAATCCACACACAACTATGTCACACAAGGCAATGAATTGGGACTCAGGGATGTTAGGGGAGTAAGGACGCACCTCTGATATCCAGTGTGTGGTTGAGGGTGCGAGCCGGTTCCGTGGACACCTCGCACGTGTAGGGCCCCGCGTCCCCCTCCTTGGCTTCCCGCAGGTTGAGTGCCGTGCCGTTCAGGGTGAGGCGGCCGTCACGCGTCACGGCCTGGGGAGAGGGAGGTGTATGGAGGTTTAGGGGAGGCAGGAACGTCACCTATAAAGGAAACATCATCCGCAGCATCGGTCTTGTCCTGAATTAGTTTTACGTAACATTAATAAGTCTCTAGACAGAAAGACGAAGTTTTCTCTCCCGTGAACTGACAGCTGTGGTGTATTACTTCATTTCGATCTAGTTACAGCCGTCCGAGGAAAAATGTTTTAGGTGATCTGTCCGCACAAGAATAAAAAAAATAAAAAAAGTTTCGAGCACTACCTAGGTAGCTTTTTTAGAGCAGTATGCCCTGCAAAATTTTCTGACGTTTTCTGTTACATGGTCTGACAGTTCGATCAGACACAAAATAATCCACTATAGGCCGCCATTTCAGCAATAACATCACACACCCTATTAAAATGCATGGATTAATACACCAATATCGAAATTTCTAATGAAGAATCAAAAGTTGTGTAATATATTTCAAACACTCGAATGTCGATTGTTTACATGTGGTGCGCGCGGAGTAACATGGCGTGTGTGTGTGACAGTGACGGTATATTTCGTGTTATGTGAAGGCCTCGTCTACCCTATCTCCACCAGCCACTGCCCAAGCTAGAAAAACATGCCTTAGTGCCTTGTGAACATGAGGGAACAGTATCAATATCGTAGGAGCATAGGAGAGTGAGGCAGGGCCACAACACTGGGAGGCTGTGTGTGGTGATGGCAGGCAGCCTTCACAGGTTCACACATGTTGCAGCGTCCGGGATTACTACAATAATATAATACTACATGTGCACTGTTTCTATATTGCCCTTCGGTGAATATTCGCTACAAGCCTGCATGTGAGCTGTAGGGCTTTCCATAGGGCGTCTCTGGCTGCAGGTAAGATGGCTTAATAGGATTGGTGGCGGGCAGTGGCGGCTCGTGATAAAATAAAAGGGGGGACTCCAGCTTCACACAACAGTAGGATACATAAATTTTACCTATCTTAGGTATGAGTTGTAGTTGATGTTCACGGATTTCAGGGCATGGTAGTAGTGGTGGTGGTAGAAGGGGTGGTGGGGGTGGTAGTGTTGGCAGTAGAGGGGATGGCTGAGGTGGTGATGGTAGAATTACAGTATTACTTGAAAATAAAGTCAGTACCGCTTGATTTTGCCGCCGCCCGCCGTCACTATGCACACCGTTTATACGCAATGGGGACAAGACTAAAAGCTGGGGGACGAGACTAAAAAGCTGCACGGCTGCAGCTCTTGGCGTTCACAAGTGGCGCGGCGGCAGCAGACATGAATCGTACAGCAAATATGAGAGTAACTTACATTTAGGTCTGGTTTTAATGAAAATTCACTTAGTAACGTATTGAAAATAACCTATATTGACTTTTTATTATGATATATTTGTTAGTAGTGTATCAATTCTGCTGTCTCTCTAAATAGTAGGGTCACTTAGGGCGATTCGCTTCACATTAGGTGAAGGAAGTATTTTGAGGGTCTTATCCTAAGCATTTTGTGCCGCTGAATCCGAAAATCGTAGTTGGGTCACTCGTTAGCGGTAAGTTTTCGCGCAATTTGCAATTTGGCAATTTGGCAATAAAATTGGCAATTACAAATTGCAGAATGAGAACCAGACGTCGTAGAGACCTCGTTTTGGACTCAAATTGAAGCTTATTAAGAGTGCATAAAATGTTATTTAGTACTCCGTGGTTGTATCTGTTCGCATTACTGAACTATAATGGAAATTAGAGATAAGTGGAAAAAAATGGAAAAAAATATAAAAGGAATAATTTTGGCCTAATTTCACATCAAAAGTCATGAAATGTTTCTGGCTGTATCTTTTTCCATAAAGGCACTACACGTCTGATTAATAGAAAATGGTAACTTTTCTCTGACTGTCCCCTCATGGTCGTATTTTATGACATACGGTAATGAAATTTCGCAAATAAATGTAAAATTTCATTGGCTATAATTTTAGAAATTAGCTATAAACCCGTAAATAAAATAAATTCATTTATTATATCGCACATTTTCCTTCCCAGGTCTCGCAATGAAATCGTGTGTCATTTGCGGTGCAACTAACGGAGATGTGGTCCTTCGACCTCGGACGCCCAAGGAGGATGTTCGGAGTATGCTGGCCAAGTGGGCTTCGAAAGGCGAATTCGTAGAGGCCCACAGGAGGTCCTCTAGAAGGGACGATTGGTCGTGGCACCGACAGTGCATTGCTAAAATCCAGCCCCACAAATTCGCGAGGCAGTACGGAGATGAGCAACAGGACCTTGCGGCGGAGGCCGCCCACCCCGGACCTTCAAGGTAAAGAATTTTTTTTTTTTTTTAATTTTCGAAAAAATCTTTCGACATGAAAAATATTGCTTGATTATGGTCTAGTGATTCAAGGATAGGGAGCGCTAAGTGCGTGGCACTGATTTCCGGATAAAACGTCGCAGATGATGATAAAATCTAACTCGCAGTGCGAGGAGTGGAAAGCCGTGGGCCGCTTGGCCGCGAGGGCTTTTAAGCCCTGGAGAAGCCCTGGAGAAGATGAACGCGGCGGTCTCCACGGCCTCGCAAACCCCTTCATCCTCTCGCGTGCTGGTCCTCGACGGGATGGCTATCCTTCAGCAGCACCCCGTTTCCGGCTCAGCAAACTTTAAGGACCTGGTTGGATCCCTCCTGCAGAGAGTTGCCCAACTGGGTGTTGGCTACGGGGAGTTGCACCTTGTCTTTGACAGGTACGACATCGGCGCGTCCCTCAAAGACAAGACGAGGGAACAGCGAGCCCGAGGTGGAGGATACGATATCGACATCCAAGCAGCGACGAGGATCAAAGCTGGAATGACCATGGCTAACATCTTGTCCACCAAAAGCAACAAGACTGCTATGATCTCTCTCATTGCCTCCCAAATCCAGCACCATTCATGGGGATTACGCGTCGTCTGCGCGTGGCGCGACAAAGCCGTGGCAACTTCTGGACCGGACGGAGCCAAGTTCGCTTCAGAACAAGAGGAAGCGGACACTAAGATGATATATCATCTCTCCATGCTCGACAAAGATGTGGAGGCAACCGTAGTTTCTCCGGACCCCTGACGTCCTCGTCCTCCTCCTCCGACACTTCCCCAAGATACCTCCCAACACGTGCCTCCAGCTTGGCAAGACGACTTTCAACGTTCAGCTCATCCACGATGAACTGGGCTCTCCACGCGGATGTGATCACGTCCTTCCATGCTCTGACTGGTTGCGACACCACTTGCGCCCTCTTCAGGAAAGGCAAGTTGCAAGCTTGGCCTGTGTTCCAGGCGGCCGACCAGGCAACCCTCGACGCTTTGGGTACACTCCGAAGCCCTGGTCCGCTGACGCAAGAGAGCCTGGACGTGCTGTGCCGATTCGTGAGCAGAATTTACGGATATACCTGCTCTCTGCCGCAGGCGAGGTGGACGGCACTTCAGAAGAAGAAGGTTGGAGCAGCACTGGCCCCTCCGACAGTCAACGCCACCACCCAGCACATTATGCGAGCCCAGCTACAGGCCGTCGTCTGGGAGGGGGCTGTGAAGAAGGAGTTGGTGACCCTCGACCCGACCAAGTACGGCTACGGACCAAACCTGGCGCCTATCCCTTCCACCCTGCCTCCCGCCCCCCAAAGTATCATGGATGGGATGCAGTGCGGATGCAAGGACGAACTGCTCGACCAATCGCTGCCGCTTGTCAACGCCTGCAGACTCCTTGTTCGGAGCTTTGCGATTGCTCCCCCGAGATGTGCATCAACGACGAGGAAGATGGGCATGAGGACGTCGATGGCGTAGACGACTGGATATTCGATTTTTTTCAACAACGCTCGCTATCGCAAGTAAGGGATTTTTTTGTGTTCTAATTGTTATTTTCCAAAAATACGCGGAGGAGACTCGGTTTCGTTGTTTGAAATTTTGTGTTCTGGATTAATATCGGGTCACTTCGGGGGGAAAAAAGGCTTTCGCTTCACCTTAGGTGAAGGAAGTTTTTTGGGGTCTTATCCTAAGCATTTTTCAGTTGAAATACCCTGTTCTACGCAATAATTGTACCCACCCTTGCACAAAAATTCGTTAATTAAATGTGTCCTAAGAACAATTGTTTGTTATTTTACTTTTTTTACTAATTAAAATTTAGTTTTTAATTATTAAGAACTCAGGCTTTAAGGCCAAAATTATTCCTTTTATATTTTTCCCAATTTTTTTCCACTTATCTCTAATTTCCATTATAGATCAGTAATCCGAACAGATACAACCACGGAGTACTCAATAACATTTTATGCACTCTTAATAAGCTTCAATTTGAGTCCAAAACGAGGTCTCTACGACGTCTGGTTCTCATTCTGCAATTTGTAATTGCCAATTTTATTGCCAAATTGCCAAATTGCAAATTGCGCGAAAACTTACCGCTAACGAGTGACCCAACTACGATTTTCGGATTCAGCGGCACAAAAGGCTTAGGATAAGACCCTCAAAATACTTCCTTCACCTAAGGTGAAGCGAAAGCCTTTTTTCCGCCCTAAGTGACCCGACTAAAAGACATCATACACCTGGCAGTGAGTGTCTGGGGGTGCTGCAGCTCCGCAGCCCTATGCCACGAGCCGCCACTGGTGGCGGGGATAACTTAGTAATTTTCCTTAACTACAAGCGCGTTTTCGCGGCCGCTCTGGCCCGGTCTGGACTGGGCTAGTCCCGGGCGGCCACTGTTTTTGCGAGGCAGTCTGGAACGGTTTAGCCCAGTCCAGTCCGGTGCAGCCCAGATAGCAGGACCACCTTGGACCAGTGTGGGGAGAACTGGCGCATGCGCACTACAGTCAGCGGGGATGACGACCAGGAGCTTCTCGTGCTGCTGATAAGACATGAAACACCATGATGGCCGACCATAAGACTAAAGTAATTTCACGAAAAATTACAATATTCGCAATTTGCTGAAACATCTTGGGATGTTTCCGGGTTGGGTTGTTGACGTCAACAACACTATATTGCATTTCTGCCCGGAGGACCGCCCACTCGATCCCCCAGCCAATAGGAACGACGAATGGGACAGGGCCAGTCTCGATGTATTTTCGCGACCATCAGTCCTGTCCTGACCCGGTCCGGACTGGACTGAACCAGGGCGGTGAACGTCACGAAAATGCGCTATATGCTGCTACAAGAGATTCTTTTTGGTCAATTTATAGTTTCACCCAACCAACGATTTTCTGATGCGCCTTTTGTTTTTCTGGTGTGTTTTTATGTGTTTTGAATGAATCTGCTAACCGTTTCTGTCGCCATTTTTTTTTTTTCCCCTTGCAAAAATGACAAAAAAAACCCAAAAAATGAACCTAAACCTAACCTTACCTTTACCTTTACCTATACCTAACCTAACCCATACCTAACCTAACCTAACCTATACCTAACCTAACCTTTACCTAACTAAAAGAAAACAAAAAAAACTAACCTTTATCTACCTAAAAAAAAAAAAAAAAAAAAAAAAAATTGCGACAGAAACGGTTAGCAGATTTATTCAAAATACATAAAAACACACCAGAAAAACATAAGGCGCATCAGAAAATCGTTGGTTGGGTGAAACTATAAATGATCCTTCTTTTTACCCTATTTGTTGATAGTCGTTTACTTGCCGTATATAATTACCAGGGATACGATTGGTGTGTCTACAGAGCTGTGAAAATTATATTAACTAGGCTTGATACTTATTCTCAAGGTAAACTAATACAGCAAAGTTAGTAGGAAGAGTATAATATAAGGAAGTAGTATGTTGTGTGTATTCAGAGGTAAAAATGGACGAGGACTGCGCGGTCATTTTCTGAGACACTGACTACTTTTTCCTTGTCAGAAATGGGCCCCAGACATAACTACGTCACGGTTTGTTTACATCGGTGCATTGTGGGGATAAGGCGGGGTCGCCGCGGGTGGACCTACGAAGGGAAAACTACGGCGATGGAAGAATTTCGAGTTATTTTGCGCGAAATTGATATTCCAGGTGCTATATTACTGTGCTCTGTTCTCGCTGACAACACTATAGAGAAGACCTGAGGTAATGGCTGATGTGCAGAGGCTTCTAAACCAAGAAAACAGAGTCATAACAGAGCCTCGTCAAAAGGTAAGCAACTGGTAGGTACGTAATGTGTCCCTATCACTTGCTTACTTCTTAATGAGACTCTGCTGTGACTGTTTTCCTGGTTTAGAAGCCTTTGCACATCAACCATCACCTCAGGTCTTCTCTATGTTGTCAGCGAGCACGGAAATATAGCACCTGGAATATCAATTTCGCCCAAAACAACTCAAGATTTTTTCATCGTCGTAGTTTTCTCTTTGTAGGTTGTAGTACATATTCATGGTTATGATAGTATTAAAATACCTTATTAATTGAGTTCCTTTTGTTGTCTTTCCTCATAATAAGTAGTGGTACATCATGGTTTAAGTGTTACTTGACGAGCCAATGAATACTCTTAAGTCTATACCAACATCACCAACCTTTGCTTTGATTTATCTTATTACTCCATCCATAAACAAGTTGCATAACCACCGTGACATTACCCATCTTATTGGTACCTGGTACTGTCGTCTACCGATATTTTTATCCCTACACAAATCGGGAAAACTCGCCGGCGGTAATGGCTAGGTTAGATTTTGCTTTGATTTATCTTATTACTCCATCCATAAACAAGTTGCATAACCACGGTGACATTATCCATCCTTGCCTCATGGTACCTGGTACTCTCGTCTACCGAAATGCTCGTCCCTACATAAATCGGGAAAACTCGCCGACGGTAATGGTTAGGTTAGGGGTAATAATGGACGAGAGTTTCGCGGTCGTTTTCAGAGACAGAGACTTTTTTCTTGGCCTACAATAGGTGCTTGTTCTAATGGAGATAAGTTTTATTTTGCGCAAACCCATTAAAAAAAAAAAAAAAAAATAAAAAATAAACCTAACCTAACCTTATAGGTTTTAATGAAACCTAACCTAACCTTAACCACAAAGTATACCTAACCTAACCTTATAGGTTTCATTAAAACCTAAAAGACCCAGATTCAGTGTTTTTAATGGAAACGGTACCATAAAATTCGGATTTAAAAAAAAAAAATTATGAGTTTGCGCAAAATAAAACTATCTCCATTAGAACAAGCACCTATTGTAGGCCAAGAAAAAATAGTCGGTGTCTCTGAAAACGACCGCGAAACTCTCGTCCATTATAACCAGGTTAGGTTACCGTTAGGCTAGGTAAAGGTCAGTTAGGTTAGGTATTCATAATCACAGGTAAAAGCTTATTAGTTATACATACATACTCCACTCCATACACACTCTTTAACCCTTCAATACATCCCTCATTCCCTTCCAGTCTACTCTGTCATATGATTTGGTATTAGTCCAGATGAACACCGAACTCACTTTGGTGGACGAAACTATTTTTTTCTGGTGTGTTTTTATATGTTTTGAATGAGTCTGCTAACCATTTCTGTCGCAATTTTTTTTTTTTTTTTTTTTAGGTAAAGGTTATTTTTTTTTTTTTTTTTTTTTTTTAGTTAGGTAAAGGTTAGGTTAGGTATAGGTTAGGTATGGGTTAGGTTAGGTATAGGTAAAGGTTAGGTTAAGTTTAGGTTCAAATTTTGTTCTTTCATTTTTGCAAAAAAAAAAAAAAAAAAAACAATTGCGACAGAAACGGTTAGCAGATTCATTCAAAACACATAAAAACACACCAAAAAAAATAGTTTCGTCCACCAAAGTGAGTTCGGTGTTCATCTGGACTAATACCAAATCATATGACAGAGTAGACTGGGAGGGAATGTGGGATGTATTGAAGGGTTAAAGAGTGTGTATGGAGTGGAGTATGTATGTATAACTAATAAGCTTTTACCTGTGATTATGAATACCAAACCTAACTGACCTTTACCTAGCCCAGAGGTCGGCAACCCATAATTCGAGAAGAGCCAGTTTCTTCAAACTTGGCAGAAAAGCAGTGCTGATGGAGCCGCAGTGTACATTATGAATGGATATTACGAACAAGTACAAGTTACTAAGTACAAAAATTCATCTAAATATTTTCCTAGAGACATAGGGCCTAGGTCACATACACTATTATACTTCGGTAATCTATGCCAGTCTTATTTTTTTAACGATAATTTGGACATTATTAAGAACATAAGAACATAAGAAAATAAGGAAGCTACATGAGGGCGGAAGACCTACACGTGGTAGTTCCTGTTACTTAACACTATCTACATCCACCTTTCATCCCCATTCATAAAATTGTCTAGCCTCCTATTAAAACTCCCTATTGACTATATAAAACTCCCTTTTGACTTTAACACTCCTTATTAACTAAAAACTCCCTTTTGACTAAAAACTCCCTATTAACTAAAAACTCCCTATTTACTAAACACTCCCTATTGAATAAAATATCCCCATTGACTAAAAACTCCCTATTGACTAAAAACTCCCTATTGACTAAAAACTCCCTATTACCTAAAAACTCCTATTGACTAAAAACTCCCTATTAACTAAACTCAATATTGACTAAAATCTCCCTATTGACTAAAAACTCCCTATTAACTAAAAACTAACTATTAATTAAACTCCCTATTGACTAAAACTCCCTATTGACTAAAAACTCCCAATAGACTAAAAACTCCCTATTGACTAAAAACTCCCTATTAACTAAATTCCCTAATGAATAAAAACTCCCTATTAACGAGAAACTCCCTTTTAACTAAAAAAAACTCCCTATTAACTAAAAACTCCCTATTAACTAAAAACTCCCTATTAACTAAACACCCTATTGACTAAAAAGTCCCTATTGACTAAAAACTCCCTATTGACTAAAAACTCCCTATTGACTAAAATATCCCTATTAACTAAACTTCCTATTGACTGAAAACTCCCTATGAACAAAAAACTCCCTATTGACTCAAAACTCCCTATTGATTCAAAACTCTCTATTAACTAAAAAAAACCTATTGACTCAAAACTTCCTATTGACTAAAATATCCCTATTGACTAGAAACTCCCTCTTGACTAAAAACGCCCTATTGACTAAAAAATCCCTATTGACTTAAAACTCCCTATTAACAAAAAATTCCCTATTGACAAAGGGATTAAGATTGGGTAAGATTAAATAAGGTATCATGAACATTGCGTCCTCTAATTGTCTAGCCTCCTATTAAAACTCTATATTGACTTATTGACTATTGACCTATTGACTTGACCCGCCCTATTGGCTCTATCCACCTTTCATCCCTATCTATGAAATTGTCTAGCCCCCTTTTAAAACTCCCTATTGACTTACTGACTATTGACCTATTGACCTTGACCCTCCCTATTGACTTGACCCTCACTTATCGAGTAGGTTGCAGGACTGCACAGGTCTCTTGAAAGAGCCGCATGCGGCTCCGGAGCCGCAGGTTGCCGACCGCTGACCTAGCCTAACGGTAACCTAACCTGGTTATAATGGACGGGTTTCGCGGTCGTTTTCAGAGACACCGACTATTTTTTCTTGGCCTACAATAGGTGCTTGTTCTAATGGAGATAGTTTTATTTTGCGCAAACCCATAATTTTTTTTTTTTAAATCCGAATTTTATGGTACCGTTTCCATTAAAAACACTGAATCTGGGTCTTTTAGGTTTTAATGAAACCTATAAGGTTAGGTTAGGTATACTTTGCGGTTAAGGTTAGGTTAGGTTTCATTAAAACCTATAATGTTAGGTTAGGTTTCATTTTTTTTTTTTTTTTTAAATGGGTTTGGGCAAAATAAAACTATCTCCATTAGAACAAGCACCTATTGTAGGCCAAGAAAAAATAGTCCTGTGTCTCTGAAAACGACCGCGAAACTCTCGTCCATTATTACCCCTAACCTAACCTTTACCATCGGCGAGTTTTCCCGATTTATGTAGGGACGAGCATTTCGGTAGACGAGAGTACCAGGTACCATGAGGCAAGGATGGGTAATGTCACCGTGGTTATGCAACTTGTTTATGGATGGAGTAATAAGATAAAACAAAGCAAAATCTAGCCTAGCCATTACTGTCGGCGAGTTTTCCCGATTTGTGTAGGGATAAAAATATCAGTAGACGACAGTATACCAGGTACCAATAGGATGGGTAATGTCACGGTGGTTATGCAACTTGTTTATGGATGGAGTAATAAGATAAATCAAAGCAAAGGTTGGTGATGTTGGTATACACTCAAGAGTATTCATTGGCTCGTCAAGTAACACTTAAACTATGATGTACCACTACTTATTATGAGGAAAGACAACAAAAGGAACTCAATTAATAAAGTATTTCAATACTATCATAACCATGAATATGTACAACCTACAAAGAGAAGACTACGACGATGAAAAAATTTCGAGTTGTTTTGGGCGAAATTGATATTCCAGGTGCTATATTTCCGTGCTCGCTGACAACATAGAGAAGACCTGAGGTGATGGTTGATGTGCAAAGGCTTTTAAACCAGGAAAACAGTCACAGCAGAGTCTCATTAAGAAGTAAGCAAGTGATAGGGACACATTACGTACCTACCAGTTGCTTACCTTTTGACGAGGCTCTGTTATGACTCTGTTTTCTTGGTTTAGAAGCCTCTGCACATAAGCCATTACCTCAGGTCTTCTCTATAGTGTTGTCAGCGAGAACAGAGCACAGTAATATAGCACCTGGAATATCAATTTCGCGCAAAATAACTCGAAATTCTTCCATCGCCGTAGTTTTCCCTTCGTAGGTCCACCCGCGGCGACCCCACAATGCACCGATGTAAACAAACCGTGACGTAGTTATGGGTAGGGTCCATTGGTGCTTTTGTCAGATGGAGATATTATTATTTTCCGGAAACCTGTTAAAAAGTTCTTATGGACGAGAACTATTCAGGCTATTCGAGGCTAATCAGCTCAGTCTTGTTTAAGTGTTTGAAGCGTTCCTCGTAAACATTGCAATCGACGGCCAGGCTACAATATACGTTTCAAGTGTTGCTTTCTGCTCTAACACACTTTAAACATCGATTCTGTTAGGTTTGAAAGAAATTACGGTTACAAATAGTAGAATAATACCGAAAGACAAAGTATATAATGTATAGTACAGTATAGGTGTTATGATGTGATACATACACTATTATGGGTGATGGTGTGTATTCGGGTGTTTGGGGGATAAAACAGTAAAAGTGGTGTGTTGATCTTGCTCGAAAGTGTATCTACAATATTTCTAAATGATGTATAATGATAATACGTAGGTTCATTAGAAATTGTCCCTGAAATGACGCATCACCCTAAAATGTATCCCCAAGGACGTGTAGGATGTGTGAAAGGAAACTACGAGTCATGCAACCTGTCATGCCTTGTGGTTGCACCGTGCACGAGCCATTTATCATACTCTATGTGTGTTGTTTGGTGTATATGTTCGCTCTATTACACATACCTGCATTTTGTTGGTGGTGTAGGTATGGTTTAAGACACATTACTTCTAGACCGTGGATGCTACACCAGAATTAGTAGAAATTTCCCTCGCGCTTCGTGGTGCGGTGGTGGTGGTGACTATGGACCCCCTAACCTCTGCTTAAAGTTTGGCAAGGCTACTCACATTCTTCTCTGCTGTTCATTATCTCACGTGTTAGTTGATAAACATCAATATGAAGAAAATATGAAGAAGGGATATCTTGATATTATATAAATCCTCATAAATGGCTAAGAAGGTCCATTTCAAATTTAAAGGTTACGCTGCTGTGACTGAAATAGTGATAGTAATGCTATTAACTTTTAGAGCCATTATTGATCTGTGTGTGTGTGTGTGTGTGTGTTATTCACCCATGGTCTACGCGAGTCGGACTCGCGATCGCCAGTTTCACTCTCCCGGTGCGAGCTTGGAGCTCATTATTACCGATCTTTGGGTAATGGTGGGACCTCACACACCACACACCTCCATTCCCTTGCTCAAGGAGGAGAGTAACCGCCCGTATTTGTTAGTGAAAAATCTCCGGGAGCAGTGAGGATTCGAACCGGCTACCACAGAATGGTAGGCCAGCGCGCTATCCACTTGACCATCGTGGCGGTGTGTATGAGTGTGTAGGACATACTCAAACATGCGATGAACACCATTGCATATGAAGCATGGCATGACGAGACCTCATTAATACGTGCCTCCAGGAAACTAATACCTAAATGCTGCCTCACAACCACCAGCACGCGTATAGAGAGCTTCCGGTGCTTCCTGTAGACTAGATTGTTAGGCGTCCATACTAAAGAGCCAGTGTGTGTGTGTGTGTGTGTGTGTGTGTGTGACGCAGACACTCACCTGTTGTAGATCTCCCTCGGGTTTTTCCTGCAGGATCCATAATATTTGTCCGCCGCGCCGCCATATGAGACTGTACTCCCCTGCAGAGCCAGAATAAAGGGAGTTAGTGTATCGTTTAACTATACTATCATACTATTATTATACTATACTATTATACTTACTATTGTTAATTTATATAGCATTAGTTATCATTAATAAGTATGATGCTCTGAAAGACAATTCGAATGGGTTTGGGCATGTAACATCGTGTTTATGACATTCTCTCTCTCTCTCTCTCTCTCTCTCTCTCTCTCTCTCTCTCTCCTTCTCCCTCCTCTCTCTCTCTCCTTCTCTCTCCTCTCTCTCTCTCTCTTCTCTCTCCTTCTTGTTTCTTCTCTCTTTGCTCTCACGTCGTTCACCGTACGATACTTTACCTGTATTGTATATGATACTTTGAAAGAATAGGCGTCATTTTCAATTCCAATATGCATTCTGCTACACTCGCAAAAAACAAGGAAACTCCATGTATTATTTTTATTTGTAACTTGTTTATTTGTAGCTTTTTTATTTGTAATTTTATTTTTACTGATGAAGAAATTGAGTAAACCAGTCCGAATATAGTATAGTATATAGTGGAGGAAGGTTTATAAGGTGTTATATATTAAGGTATTAAGGTATTAAGGTTTTATTTTATATAGTGTTGGAAGGTTTATAAGAAGCGTAGTAGGGCAGGAGGACTAACCCCTGGGAGGATCAAAGTGTTTACCTCCATCACGCCTTTCAAGCTCTGCGGCCGCGTTAGCAAGACAGTCCCATCACCCTCTGACCCACATACTGTACAGTGAGTCAGGGGCGGCGGAAAGATTTACTAAACTTGCCTATTCCCGTCACACACACACATATACACACACACACACACACAACACACACACATACATACACATACACACACACACACACGCACACACACACACACACACACACACAGTTGAAAGAAAGACTGGATAAATACGGAGACGGGACCATTTAGTGTAGCTCAGGCCCTGTAAAACACAACTAGGTAAATACAACTAAGTAAAGACACACACACACACACACACACACACACACACACACACACACACACACACACACACACACACACACACACACACACACACACACACACACACACACACACACACACACACACACACACACACACACACACACACACACACACTCACAGTTGAAAGAAAGACTGGATAAATGTAGATACAGAGACA
Organism: Chionoecetes opilio; assembly: GCA_016584305.1. NCBI lineage: Eukaryota > Metazoa > Arthropoda > Malacostraca > Decapoda > Majidae > Chionoecetes > Chionoecetes opilio. Next base: position 444,071 of record JACEEZ010022682.1, read on the forward strand.
TTTTAGTCTCATTTAGTGTAGCTCAGGCCCTATAAAACACTACTAGATGAACACACACATTTACCACCCTATTTGTGAACCAGATTCTCCCTATTTCTTTTTTAAATCTACGTTTTACCAGATTGAATCTGTTACTTCTTGTTCTAGATGAATACACACACACACACACACACACACACACACACACACACACACACACACACACACACACACACACACCCAGGTTGGTGACGGCACAGGGCAGCACCACGTTGTCGCCCTCGTTGAGCATGAGGTGGTGTTCGGGCGAGGTGATGACGGGCTGGTCGTGGGCAGGCGTGAGGGAGTCGTAGTAGTAGTCGTTGTCAGATCGCCACGGAGACGACTGCGCGACACCCAATGCCTGGCCTGAAGAAGGGATTGGGTGGTTATGGGAGGCTATGATGAGTTTAATAGGAAGGTGAAGATAGGTGTAAAGGGAGTATAGAAAAAAATGGTACTGGAATTAATGACACTGGAAAAAATATAATATTCTTCAGGCTAAGAATAAATGCCACATCTCGAAAAATTATTGAAATATTTGTTTACTTTAACTAACCTAACCTAACCTAGACTAGTAATCGACACTATAAGATGCCATTACTTTTATATGCCATTTGTTCCTACTCCAAACATTGTGAATTTTTTCCGGTGACATTTTTTTCATGTGCCATTTTTTTCTATACCATTTTTTTCCAGTGTCAATATTTCCTATGCCATTAATTCCTGTGCCATTATCTTACCATTATTATTAAGAGTATTATTAAGAGTATTATTAACCCCTTGAGACCCAGAACATAATTTCCATTGTAATTTGGGTACCATTAGACGATTTTTAGTGACTATAAGCAATATTTTATAAATATGACCTATTTAGTATCCTTGTTCACTAGCTAATTTGGTATATTAAGTGACTTTTCTTAATTTCATGGCCAACAACAGACAATCTTTTACAGCCAAGGCAAGATATCTGGGCGTGAAGGGGTTAAGAGTATTATCGCTACCATTTTTTTCCTACATTCGGGTATAGAGTATTAGGTTATCAAGTCCATTGTGTGTGTGGGGTGAGTGTGTGGTGCATGCTGGGAACACACTGGGCTGCACACTATGCTCTCACAGGCCCAGAAATTGCGTGAAAGGCCTGCCAGTGTATTCTTACCACAGAGGCAGCAAATGTGTTGTTTTCATTATGGGTAGACGAGTGTATAATGGTAACAGATGGAGATATTTTTTATGAGGTGTATTTTGGTGTTAGAGTGTGTGTGTGTGTGTGTGTGTGTGTGTGTGTGTGTGTGTGTGTGTGTGTGTGTGTGTGTGTGTGTGTGTGTGTAGGAATGGTTATATATGGGTTCTAATGGGTAAATGTGTTGATGTATTAAAGACGTTTGCTAGATTATCTTTTATGCTACTACTATTTTCTCTCTCTCTCTCTCTCTCTCTCTCTCTCTCTCTCTCTCTCTCTCTCTCTCTCTCTCTCTCTCTCTCTCTCTCTCTCTCTCTCTCTCTCTCTCTCTCTCTCGCTCTCTCTCTAATTTCACTAATTTTATTTTTGTCTCTGTTTTTTTATCATTATATTTCTGTTTTTTTCGTTCTTTTCTGTATTATTATAATATTTGTTTTTTTCCTGTTCGGCAGTTGAGCAGAAGATGGTACTGGGTTCATAATATGGGATGTTGCATTTTTGGACCTGGTACCATGGGCCTAACACCACCACTACCACAATTACCACTACCACAACTACCACTACCACCACCACCATCACCACCACCACCACCACCACCCACCACCACCGCTCTTCCTAAATGGTAAGTAACAACTCTCTTTTCTTGTATTGTAATCCTTATATTCAACACATTTTCGCAAGGAGATTTTTAGTTTCCTCGGTTTATTTGCAGTTTTTTTTCAACTGTTTATATTTCTTCCCTAATCTTATAACGTTATTTCAGGCCATTTCTAAGTTTCCTCGAATTATATTTTGCTTTGTTTTCAAACTGTTTATTCTCCCATGGGTTTTTTTCGTACCAACACATCCTCGTGAGTTGTTTTGTTATTGTCATCAAAGTTCAGTATATACGAGACACCCCTTCAGAAGTATAGTTTTTTGTTATTGGGTAGGCTATTTGTTATTATATTTGTTGTTATTCGTTGATGAGGAGGGATGGAGTGGGTCGTTATTATTATTATTGTTATTGTTGCCATCAAGCTTCAGTTTATAAGAGTTACATTACGAAGATAATTTTGCTTCTATTCATAAAGGTAAATTTGACAACTCTTCTTATTAGACAAGACCATTAAAAAAATAGTTACGGATATACGTCTAAAGGCCGGTTCCCACTAGCCCGCTTCTACGGCCGCCGTTGCCGTACACCGCCCAACAATGACGTCACCATCATCACCGCTTTAGTGGTAATTATGGTAACTGGGCACAGTTTGCACCTCCGCTCGAGCAGACACCGCCGAGCGGGAGAGATGACTTGATTTTAACTTTGTACGGCAGCCGTACAGCGGTACGGCGGTGAGATCGACTTTTTTGTGACGTCATTGTGAAGTCATTGTTGTTTATTGTTGTTGTACGGCGGCCGTACAAGCGGGCTAGTGGGAACCGGCCTTAATAAGAAAAGGTTTTAGATTTTCCTACATGAGTGAAAATCAACTCTTTGGAAGTATGTAAAGTTTTTTTTGTTATTGGGAGGCTATTAATTATTATATTTGTTGTTGTTGTTGTTATTTGTTGATAGGGAGGAAGGGAGTGGATGGTATAATGAATCAGCTAATGGTTATTTAATGGGTATTGTCATGATCTTTCTGACATCATTTTAATTGTATTTTCTTTTACATCATGAGTGACTGGCCAAATGCAAAAAAAATAATAAAGAACAAATATCCTGCTATTGCCAAAACTTATAGTATAGCAGACAGTAAGAGATTGTAGAAAGGGGGCTGCTACAACTACTTTATTTTATCAAGTTCATCTTTATCTAAAAAAACTATTTGTCTGGCACATTTTCCCCTTTTTTGGCATTAAATCAATCTAAAAAACAAAAAAATGAAGGTTTTGTTTAGAGGAAAAATGATGATGTAACAAAAAAGTATCTATATTTTGTATATTCACATGTCAATTAGAGAGAGAGAGAGAGAGAGAGAGAGAGAGAGAGAGAGAGAGAGAGAGAGAGAGAGAGAGAGAGAGAGAGAGAGAGAGAGAGAGAGAGAGAGAGAGAGAGAGAGAGAGAGAGAGAGGCGCCTTGTGTGAGTGTCAGAATAAGATTAAAGATAACATTGATAAGTACCTAATTAATGGAAGCCTTGCCAGGAGGCTGTCAGGCTAATGGGATTGTGCTTAGTGGTTCTAATTTAGGTTTGGCGGTGGTGGTGAATTATTACTGTTTGTGGTGACGCTGTGGTGGTGGTGAGGGTGGTAGTGGTGGTAGTAGTGGTAATAGTAGTGGTGATAGTAGTAGTGGTGGTGGTGGTGACACACACACACACACACACACACACACACACACACACACACACACACACACACACACACCTACACACACACACACACACACACTTACGTACACAACACCTATTTAACATGAGTCTGACGTGCGGTGAGGTGATGAGTGGGTAAATAAACATCTCATCACCTCCACCTCTTGAAATAATGCATAGTTGTCCCTAAGAGTTACATTACCAAGATCATTTTGGTTCTCACTCATGAAGGGAAATTAGACTACTTTAATAGACAAGACCACTATTAAAAAGGCATCAAATACACATATGCAAAGAAAAAAAAATCCGAAACGAAAACAGCCACCCGTGGTCGGGGCGGTGGCCTTGGAGGCCGCCGCGCCCTCCGGTGTGCGGCGGTGAGTGCCTTGAGGGTGGTCCTCAGCCCTCCACGGCTGGCAGGACACCGCCACGTGGCGAGGGAGGGAGTTCCTGGGGCAGCTCGGTGTGCTGAACTCTCCCAGGGACTCCCTCAAGGTGTGCGGAGTGCCCTCCGAAACCAGCTGGTGGAGCCTGCTGGTGAAGCGCCGCAAGCTGAACTGCCTCCGGGAGGAGACGCAGAGGGCTGAGGAGCACCCTCAAGGCAGTCCCGCTGCGCACAGGAGGGTCACCGCCTTGACCACGGGTGCTGTTTTCGTTTCGGATAAAAAAAAAAAAAAAGCATCGAAAATCTGCTTGATAGGAAATGTTGTTAGTTTTTCCTAGATGAACGAAAATCAACTACATTCAGTTACTTGATTTATGGGGCAACTGAATGTTATTTTTTTTTTTTTTGTGGATTTGTCTATTTACGGTATTGTGGGTAAATTATGAATTCAGACAGTGAAAAGGAGTGATAAAATACATTTTCTATTAAATAAGGAGAGACAAAAGCATAATTATATAGATATCAGGGTGTTTTATGCTTGTTTTAGTTGTATGAATCACAGTTAAGAGAATAAGAGATATTTTGCTATAGAGTGTTAAATAATGACAATGGAATGAAGTAACTAGTGCCTTTAGTGTACCCCATTTGGACCGAGTCGTCGCTAGGCACAGCGTTTCAAGGGGTAACAGACTTAAACAGAGCATAATAGACCCAATACACCCATGTCAAAAGCCACAACACCGCGCCAGTCCTACAAGGAGATGAAAGGGTGTTGGGGAGAGTGTATTTGCGTTAGTATTTAGGGTACCCAGAGAGAGAGAGAAGAGAGAGAGAGAGAGAGAGAGAGAGAGAGGGGGGGGGGGGGGGGGGGGGTTAACCAGGAACAGTGAAAAATATGCAAAGGGGTTGAGTAGAAAGGAAATGATGGAGTTTAAAGAAGTATAGTGCAGTTTTTTTTTTGTGTGTGTGTGTTCGTTGTGGGTTTCTGGCATCCTGTTTGTGTGCGTGTGTGTGTGTGTGTGTTCGTTGTGGGTTTCTGGTATCCTGTGTGTGTGTGTGTGTTGTGTGTGTGTGTCGTGTGTGTGTGTGTGTGTGTGTGTGTGTGTGTGTGTGTGTGTTGTGTGTGTGTGTGTGTGGTGTGTGTGTGTGTGTGTGTGTTGCTACCCTTAATTCAATGGTTTCCACTCTTTATTTCTGGATACTCTACTTGCTTCTGTTCCTTTCTCACTCTTTACTCCTTCAATGTGTAAATTTCCTCATTCCCTCATTAACGAGGGATATTATATATATATATATATATATATATATATATATATATATATATATATATATATATATATATATATATAGAATATATAGAAGAGATTCTCTCACAACTTTCTCTCTTCTCTCTCTCTCTCTCTCTCTCTCTCTCTCTCTCTCTCCTCTCTCTCTCTCTCTCTCTCTCTCTCTCTCTCTCTCTCTCTCTCTCTCTCTCTCTCTCTCTCTCTCTCTCTCTCTCTCTCTCTCCTCTCCTCTCTCTCTCTCTCTCTCTCTCTCTACTCTTGTTAATACATAAGAACAAGAAATGGTTGTCCAATAAAGAGGGAAAAAGCATGGAAATCAAGACAATAATGTAGATATATATAAGAGAGAGAGAGAGAGAGAGAGAGAGAGAGAGAGAGAGGAGAGAGAGAGAGAGAGAGAGAGAGAGAGAGAGAGAGAGAGAGAAAGCAGGTGTGTAGGTTTGGAGATAAATGTGTGCCATGGTTTGACTCTTCATACTAACAGCTCTTCTTACTGCCACGTAAACTGTATATCCAACCCTCTCTCTCTCTCTCTCTCTCTCTCTCTCTCTCTCTCTCTCTCTCTCTCTCTCTCTCTCTCTCTCTCTCTCTCTCTTCTCTTTTTTTCTGTGTATGTGTGTGTGTGTGTGTGTGTGTGTGTGTGTGTGTGTGTGTATGTGTGTGTGTGTGTGTGTGTGTGTGTGTGTGTGTGTGTGGGGTGTGCCGAGTTACTCCTGTTGGTTCGCATTTGTTGTGTATTTTTACCTCGTCGTAATTTTTATGTTGTGTCGGTATGGTCGCTGTTTGGCACACACACACACACCACACACACACACACACACACACACACACACACACACACACACACACACACACACACACACACACGCTCGGTTCACAACCGAGAAGTCCCGGGTTCGATCCCCGGGCGGAGCGGAAACATATGGGCTGTTTCCTTAAAACCCGAGCCCCTGTCCACCCAGAAGTGAATGGGTACCGGGTGTTAGCCGGGGTTTGTGACCTGCTCTCCGGGGTGCTGGCTTCGGCCAAAACTAAGCACTAAGGATGAATGATAAAAAAAAATTGATATGGAGACGGGGCCATACGAGCGTCGCTCTGGCCCTGTAAAATACAACTAGATGAATACACACACACATACATACACACACACACACACACACACACAACACACACACACACACACACACACACACACACACACACACACACACACACACACACACGTCCTCACCCACTGTTTGCCTGCATTATATTTTGGTCTGGTTCCAACGGCGTGTGTTTGTGTGGCCTGTTGTAAAAAGTTTGTTAGAAGCGTTTCCGTTGTTATGCTAAGAGCGCCTCAAGGGTGTGTGTAGGTGAACCAACAACAGCACCCTTATAGAGATGAGGATAGGGCAGAAAAATGCAGATTATTATATAGTTCACGCAAAAAAATGCCCATTCGTTTGTAGTTCAGGTAAAAAAAATGCCTATTCGTTTGTAGTTCAGGTAAAAAAAATGCCTATTCGTTTGTAGTTCAGGTAAAAAAATGCATTATTTTATAGTTCAGGTAAAATAAATGCAGAATCGTTTATAGTTCAATGACTATAAACACCTGCCAAACAATGACTATAAACGCCTCCAAAAACCCGTGCGTCACAAGAACCAGAAGAATCATTGCTGGCATTAATTATTATGAAAATAGCGCTTCGGCAACGTGCCCGGCGCCACCTTCACGGAAGCCCTAATCGGCGACACTCTGAGCACAGACCCCTGGCAAGGGGGCTGCGCTGAGGGTGTCCCGGGTCGGAGCAAAGCCTTCTCTATGTAAGACGGCTTACATACAGACGGCTTTGGTCGTAGCCGGTCCCGTGAAGGTGGCGCCGGTGTTGTCTCCGAGGCCGTCCGTTGCCGGAGGTCCATGTGCCGCGGGAAACAGAAGAAGCGTTGCGTGGTGCCATATGACCTCTGATGTCTGGCACATTCACTATTATACTCTACTATTATAGTTCAATGCATATTATAACTTTTTATACTTTTTCATACCTTTTTTTTACCTTACACACATTTTTATAGATTATTATTCTATAAATTACGTTAACATAAAAATAATTGTATCCCCCAAGTATAACAGCGAACACAACAATTTAACAGAACTATCCAATGGGTTCTTTAAGAAGTCTACTAGTTATGTAATAAGAAGTATTGTATAAGTTGTATATTTTTTTACATCACAAAGGACTGGCCAAGGGCAAAAAAAGTAACAAAACGCCCGCTGAATTGCCAGTCCCTATAAAGAAGACAGTGAGAAAATATGAAAACGGGGGGTGGGCAAATTTAGGATTAATTCGGGATTAATATTTATATGTGCAGTATCTATGTTGTATGTCTGTATGTCTGCTGTAACACCTCCACCTGTTATCGAAGCAAGCCATGTAAAGCCAAAGTAACATTGTTGTTGTTATTGTTATCATGGTGACGTCAGTGTGCGCATAACATAAGAACATAAGAAAATAAGGAAGCTACAAGAGACCGCGAGGCCTACACGAGGTAGTTCCTGTCACCTAACACTACCTACATCCACCTTCCATCGCCATCCATGAACCTATCCAGCCCCTCTTTAAAGCTCCCTAATGACTCCGCACTAACTACCTGTCTACTGAGTCCATTCCATTCATTCACCACCCTATTTGTGTACCAGTTTTTCCCTATTTCCTTCCTAAATCTACGCCCTTCCAGCTTGAATCCATTACTTCTTGTTCTACCCTGGTTAAAAGCCGTAAGAACTTTTCCTACCTCTCCTTTATTAAATCCCTTTATCCACTTAAAAACTTCTATCAGATCGCCCCTTACTCTGCGTCTCTCGAATGAGTGTAACTTTAATAACTTCAATCTCATCTCATAACTAAAGTTACGCATCCCTTGTATCATTTTGGTCATCCTTCTCTGTACTGATTCTAACAAGGCTATATCCATCCTGTAATATGGAGACCAAAACTGAACCGCATAGTCTAGGTGAGGTCTGACTAGAGCCAGATAAAGCTTTAGAATAACGTCCGCACTTCTACTTTTACCACTTCTGGTAATGAATCCTAACACTCTATTAGCTCTATTTCTAGCTTCAATACATTGTTTCCTAGGTCGGAGGTCTGGGCTCACCCTCACTCCAAGATCTTTTTCACCTTCTGATCTTTTCAGTGATACATTGCGTATGGTGTATCTATTACCAGGGTTCTTTCTACCAACATTCATAACGCTGCACTTATCAATATTAAATTCCACCATTTCCCTAGTTATCACAATATCTTTGAGTTTCTCCTCATCGCTTCCTTTGAACATCTGTTCCCTTTCAGGTATTTTCTGTGTATCCTCCTCAGTAAAAACACTTAAGAAATAATCATTTAGACTTTTACACATATCTTCGTCCGTATTTAAGACCTCACCCTGTCCTAACCTTAAAGGCCCAACTAATTCCCTTGTCTTGGTTTTATATACCTGATATCCCTTAGGATATGACCCTTAGGGTCATTTTTCGCCTGTCCTGCTACTTTAATCTCATAATTGTTCTTAGCTACTCGAGTTAATTTCTTCACTGTCCTCGCCATCACGTTATACTGTTCTTTGCTTACCTGTCCTGCCTTGAATCTTAAATACATGTTTCTTTTTACTCCAATGTTGTGTTTTAAACTAGTGGTCATCCATTTTGGGTCACTCTTTCTTGACCTTATTTCCCTATAAGAATTTTTTTTCTTTCTGTCCGTCAATTAAATTCCTTAGAAATATGGTATAGTCCCCCCCGCTCCGACCTCACTTTCAGCTTTAACCGCGCTGGCCTTGAAATATTCCTTTATCCTACTCTCGCTAATCTCCACCAGGTGTCTTCCTAATCCTTAATCCTTCATAATTGGCCTTTCCAGCTGTCACCGCCCTGTCCTTGACCACCTTACCGTGGGAAAATTTCTTCCTCTCCATCCCACACCTCTTATTAATCAACTCTAGGTGTCTTCTTAGTCCTGCATAATTGGTCTTTCTGAAATTAGGTATTTTTTGCTTAATGACACTTAATTTTCCAACTTCCCATTTTAATCTAAATCTGATTTCATAATGGTCGCTATTATCTAACTTTCCACCGACCTCCACATCTGTAACTAAATCTTGTCTGTTTGTCAGTAATAAATCTAGAATATTATCTCCTCTAGTAGGCTCCTTGATTGCTTGGCTTAGGAAGTTATCCTGGATTATATTTAACAATTCCTCTGCGTCGTTATCTCCTATAATTAAATCCCAGTCTATATTCCTAAGATTAAAATCTCCCACCATGCATAGTCGATTATATCTGCAGGCCTTGTTTAGTTCTTCCCATATAGGAGCTGAATCCTCTTTACATAAGTTTGGAGGCCTATACACTACACCCAAAACCATTTTCTCAGTTCCCTCCGTAACCTCTACCCATATAGACTCTATGCTATCATCTGTTTTTATAATATTATTAACACAACACTGCAATGTATCTCTTGCATAAAGCGCAACTCCACCTCGCCTGCCAACTCTGTCCTTGTGAAATAGCTTATACCCAGCTATCTCGACCTCCAGGTCAAATACCTTTCCTGACATATCTAACCATGTTTCTGTTAATGCTATTATATAAAAATCCTCTACACTATTTATTCCTCTCAGGAAATTTATCTTGTTTAAAATACTCCTACAGTTTGTATAGTAAACCTTCAAGCAACTCCTCTTCTTTTTGTCCATTTTCCCTTTATCTTGAACTAAACCCCTCCTCTCTCTCTTCTTACAAACACTTTAGTTCCCTGCCTTCTGAAACTCTTCCTATTGTCGCAAGTTTCCTTTACCCCTACCCCAGTGTCTAATCCCCGGTTCTCTATCTTAATCTGTGCGCAGATAAGAATGAAGCTGATGTGTGACGTCATGTCGTGTTCGGACTGATTCACAAATAGGGTGGTAAATTATTAGAATGGACTCAGTCGTCAAGTAGTTAATGCGGAGTCATTAGGAAGTTTTAAAAGGAAGCTAGATGAATTCATGGATGGGGATGAAAGGTGGATGTAGGTAGTGTTAAGTAACAGAAACTACCACGTGTAAGTCTCCCAGCCTCTTGTAGCTTCCTTATTTTCTGATGTTCTTATGTTCTAAGCTAACACTGGCTTCGCTTGTATATAAATATCATACAAAAATTAAAATTGATCATGTATATATTAATTTGTCATAGATATCTATTTGCTTTAATTGATATTGATAAGTTTTCTCTATAGTTTATATCCGGCAATTTAAGAATCTTCTACCGTAGATAACAGTGAAGTCGCCAGTTCTACGTTTCTTTGTTATTTACAGACGTGTGGTGGCGTTAATACTTACATTTGTACATCCACGATTTCAGGAAAGTTAGAAGGGTCTATCTGGAAAGTCTGTGTCATTTTGTGTCTTCATCTGTGTCATATTAGGGCTATAAATGGACAAATGACAAAAATAAAACCGAGTGGCGACCTCACTATACCTACTACAGTAAAGTCGCCAACTAGTATTTTAACCCAACAGTTGAGTCGCCACTCTGGGGAATTCAGGGAAATTAGAGGTAAAGTAAAACAAGTCTCTATATATATTAGCTGCGGAAGATGCTTGGATATATAAAAATTCCTCTGCCAACGTGAAAATAAATTATATTCAAGTTTGAAAGATCTGGCAAGTCTGTGTCCTGTCGCCCGAAAAGCTATTGTTTACCGTCTGTCATCGCGCGAAGAAAAACGTGAGAAGCAAAATGCGCAACAGTTATATTTGCAGATACAAAGCATAAAACAACGCTGAAACAGGGTAGATTATACAGTCATGATATAAACTACTGTGTAACATCTTCAGTGGCACATAAAAATCAGTAGTGTTGCTATAATTCGTAATATTTGGCGCCTGGCGACTTCACTGCAGGTGGCGACTTCACTGTTATCTACGGTAAGAAATATGAATATTTTATACCCTACTATCTCTCTCTCTCTCTCTCTCTTCTCTCTCTCTCTCTCTCTCTCTCTCTCTCTCTCTCTCTCTCTCTCTCTCTCTCTCTCTCTCTCTCTCTCTCCCCTGTCTTCTCTTCTTCTCTATATCCTCTTCTTCTCCTCTATACTATCTTCTCTTCCTCTATATCCTCTCATCTTCTCTTCTCTCCTTCTCTCTCTATAAGTGAGTAACAAATATATTTTCCACAACCCTTGCTTACTTATAAGCTTCGTTAACCGGGACAGACGCGTTCAACGAAGTGTAAGGAGGATATCTACACTTTGAAGAATGAATAAATAGAGATCAGTGTATATGTAGTGTATGTGGCCATAAATCATTAGGAGAGAGAGAGAGAGAGAGAGAGAGAGAGAGAGAGAGAGAGAGAGAGTAATACCGAGACCACCGAGAGACATCTCGGTGGCCACGGTAATACCCATCACTATTCATAAGTCTTCCCTCCTTGCATTCCCTCTAATCCTCTCTCTCTCTCTCTCTCTCTCTCTCTCTCTCCCCTCTCTCTCTCTCTCTTTATCTTGACTTAATTTTACGAGAAAGTCACGAAATAAACTTTAATGAGCAATTTTTCTGTTCTCTTAAGTAGTTTTCTTTTTAGAGAGAGAGAGAGAGAGAGAGAGAGAGAGAGAGAGAGAGAGAGAGAGAGAGAGAGAGAGAGAGAGAGAGAGAGATAACACACCCCTCTTCTTTTATGGCGTTCTTTCTCTCAACATTTTTCTTTTCATTTCTCGTATTGGTCCTCATTCCCTGCTATTATTCCTTGCTACCTATTCTACCCACCTCTTCCTCCTCCCCCTATTGGTCCTCCTCCTCCTCCTCTTCCCCCTATTGGTCCTCCTCCTCCTCCTCACCACCTTTCCGGCCTTCCCATTGGCCAAGAGCACACTGATACTGATGCCTATATACCCTGTAGTGAAGATAAGGTTGGAGTTGTGGAGTTGGTGATACCAAAAATTGAGGTTGGAGTTGACACCTTGTAACTCTAAAGGCCATGTCACACGAACAATATTTTCCGGCATCTTTTGGTATCTTGCTACCAAAAGATGCCCGTACTGGTGGCAAAAGGTACGCGACTTGTCACACGGCGTTTCGGCTACGAGCATCTTCCTACCAGAGTAGCTAAGATCTTATTCTTCTATCTTAGCTATACTGCTTCTACTGGCATCTATAAAATGTCCTTCCCTCTTCACATTTCCCTTGAGATAACCATAAATAAACCTTGCTTGAATTCCTAAATCAAGTAAAAATAACACACATATATTATTCCCGGTTCTATATTGAAAACACACGCAGCCTATTAAATGCCTATTAAATTTCAGTTTTTATCAACATTTTCCGTCATAACTTTTCATCAACAACTCAAAACTTAACTATATATCTAAATCATACGTAAAAAAAATCTTATATATATATATATATATATATATATATATATATATATATATATATATTATATATATATATATAAGATAAACAAAATGGTATTTTTTCATCTTTTTTGCCTTTATTTTCCCCCTTTCGAAGCCAAACCTTCCCTCAAACAGGGAAATTATCCTGCATCTGGCACCACAGGCTCCAAAATGTAAACAAGGATGCCGGTACTGGTAGCAAAAGAACGAACATGCGCGACTCCGCATTTGCTATCAAAAGATGCCGGTATCAGGCGTCAAATGATGCCTGATACGCGTTTGCTACCAAAAGAGGCCGGAAAAAGTGTCCGTGTGACATGGCCTTAACCTAACCTTGGGGGGTTCCAAGATGGCTTTGATGACATCCTTAATATTGCCGACTACCCTCACAGTGCGCCAGTGTCCAAGGCAAACATTCTGTAATGGAGCCAACGAAGAAAATGTCTAGCTCAGAGGGACAGCTGGTTTGTGGGTCTCCAGGAATGACACCCGGGAACCCAAAGAAGCGAAAGGCCGAGTCCCAGTCAGAGGACGAGGCATCCATCAAGAAACACAAGAGCGCGCCTGTGTCTGATGACGCCTCGAGGACAGGATCAGGCGTGACCACAAGGCAGGCACGCAAACGCAGGATGCACTCGCCGCCAAACGACTCCCAACTGTCGCCTGTGACCAAGAAACACAAGTTCTCATAGGCGGCTCATCAAGACGTCTCTACCGTGAGTAAGTCTGAGAGCAAGAACACCAGCCAACGACGTGATGGTGCCGTGACTCGGTCAACAAAGCGACGCGTCTCGGCGGGGCGGCAAGAGTCTCCTCTGCCCGCGAAGAGGCGACGCGTGGAAAGTAAATCTCGTAGTCGCAAATCACTGAAAAAGGAAAAAGAAACTTCTCGCGGTAAAAACGCAGAAAGAAAACTAGAAAACCAGTAGAAAAGTGGAGTTTTGTCGCGGAGAAGCGCGCGTTGCTTCGTTTGCGTGTTAATGATATTCGTCTCCTGGAGGAGGAGTTGAAGCGAATGAAGCAATGTGAGCACCTAGGCCAGGGTGCCTTCGGCTCGTGCTTCCTTGTGCTGGAACCCAACACCGGCCACAAATTGGCGGTAAAATCGTATTCTTGGTGTCCATTGAAGAATGTGGTGGACGAGGCGATGAACCTGAAGGCATTGTCGGTGCTCGGCGTGCAGCGTCTTTATGGCGTGTGCGTCAAGACGCGACAGCTGGTGTCCTATTACGCCGGCATGACCACAGACGTATACTTCGCTAAGAAACCTTCCTCCAAGGACGCCTGGAAGGTGATGCTGCAGATCGCACAGACGCTCAAACGCATCAGCAAGTTGGGCTTCGTGTACAACGACATCAAGTACAACAATATATGCGTCACCGAGACGAAGAGAGGGCCCGTGGCCACCCTCATAGACCTGGGTATCACCGCGCCGAAGGGTACCTGGAGAATTGTATACCCACCATGAGCCCCGCGCGCCACCCCTTCAAGGCCCACGAGCTAATGCAGCACACGGCCCCGTGCAGCGAGGCCAGTGACGTGTACAGCATGGCCCTCCTCCTGTAGGAGCAGTTGCCGCTACTGCGGGAGGGGCTGCCTCGCCACTGCTCCCCGCTGGCCGCCGTCCATCAGTGGGTGCGCTCTGGCCGCAGCTTCGAGCCTGGCGAACGTCCCGGCCTCAACGCGCTCGTCAAGCAGCTCCAGGCCGTGCTGCAGGTGGCCGCCGCGGCCCCGGCCTCCGCCTTGAGCAGGACTGCCGGGGACAACTCGAGGCTGAGACTCACGCGAGGAGCCATGGGTTCGAGGCCCCGTCGTGGCGGTAGCCGGTTTGCACGAGACCAAGATAGTGACAAGCCTTGAAGAGGCAACACATCAGGGGAAGCTGAATGATTATACTACATTGACACTAACTATGTGGAAAAACAAACACAAGCTGCTGAGTCCATTCTTTGAACTCTTAAACTTTCTTAAAATATATCTTTTATACCTTAAATCCATTGACTTATATTTCTATTTTTGCCGACAAAAGAATCAATCTGGTGTTTTATTCATCGCCATGGTTGGGTTGTATAAGGAATGTATAAGTTGTTGAAGTTATGGTTAAAAGGATTAGTGTATTGCATTAAATACTATAGGTTTCCATATGGTTACAACTTATATTTTTTCACAATCATCTCTAAACATTGTAATTCTTTTTTTACTTATAATACTCTACTTTTACTTAATGTTTTTACTTTTAATACTCTACTTTTACTTTATGTTTTTACTTTTCATTCTTTTAAGAGTTGAATGCATAGTAAAGACTGAATGGCACCGACTTCCCTACAGAACTTTGGATAAAAAATGAACTATGATGAATGGAGAAAGGAGAGCAAAAAAATATAATTAATCCTCTCGGTAATATTTTTCACTTTTCTTTTCACTGTGATATCTTTGATGTTTTATATAACTCTCTCTCTCTCTCTCTCTCTCTCTCTCTCTCTCTCTCTCTCTCTCTCTCTCTCTCTCTCTCTCTCTCTCTCTCTCTCTCTCTCTCTTTCTCTCTCTATCAAAGCCACCCCTACACTCTCCCTTTCAATAACTCCCTCTCTCTTTCAAAGCCAGTAGATGGAGAGAGAGGGAGGGGAGGAGGGAGGGAGGGGGGGAGAGAGAGAGGGAGAGAAGGGAGAATAGAGAGAGGCGTGGGAGCTGACTTGTGCTTGTTAGCTATCTCATTAGAGAGAGAGAGAGAGAGAGAGAGAACACTAATAAGACAAATAGATGGAAGGATGAAAAATAATATGCGCAGGAATAAAGAGACATAATAAATACATAAGCTGCAGGAAACAAACATGAATAATGAATGTAATAAAAAACAAAAAATAATAATAAATCTATAATAATATAAGCGAAAGTGTGTCTCTGTCTGTGTGTGTGTGTGTGTGTCCGCGATAGGTACCGCCCCCCGTGGCGGAATCCTATCATATGGCACAGTTTTGGAACCGGGTCGACCAGGGGAACATTTTAAGCCCACTTATGGATGATCCGATCACTTTTATTTTATTTTTATTTTTAGTAGCCTATTAGCGAGAATTGTGAAAAAAAGTGGGTTGCGAGAATTGAGGAAACCTTGATGTAAGGTGATGGGTAATGGGTGAGTGAATGGGTGGGGTGATGGGTAATGGGTGAGTGAATGGGTGGGGGGTGATGGGTTGGGGTGATGGGTGATGGGTGAAGGAATAGGTGGGGGGTGATGGTACCGCCCCCCGTGGCGGAATCCCATCATATGGCACAGTTTTGGAACCGGGTCGACCAGGGGAACATTTTAAGCCCACTTATGGATGATCCGATCACTTTTATTTTATTTTTATTTTTAGTAGCCTATTAGCGAGAATTGTGAAAAAAAGTGGGTTGCGAGAATTGAGGAAACCTTGATGTAAGGTGATGGGTAATGGGTGAGTGAATGGGTGGGGTGATGGGTAATGGGTGAGTGAATGGGTGGGGGGTGATGGGTTGGGGGTGATGGGTGATGGGTGAAGGAATAGGTGGGGGGTGATGGGTAATTGGTGAGTGAATGGGTGTGTGGTGATGGGTAATGGGTGAGTGAATGGGTGGGGGGTGATGGATAATGGGTGAGTGAATGGGTGGGGGGTGATGGGTAATGGGTGAGTGAATGGGTTGGGGGTGATGTGAATGGGTTGACGTTAATACATACATTTCTACATCCATGATTTCAGGAAAGTTAGAAGGGGCTATCTGGAGAGTCTGTGTTTGGTGGGCCTTCGGCCCACCAAACACAGGTGGTGGGCCAAAGGCTCACCAATAGCCCTCCGCAGGAGCTAGCCAAAAAGTCCGCCCGGAGGGCGGCTTTGCGGCTAGTCTATAATAATATAAGCGAAAGTGTGTGTGTGTGTGTGTGTGTGTGTGTGTGTGTCCGCTCCAGGTGCCGCCCCCTGTGGCGGAATCCCCTCATATGCCACAGTTTTGGAATCGGCTCGAGCAGGGGAAAGTTTTAAGCCCATTTATGAGATGATCCAATCACTTTTTTTTTCTTTTTTTTAGCAGCCTATTAGCGAGAATTGTGAAAAAAAAGTGGGTTGCGAGAATTGAGGAAACCTTGATGTAGGGTGATGGGTAATGGGTGAGTGAATGGGGGGGGTGATGGGTAATGGGGGGGGGTGATGGGTGAGTGAATGGGTGGGGGGTGATGGGTGATGGGTGAGGGAATAGATGGAGGGTGATGGGTAATGGGTGAGTGAATGTGTGTGTGGTGATGGATAATGAATGGGTGAGTGAATGGGTGGGGGGGTGGTGGGTAATGGGTGAGTGAATGGG
This sequence comes from Chionoecetes opilio, assembly GCA_016584305.1. Taxonomy (NCBI): domain Eukaryota; kingdom Metazoa; phylum Arthropoda; class Malacostraca; order Decapoda; family Majidae; genus Chionoecetes; species Chionoecetes opilio. The sequence continues at coordinate 460,960 of JACEEZ010022682.1, forward strand.
TGGGGGGTGATGGGTAATGGGTGAGTGAATGGGTTGGGGGTGATGTGAATAGGTTGGCGTTAATACATACATTTCTACATCCATGATTTCAGGAAAGCTAGAAGGGGCTATCTGGAGAGTCTGTGTTTGGTGGGCCGAAGGCCCACCAAACACAGGTGTTGGGCCGATAGCCCACCAATAGCCCTCCGCAGGAGCTAGCCAAAAAGTCCGCCCGGAGGGCGGCTTTGCGGCTAGTGTATAATAAAGATGAAAAAGGTACTATATAAACCAAGAAAAAAAGGTATACAAATTAAAATGAAATAAGAGGAAAAAAAGGGTATAAAAAATGAAAATATAGAAAGGTACGAAAACTAAAATCAAATAAAAAGTATAAAAAAAAGTAGAATAACTAAAATAGAAAAGGTATAAAAACTAAAATAGAATAAAAGGTAAAAATAAAAGGTATACAAACTAAAATAAAATAAATAATATATAAACTAAAATTGAAAAAAGGTATAAAAGCTTAAAGTAATCGTCCAGACCATTTCATCATTCCTGATTTAATGCAGTCAAAATATAGCCATGATCGAGTATATCAACAATATGTTGTCACTTTTTGCATCCAGTCACCCGTTTTTAAATGATCCGATTCAAAATCTGTAAATTCCCCGAGCTCTCAAAACACAACGTGCGAGCAGCAGACGACGGACCATGGCCAAGGCCGTCTCAATCTATAAAGGCCTGCGCCTGAGATTTATGACGTCACGGACGGCGTCTGTACGAGGCCACCGAGATGACAAGTTTACCTACCTAATTATATGTTTATCAGTATAAAAGATATATTGTTATCTTCGGAAATGTTTGTTCTATAATATTATCAAATAAAAACCCGTAAAACACATTAAAGAAATGCCATTATGAGACTCTCAAGAAATATGCATGAACTTAAACTCTTCGCCATTTAATATTTTTCTCGAAAACATTTTACATGGAGAATATCAATAGAAGCGGAATTTAATTCGCTTTCCATTGCTATATTTTGTTTTCTGATAAATGAATTAGCAGCATGCATAAATTAGCGTTAACTAAATACATAACATCATGAAATCGGGTAATTTCGTACCTAATATATGTTTATCAGTATAAAAGATATATTGTTATCTTCGGAAATGTTTGTTCTATAATATTATCAAATAAAAAACCGTAAAACAGACTAAAGAAAGGCCATTATGAGACTCACAAGAAATATGTATGAACTTTAACTCTTCGCCATTTAATATTTTGCTCAAAAACATTTTACATGGAGAATATCAATAGAAGCGGAATTTAATTAGCTTTCCATTGCTATATTTCGTTTTTTGATAAATGAATTAGAACCATACATAAATTAGCGTTAACTAACAAAAAAGGTCATGAAATCGGGTAATTTTTCCCGTTTGATGATGTTATTTATTTAGTTAACGCTAATGTATGTATGGTTCTAATTCATTTATCAGAAAACAAAATATAACAATGGAAAGCTAATTAAATTCCGCTTCTATTGGTATTCACCATGTAAAATGTTTGCGAGTAAAATATTAAATGGCGAAGAGTTTAAGTTCATGCATATTTCTTGAGAGTCTCATAATGGCATTTCTTTAGTGTGTTTTACGGTTTTTTATTTGATAATATTATAGAACAAACATTTCCAAAGATAACAGTATATCTTATACCGCCCGTACATCCTCACATGCTGAAAGCTCGGCTCCTACTGACTCGGGGAGCAGACTCAGCTCGTGACGTCACGTCCATCCCGCTCTCCCAGACTCAGGCTTTTACATAGAGAAGGCTTTGCCATGGCTCGGCGGCGTCACACGAGTAAGCCTCTCAGCCCTGCCTGATACAGATGCACGCACGGAGACACGGAGAAAAATGTAGTACTTGGGGAATTTTGGGTGTTTCTGATAATTTTTTTTTGCGATATGGCATATACTTGCATCCTTCATGGGTACAGCAAGAAAGCTGTGCCTTTGCAGAGAGCTTAGCACCCATTTCCGACCTATTTGACCATGATAATGTCTGTGCAGCGCCTGGCAGTGGCGGGTGAGAGGAGCGCGGTGTGAAGCACATTGTCTAGCCGCGCTCCTCTCACCTGCCACTGCCAGGCTCTGCACAGACATTATCATGGTCAAATAGGTCAGAAATGGGTGCTAAGCTCCCTGCAAAGGCACAGCTTTCTTGCTGTATCCATGAAGGATGCAAGTATATGCCACATCGCAAAAAAAAAATATCAGAAACACCCAAAATTCCCCAAGTACTACATTTTTCTCCGAGTCTCCGTGCATCTGTATCAGGCAGGGCTGGGAGGCTTACTCGTGTGACGTCGCCAGCAAGTTTCCCGCCACGGCTGGAATGGGGCTGTTGTTTTTCCCGCGCTTTTTACAAAAGTCATGTTTTTAGGGAAATAAGACGTGGAAATGAATATTTTTTTGTGGATTAGGTATTTTGAATGAACATTTAACATAATTATGCAAAGAAAAAATGGGTCTAGACGATTACTTTAAATAAAATAAATGGCAAACTTAAAAGGTAGCTATATAAACTAAAAATAAAAATAAATATGTAGTAAAAGGTATGTAATTATGGAACAAAGGGGAAGGTTGTCGTTTGTTCAGTAACACGACAACTGTATGTATGTATGTATGTGTGTATGGTCACGCTATGTAGGGGAAGGTAGGGGAACCCATGCACCATATAACACTATACTAAATAAGACTAGGTGTATATATAGAGTAGTATTTATTATAGACCTTTTAGAGTTAGTACATAGGGGTGTTTTCCGTGTTTTGTGTTTCGATAAAGAGGCTGCTATTACTGCAATTGCTACTACTACTACTACTACTACTACTACTACTACTACTACTACTACTACTACTACTACTACTACTACTACTACTACTACTACTACTTCTACTACTACTACTACTACTACTACTACTACTACTACTACTACTACAGTTTTTCCACTAATAATGCCACTGTCACTAATGTTACTACTACTACTACTACAGTTTTTCCACTAATAATGCCACTGTCACTAATGTTACTACTACTACTACTACTACTACTACTACTACTACTACTACTACTACACTACTACTACTACTATTACTACTACTACTACTACGACTACCAGAGCTGGGCAGTATTTAAATACAATTGTATTTAAATACGTATTTAAAAACATTTGTGCATTTAGAAATGTATTTATAAATACAATGGTTTTCATGTATTTAAATACAGTATTTAAATAATTTTATGAGTGTTTAAATACATTGTATTTAATTACATTTAATATAAAAATGTATATACATTTTGATCAGTAAATTTGGCCATAAACCCGCCCAACTATCTGGCAACCCTGATGTTACAGTAAACCGGTGTTTCCACTGGCAAGGAAATGTCCTGATTTCAAGGAAATTTAGGCCTGAGAAGGAAATTTCTATGGAAACCCAAAATCTAAGGAAATCCTAAGGAAATTCATTTTTTTCGGACATGTTAAAATGTTTGTGTATTTAAAATGTATTTACAAATGTATTTAAATACAATTGATGGGATTGTATTTAGTATTTAGTATTTAAATACATTCGTAAAATGAATTTAGTATTTAGTATTTAAATACATTTCTCCCATGTATTTAGTATTTAGTATTTAAATACATTCAATGTATTTAGTGCCCAGCTCTGACTACTACTACTACAACTACTACTACTACTACTACTTACTACTACTACTTTCTTTCTAACTGTCTAGCCTTTCTCTCCATTTTCCTCCCCTCTTCTCTCTCTCTCTCTCCTCTCTCTCTCTCTCTCTCTCTCTCTCTCTCTCTCTCTCTCTCTCTTTTCTCTCCCTCTCTCTCCTCTCTCTCTCTTTCTGTCTCCCATTTAATAGGCTCATTCACAACCTATTTAGTGTGAATTCGGGGCTATTTTCGTCTTTCCAAAGCTGACCATCTGACCATCTCTTAACCTTCAATGAGAGAGAGAGAGAGAGAGAGAGAGAGAGAGAGAGAGAGAGAGAGAG